>CAUYUJ010015586.1:225000-323183 GCA_963575745.1 Prorocentrum cordatum | reverse complement strand
TGGACGGTCTGGACACGAATAGTACAGATTGGGAAGGGCTGATCTCAAAGTGAAGCATCTGAATAAGGCCGTTTGGGGAAAGCTGATCTGAAATCGCGGGATCGACCGCTCAGGACTGACGCCCGCGATCCGATGTAGGCGATCTGAGGGTAAGCGCGGCCTGGCCTGATGGCGTGCCGACGGCGGGGGGAGCAGGGGGAGAGAGCGGGCGCCGCTAGCGATCAGTGGGGACAGGGGTTGTTCAGTAAAGTGCGCGCAGACTGTTCCGGGGAGGCGCGGCCGGAACGTGTTGGCGTTTCGGAGCCCGGCGACCGTGATTCAGACCTCAGAGGGGGGGGCCCCTGGGATGGGCGGGGGGGTCGCGCCAGACGGGGTGCGTCCTGTCCGCGGAACAACCGAGAGTGTCTAGACAACGGGGTCTTCGGGGGACCTAGTAGATGCATTCGGGAATGGGGCGGCATTCATCCAAGCGTTCCGAAAGGTGTGCGCAGCATGTTCCGGGGAGGGCTTCCCGGAACGTTCGGCGCCAGAACGGGTGTGCCCTGTGTGCGGACGGACCGAGATTTCCTAAACACCGAGTCTTCAGGAGTCTTATTAGATGCATTCTGGAATGGGGGTGGCGTCCACCACAGCGCTCGAAAAGCTGGCCGGCGGGGGGCAGCATGCCTTCGCATGGCGGGCTGCGGGCCGATGGGGATTGCGCTGGCGCTGCTCCACAGGTTGGTAGCGCTCAGATTCACATGCCGCGCCAGCCGATGATCCCGGTGCCCCACCACGCGTTCAGGGTCCGGGGCGTGGGGACCACGCTGCCGTCCCGGAGCTTCTTCTGGCAGGACACCTCCACGCGCTGGAAGGTCACGACCCCCGTCGGGAGGGGGCGGAGCGCAAGCGCAGCCCACACTGTCATGTTGATCCGCCCGCTGCCGTTCGGCTCCTGGAGCGCGATGCCGCGCCGGGATTCGTTCACCTTCATGACGGTGGTGTGGTCCACGATGATTCCGGACAAGTTCAGGATGAGCGTTCCCTGGAAGGATGCCGGGATCGCGTTGAAGGGCGTGGATGCTGCCGCCCAATCTGTGCGAAGAGGGCGCGGCGGGTCAATGGTGGCAACCGCCACCGCACAGATGGGGCCTTTCGTGCCGGAATCGTCCCAGGCCCAGCTGTGCAAGAGCTGGGCCTGGGCGATCTGGACATCTTCAAGCCACTCAGTGATGGGCGTCGGCGAGATTGGAGCACGGGTGGCAATCCTCGAAGACGCTGGCATGTGAAGGGTCAGCGCCGGGGCCTGCTCGAAGATGTTCTTGGCCACCGGCGCGGAGCTCCACACTGTCACGCCGACCTGGGGAGGGGGCGCGCGGGGGGGGTGTCACGCGGGAGCGCGACGGGGCCTAGCAGAGCAGTCAGGGATCGGATGGCCGGCTCTCTTGAGCGGGCAGAGGGGAGGGGTGGCAGAAGAGGTGATGCCCGGAGACGCGCGTGCCGCTGAGATGGGGGAGGTAAAGATTTCCCGCGGGGAAGACCTGCCCGTTGCCGGTGCCCCAGACGCGGCCCTTGGGGCCGTTCTGGGCCTTCTCCGCGTCCGAATGGATCTGCGATCTCTCCGTGACCCACATGTTGAACGTCACCCACTGGCCCGGGAGATTCCCCTCGAGGTCCGCGAGCTCGACCTCCGCCGCCATCGCGATGGGCGGGGGCGGAATCGGCCGCCCCGCCGGGCGCGGCGCCCGCGGCGGCGGGGCCGCGCCGATAGGCGCCCCGATGGGCAGGCGACCCGGGTCAGCGCGCAGCGCTGGCGGCATGACGCGCGGGGCGCGGCCTCCTTCGGGCGCGCCGGCGGCGGCGGCAGGGGGCGCGCCGCCTGTGGGCAAGGCGGCGCCCGCCAGCTCCGGCATCGCGCGGGCACCGGGAGCGACAGCGCCGTGGCCGGCAGTGGAAGCGCCAGCGCCGGGGTGCACAGCCGGGTCGACACCCGGAGCCGACGTCGGTGGCGCGCCGCCCTCTGTAGGGCGACGCGCGGGGCCTCCGCGGGGCGCAACTGCGATGCGGCTCCTCTGCTCTGCGGCTCTCTGCACGAGTTCATCGGCCTCCGCGTTCAGGCCGGCGGCGCGGAGCTGCGACGCGGAGTCCTCCAAGGCGGCGGCCTTCTGCTCCGCGGCGGCGGTCGATGCCTGGAGCGTCGCGGCCGCGGCGCGGTGCTCGGCAGCCTGCTGCGCGAGCTTGTCCGCCGCCTCGTTCAAGCCCGCGGCGCGCAACTGCGCCTCGGCGCCCTCCAGGGCGATGGCCTTCTCCTCGGCCGGGCGGCTCTCCGAAGTCGGCTCGACACTCTCCGCTGTCGCGGCGGCAGGCGAACCGGGCGACGGGGCGTCGTCGGTGGCCCCCGGGAGCGCGGCGGGAAGCGAGCCGCCAGACGGGAGGCCGCCCGGGCGGCGCGGGGATCTCGACCGGCCCCAATCGGGGCCTTCGGAATCGTCGCTGGAATCGGAGAGGTTGACGGCCGCGAGGCTCGCGAGGTCCATGGCTGAGAGGTCCATGGTGACCAGTGATTGGACGCGGCGGTGTGCTTCGCGCCGGCCTCGGGCGCGCTGTGGAGAGTAGCTCAGCGTGGCGCTAGTAGTACTGTTCGAGCCATGAGAAAGCAATGATGATGAGTAACTATGATGATGGTGACGAACATGGTTGGGATGACGGCGACGACGCTGGCGGCGTAAATGACGTCGGTACTGTTGGCACGAAGGTGTCGCTCTTAATGGGAACGTCGGCGAGGGGTGTAGGGCTGTAGCGGTGTAGGGCTGTAAAGCTATAGGGCCATGGGGCTATGTGGCTGTAGGGCTATGTATGGCCATAAAGATGTAAGGCTATAGGGCCCTAGGGCTCCATGGGGTTCAGGGGTATTGGGATCTGGGGCCGTGGGGCCACAGGGGTATAGGGCTATAGGGCTACTGGGCTATAGGGCTGTAGGAATATCGGTCTACAAGGCTTCAGGGCTGTAGGGTTGTAGGGCTATAGGTGTACACGGCTGTAGGGCTCTATTGCTATGGCGATATAAGGCTGTAGGTCTATAGGGCAGCACGGCTGTAAGGCTATAGGGTTGTGGGATATAGGGCCATAGGGCTATAGGGCTATCGGGCTATAGGGCTGTAGGTATGTAGGGCCATTGGGCTATATGGCAATAGGGCTATAAGATTACAGGGATGCAGGGCTGTAGGGTTGCAGGGCTATCGGGCTATAGAGCTATATATGGCTATAGGGCTAGAGGGTCGTAGAAATATAGCGCGCCCCGGGGCGGGCCCTCTGAACACCCGGGCACCAGGTCACTCGGCACCTCATCCGGCCACCGAAATCGGCGACATACCTCAGCTCACCACGTGAATTCGCTAGGACCCCCTACAGAGGCAGGATCTGATGGGGACGTTTCGAAAATCCTCCTCCTCTTCCTCCTGTCCTCTCACCCCAGTTTGTCTTTATTCTCACCCCTATCCCCCCCGCGTGCTCTTCGTCCCACCCTCAATCCGTCTCCCATCCTCATCTGGATCTAGCCTCCACAGGCCTTCCCATTGCGCAGAACCTCCTTCTCCTCATGCTCCTCGCCCTGCCCTAGCCTCAGCGTGTTCCGGAAGGGCCTTCCCGACATCTCCCTACTGTGCCTCTTCCGGGCTGAAGGGGGGTGCGCGAGAGGGCACATCTTGTTGGACACGCATCGACGTGCAGCGAACGCGCAGTAAGTCACACCGAGGGGCGATAAGTGAAACTGCTGGAAGTCGCACATTAGCACGGGCTTGCTGTAGCACGGGCATGCTTGTGGCCCTGGCCCTGTGTCCGGGGATGACAACCTAGCTACTGGTCCATGCGGTGAGCTACCAGGAAGCAGTGCCAAGGACAGAAATCCTGAGCTGAGGAACGTGTGGAATGCTCGAAAGCGCAAGTGGTGAGAAGGTCTTCTACTTGGGTGCTGGATATGACGTGAGGCGTGGTGCACAAAGAATCGCAAAGCAATGCAGTCGACTCAGGTTGCAAGTTCGCAGGGACGAACGATCCGTTCAGCACGCTTATCCAATGCCCGCCTGAGGATGGTATACGTAGAAGGTACGCTCCCGGCCGGTATGTGGACTCGGGCGTGTCGTAGTTCGCGAATGCATTACCCAGCCTATCTTGGATTTCTTGGGGCGTCATCGGGAAAAAGGCTGCCCCAGCTGCAGTGAAGTTACTCGTTATCACAGCCACATCGTAATTGCTACCACCCGGCTCGATAAGGTGTTCACGGGCGTCGCCTATGGCGTACTGCATGGCAATATCCTCAAAGGTGGTGCGGGAAACAATGTGTGGTGGGCGGTTCTGTATTGTATGTATGGGGACCATGCAATGGTTGAAAGCGTGGAGGCCACAAGTTGCTCCATGTTGCGTGCCCGCAGAGGTGGTGGCCACACTGGCTGGGGAATTGAACCATGACGGAGTTTGGAGGAGCGGTGGTAAATCTGTCGGGAACGGCATGGATGGGTGTTGTACACCCTTCCACTGCGTCTGCGGACGAGGTGGCACGCACGGGGTTTTCTTTTGTGTGCGGGGCCTCTGCAGAGGGCCAGCTATGCTTGGTGCTGCGGATGACTGATGAAGGTCGCCACATGTTAGCGCTTCTCGGACCGATGGAATCACCGACGGCGAGGCTTCGCTTGTTTTTCTACGCTTCCTCGGGCGCCGCGGTCTTCTGTCTGGACCGGGGAGGCTACAAGGGGACGTGCTGTAATCGTGAGACGCGCCTTCGTCGAAAGTTTCTTCGGGAACGATGCTGTCAGTTACGGGCGCCGAATGCAAACGGAGCAGGTCGGCAGGGCTTTCTTGCAGTGCGTCGAGTGAAAGATGGATCTCCAGCGGGGTGTCAGCGGCCACTGTTAGGTTCGACGATGTGGGCGCGGCGGGTGGCGGCGTACATGTTGGACCACAGGTTAGAGGGGCCGTGGGTTCGCATGCTGAATGACCTGGGCGGTGTGTGGGGCGTGCTGCTTGAAGCAAAGACGCATCGACGATGTTGGACGTGAATGCTCTCGCCTTCCCGGCGCTGCTCGGCGGCACGCGTCCTTGCTCTCTCAGGTGGGTCTCTTCTACGAGGACCGTCGTGTTCTCGAAGCTGGCGCCTCTGGACAACGCTACATACAGTTGACCATGTGCGAAGACCGGCCCGGGAAGGTACACGCCTAAACGACCTTGAAGGGACTGGCCCTGGGACTTGTTGATCGCAATGGCCCAAGCGTGCTTCACAGGGTATTGGTGGCGCCGCAGCACGAAAGGGAGCTCGCAGTCCCCGCAGGAATCGCAGCAGATCCGGGGTAAGAGCTCGACGTTGCCAGCGAAAGGCCCAGTGACGACGCGGACGACGAGGAAGCACGCGTGCATGCGCTCTACGACCAGGCGCGTGCCGTTGCAGAGACCACGGCGCGGAGCGAAGTTGCGCAGCAGAATGACCAGCGAGCCCCGTCGCAGGCGGAGCTCGTGGGGCGGGAGACCAGCAGTTTGCAGGGTGTTGAGAAACTCTGTGGTGTACGTATCTCCGTGGTCCACCTCAGCGCAGGCGACGTCGTGGCTCCTGGAGACAATCTCGGTGTCCGCTGGCAGCATGTCTACCATCAGTGCGTTGAGGCTGTCCGCGGCCTCGTTAGTCGGCGTGACGACCGCGCGCGATGCGTAGTACTGGTACCACTGCGCAGGGTCAATATGCTCGAAGCCTTCGTACACCCAGTCCAGAAGATCCCGTGGCGCCCACGTGTGAGGGGCAAGGACGGCATCTGGAAGCTCTACGACGCATGACTCGTACTCGCGGTCGACGCCGACAAATGGTGGGCCCTCGCAAGTGCCGTCGCCGACGCGGAGGCAGAATTCGGCGAATTCGGAATCGAAGTTTGCCCGCATGTTCCGCTGAAGTCGGAACTGTTGCACGTGCGGGGAATCCCACCACGGCATGGCGACCAGCGTGTGGCTACGAACGGCGTCGCGATCCAGGTAGCGAAGTACCGGAGGGATTTGCCGGAAGTCGCCGCCCAGAACCACCGTCTTTCCCCCGAAGGGCCGGCTGTCTCCCAGGATCTCTCGGAGGCACTTGTCCACGGCCTCGTACATGGCGCGGGAGGCCGTGGGCGCTTCGTCCCAGACTATTACCGCAGCTTCTCGTATGAGTCTGGCGGCGGCGGACTGCGCTTTGATATTTGCTTTGCAGCCCTCTAAGGGAACGGGCACAGGGAGGCGAAAGCGAGAGTGCGCGGTGCGCCCGCCGGGGAGCAGCAGAGCCGCAATGCCAGACATGGCGACTGCCAACGCGATTCGGCCGGTCATGCGGACGTAATGGAGGATTTTGCGATACACGTGGGTTTTCCCGGTTCCAGCAGGGCCGTCAATGTAGACTACGTTTGCAGTTTCTGGCGACGCAGTGCCATCTACTTTTGCTTGCACGAAATCGAATATGGGCTGCTGGTCGCCATTCAGACTCAATTTGTCGAACTGGTCTTTCTCTTTGCACATTTCTGCGGGACTGCGCAATTCCCGGCTGTACTCTTGGGCCGCGCGCTCCTCTGGCAGGAGGGTCGCCGTGGGTGACGGGGGCGGCATGGCGAAGGCCTGCATCGCGCAGCCGTACACTACCAAATGCTCGTCGACAGCGCGGTACACGACGGACGGGTCTACAGCGCAGTGATGTTCTGATAATAACTGTAGAAACGTCGTCCAGAAATCGGACTTGTTGTTGACGTCCATCCACACGAGGAACTGGGCGAACATCTCACATATGCGCGACATGCTACGTACAATCCGGCACGCCTCCGTCAGGGCGGCGATGGCTTCCACATCGTCCGCCAGGAGCCCGAGCTCGCGTGCGTGCGCTTGGAAAGACGGAGGCCCGTCACCGCTGCCTGACCGGGCCAGCGAGTCCCACGAAGTGGCTTCGCTACCGCGCACGTGGAGAAGGAGCAGGCGGAGGTAATACAACTCCCCAGCTTGTGGCTTCACGACCGCGCACCAGGTCTGCGCTGGTTTGAGGGCGTTGGACTCTGGACCTTTGCTGACTACCTAACAGACCGCCCCAACCGAACCTGATGCCCCGACCTTCGGGGTGAGAGGGGGGGCTCGCTGATGCTATAATTTCTGTTCGATGTCCCTAGGGCCTCCCGCCACGGCCTCTGCGGGGCTGCGGCTGGGAAGGTTTACCAGCGGGTTCCGGCGGGAGCTCGCCGGAACGCGCTGTGGCTGAAGGTCGGATGCCGGAGCGCGTTTGCAGGGGGAATCCGCCGTGGGGTGTGTCCCCAGCGCGTTCCGGAGAGGCCTGTCCGGAACGCGCTGGAGGGACTCGCCCTCTGGTCAGCCGGCCTCGGGCCACTGCGAAGGGTCCTCGGGGGGCGTGGCGGCAGCCAACAGGATAGGACATGCGCCCGATCACGTCATTGTTCCGGGCGCGGACTCGTCGCCGAAGCCATCGAGAGTGCTTGGCGTCCCATTTGAAATGCTGCGATACTTCGGAATACTTCATAGACAGTACCAGGTCGCTGTCCTGCATGTCCGGAGTTGCTGCCGCTAGGGCGTTCAGCGCCAGCCACGCCTCGAGTTTGGCGTGGCGTGCCAGAGCCGCGTTTGCTGCGGACGCTTCCTCGCCACTCTTGAATTGGACGGCTTGTTCGAGAGGCACATGCACCGGCAGACGCTCTACTTGATGGCTGCGCCCGTGCATCGGGAACCCCAGGAGACGCCACGTTGCCTCCGGAGCTCCTACCCATCTACAATCGAGGAACTCTTGTACTTCATCCCGCACGTGCTGCAGACACGCCCTGTCTGGGCCTTTGTAAGTATACTTATATAAATACTTAATAGGCCGGAGTGATGTGCACACCTCGACATTGAGATGGCAATCGAACTCCTCGAGCAGGTACGGGTTGTAAGGCACGACGCTACGGGTGTCGAGGACGCCGTTCTTTACGGTGCGCAGAGGCGTGGTCTCTCTACGACGATAATGCGGATAACCGTTGATGTTGACATTCGTCTCTGCCCGGAATGCTTTGGGATACTTTTTAGTACAGAGCCCGTCCTTCATGCACGGACAGTGGGGGTTCAGAGCGCCGCAGGGTCCGTGGATCATGTGGCGGTCGACGAGTTCGTAGAGAGCGGGCTGCTTCGATGGATCTGGAATCTCCGCCGACACGAGCTGATCGACCTCAGCAGGGGATCGGGGCTTGTCGTCCTCAGCAAGAATCACCAGAATGTGCGCATGTGGCAGGCCCCGTTTCTGGAATTCCACCACCCATGTGTGCGCTACCACTTTGCCAAGAACGCGCTTGCGGGTGAGGTCGTGAAGCAGACGCTTCAGCTTGGCGTGGAACACGCGCGCGCGAGAACAGGGTCGGGCCTGTCTAGCTCAGGGGTTCCCCTCCCACGTGCCGCAGGTTGGCGCGAGCACCTCTTTCCAATACGGATTTCTTTGGGGGTTCCAAAAAAAAAAAAAAAAAAATAAAAAATCGTAATGAAGAGGTCCCGGCGTCCCATGTGCGTTGCGCACCAAGGCCAACTGCGTTCAAGGTACAACTTGTGGAAACGCTCAGGGTGGCCGCCGAAGGAAAGCTGGCAGCGCGATACGGGCTCCCGGCCTGCTTGGGTGGGGCGCGAGGGATGGCAGTGGGTGGGAGGCGCGTGAGAGGCGTGGCGGTGAGAGCGACGTATCAGAATGGTCTCCCTTCATCGCGGGACTGCGTCGCTCCTCGCTCGGAGCGGTGCAGGTGGTCGAGCAGGCCGCGCAATGAGTCTACCCGCAATTTGTCTGGGTTGTTGACGACCCAGTTTAGACGTTGACTTTCGACCTTGGCGTACGCGTCTACGACGTATTGCTGGAATAAGCGACCGGCAGCGTGCGGCAGTTCTACGAATGTCGACTCCGGTGGTTCCCGTTGCATCACCTGAAGTTTCAAATCAGCCTTATATTTAGCAAATCGCTTAAATTTAAGCCTATCCTAGATTTAACCCAAAATGCTGGAGATTTTGACTTAAAAAATAAGCAACATAATAAGCAATGTTTTGTCCATTTCGTCCTCGAACCGTACTGGATTTAAGCTTATGTTTAAGCTTATGTTTAAGCTTAAACTGTTGCTTAAGTTACATAGCGGGAAGCCGAGCGCTCTCACGCTGCTCCTGCGCGGGCGGATGACAGTTTCACGATGCGAGTTGTCGCTGTTTTTGTCATTGTTGTCGTCGTCGCCCCGCGCCCCGCCGCGCGACTCGCCCGCCGCCCGCCCGCGACCCACCGCCTGCGACCCGCCCCCGCGACGCACCCGCGACTCGACCGCGATCTGCCCTGAGCACAATCGCGAGACACCCGCGACTCGCCCGCGACCTCCCCGCGACTTACCCGCGACCCGCACGATGCGACGCGTCGCGCGCGGCTGAAGCGGGGGGGGAATGCTGTTCAATCATGCTGACCAGCCATCTTCTTATACCTGCGAGAGGAAGTGGAAAGCAGGTCGAGGGAATGACATCAAATGCAATAGTCTGGATGTGCGGGGCTGGCGGCGGAGAGCCCTGGTCTTAGCTCGAACCCAAGAGTCTCCGACTCGACCCCGCCCTGGGCGCCAAGATGGCCCCATGGCCCAAATATTGCCCCGAACATGCCTTTCGAAGCGATCCCGATATGGTCCCATGACGACCCCATGACCCAACATATGACCACATGCCGACCGCAAGGCCTCAAGGCAACCCCAATGCCATCCCAAGATCACACGCCACGATTCTAACAGACCGAGAGACTACCCGAGGACGGCCCACAGACGATCCCACGACGACCCCTAGATGACCCGATGACCCCATAGGTTGGCCCCGAGGTCGTAAAGATGACCGCAAAACGACCGCGCGAAGACCCAGAGACAACGTCTCTTGTGTGCACGTTGCGGCATCTGTGTGCAAACATGTTTTTTTTCCTAGAGCGCCCCTGTGGTGCAATCGGCAGACGGGTGGCTCGAAAAAACCTGCTAGGCGAGCCACGTCCAGGAAACGATCCTAGTTCTGCATGCCTGCTGTTGCTGCTTCCCTTTTCTCCCTCGTCGTCCTAGCTTTCCCTCTTTGCGGCGAGAAGGAGGAGGAGGAGGAGGAGGAGGAGGAGGAGGCAGAGGGTAGCGTCGACGCTCCCGCCGCCGCCGCCGCTCCCGTCGTCTCTTCCCCTGCCTTCGCCGCCGCCGTTTCTGCCGCTACCGCCGCTGCCAGGGCTGTAAGTGCATCGGCCGCTGTTGCCGCTGCTGCCGTTGCGTTTGCTCCTGCTCTTGCTCCTGCTTCTGCTCCTGCTATTACTTTTGCTGCTGGGCTTTCGCTCTTCCGTTTTGTCCCCCTCTCCTTCCCTCACCTCTGGCGTTCCCCCTCCTCTCCCCCTCCAGCCCTCCCCCCTCCTTTCCCCCCCTGCTGCTGCTGCTGCGGGCCCCTTTCCCTCTGCCTCCCTCGCTCCCTCTGGTGCTGAGGTCGGTCCGTTTCACTTCCTTTTCCTCCTCCCGTCTCCTCCCCCCCCTCTCCCGGGGTGGCGCAGGGCAGAGGCCGCGCCGTCCCCGCCATCCCCGTCGTGGTACGCCTCCTCCAGACGAGCCTGGAGGCGGGGCCGCGGCGGCCCGGCCAGGGACGGGCAGAGGGGGGAGAAAGAGAGAGAAAGAGAGAGAGAGAAGGCGGGGGGGGGTGGGGAGAGGAGAGGGAGGAGGAGGAGTTGGGAGGGGGGGGGGGGGGGGCGGGGCAATAGAGTGAAGGGGAAGGGGCAAACGAGCAAGAGAAGAGGGGGGAGGAAAGCAACGATGTGGGAGGCGATGCGAGGCGAATCGAGGATGCGGAAAAAGGAACAACGATAGAAGAATCATATGGAACTCGCAATTTTCGCGCGATCGTGTAAATGCACGCGGTAACAGTCGAAGCACTTGCAGAACATTGGACACACCCACTTGCGGGTCTGTCCAACATCAGCTTGGCAGGCCAGGGGGTGTTTCGCAGTAGGGTTGATCTGTATCCTTTGCCATCTGGCCTCACTAGTCCCCTCGTCCTCCGCCTCGCCTCCTCCTCCTCTCCTCCTCAAAAAATCGTCGGCCAGTTTAGCGGTACAAATTTAAGTGTTTCACCTTGGCCAGCCCCGCGGTACAAATTTAAGTGCTTCGCCTTGCTGGGGGTGCAGTATTTCGGTGCCAAAAAAAACAACCGCTTGCAGAACGTCCCAAAACCATATGCCACAAACAAGAAGGGAGACCAGACAGACACGGAAAGAGGCTCATAACCACCAGAAAAGAGAAACTTGGTAACAGCGGTTTTCTCGCATATCGCTCCGCGCCGAATTGATTTTTGCTGGCCCCAGGGCCCGAACAGTGACGAAAACAACATAGGATCGTCAGACGCGCGGGCCGGCACAAACCGCATCCAACGAAAACGGCGTGAAAAAATGCGGCCGAACAAAAAAAACAACATTGCAAACGCTGGCACAGGGACAATATGACGAGATTGCGTCTGCAGCAATGTGTCTGAGGGGAACAGAAAGAAAGAGGGACGGAGAGGGAGAGAGAGAGAGAGAGGGGAAACAAGGAATACAAACAAAACGAGAGAGAGAGAGAGAGAGAGAGAGTGAGTGAGCGGGATATACATACATATATAAATACAGGGGAAGAGATAGAGAGAGAGAGAGAGAGAAAGAAAGAGAGATAGAGAGAGAGAGAGGGAGAGAGAGAGAGAAATGGGGGCTCTGGAGGCTGAGATACTGAGAAGGGGGCGGTGCTGCAACACGAACGCTGCCCAGGGTAATCCCGCCACTCGTGCGGGGGAGGGGCTGGTTTACGAGGGGCGGTATGTGGAACCCACTCCGCGCCCTCACTCGCGACCGCTTTTGCTCGACACTACATGGTGTCACAGACTGTTGTCCACAGCATTGCATTGATTGTGTTTCGCTACTGCCAACGTGATGGGTTGCGGACCCAAGCCATGGGTTTGTGCACTCGTGAACGGTGTGTGGGTATACATATATGAATAAAACAGGAGAGAGAGAGAGAGAGAGAGAGAAAGAGGGGTATACAAAGAGAGAGAAAGAGACGGGCGATGAATGTGGGGTGCAATCTGTACGTTGCAATCTACGCGGCGCAATAGATGTGCAACCAACACGATGCGATTTTCATTTCCTCAGTCGATCGCAACATCAACACTGTGTGGGGATTTGAAATGCGCCACCAAAAGAATGAAGGCGCGACCATGGCACTGCTGACAACTATTGCGACCACCGCCCAGGCAAAAACTAGACAGATCCTGGGGGGAAATCCGGGCCTTTGAAAGCCGGGCCGGGCACCGTGACGAACGCTCCCGCATCGCATTAGGTAGGGAAGGGGGTGGAGGAGGAGGAGGAGGAGGAAGAGGAGGAGGACGAGGAGGAGGATGAGGAGGAGAAGGAGGAGGAGGAAGAAGAGGAGGAGGAGGATGAAGAGGAGGAGGAGGAGGAGGGGGAGGGGGAGGAGCATGAGGAGGACGATGACCACGACGACCAGGAGGTGGAGGAGGAGGACGAGGATGGAGATGCGCTTTGCATGCTAAGACTATGTGAACGGCGATTTGCCGTCCAACTTGTAATGCATAATTCTGGCCCAGGCATCGACGACCTTATTGTTGATCAGGTGTGCGCAAGTACCCCGCGCGTTACGCAATACTAGAAACTTCACCACTTTCATGAATGACTCTCCTCCGAAACACCATGCGTGAGCAGGGTGGCAGAAGTAAGCCATCAGCGCAACATGTATCATGTAGTGAGACTTTATCGTGGAGTTGAAGACCATATCGTCTCCCTTAAATTCGTTAACCAAGAATGTGTTCAGTGCTAAGTAGTCGTGAACTAACTGCTCAAACTTCCGCGCGCTTGCAAAAGGCAGCTTGTTTAGCCCGTGCGTGTTGTCAACGATTTCGTCAAATCCGACGGCGCAGTCCAAGGCCGTCTGGATAGCGACGTGCTTCCTCGACCGCCTGTCTATGAAATTCGGGAAAATCGCCTGCAAGCCCCTGAGCAAGCTTTTGATGTACACAGCCCTCCCCTTCATGCATGGGAACCCATCTTTCTTCTCAAACTGAGTGAGTTTGAGCGCGCTGAAGTGTTCCATCCCTGGGTGTTTCTTCCAATAATCAGTGAGAAACGAATGCACTTGCTTCAAATTCACGCTCGGTTCATTGTCCATAATGACGTAGCAAAGCACATGCATGACCGAACCGACGAAATACTGCGCTGACCCTAAATAGAAGCAGTGGAGGTAATCTGGTTTGACGCTCAGCACAGTGACGCCAATCACATTGAATATATCGCACCTCTGAGGGTTAGCAGCAAACCAATCAGTTGACGACCATATGTGGTTCTTCCATTCGGCATTTTTTTAAAAATTCGTCCACGGGACGTCAGTCAGGTTGCACCGGCACAAGTTGCACGGTCGTCTCGAGCCGGGGTGCTGCAGCCCCAAAGATTGGTTCATATACTCCAGGTCGCCCTTCAGGGCCCACAAAGTTCCGGACCAACCGTCTGCAAGTGGCTTCCCCGCAAGATGTTTCTCTGGCGAATCTTCGCCCATGTCTGCATACCTGAATGGCGAGACGGAACAAAGGTCGAAGGGTGCCCCATCCGCCCCCGCCCTATCTACCACCCCATTCCATTCCCATTCGTTCCTGTTGTGTGCTTCGTCATTTGTTCCGCCCCACCTTTTCCCCGTCCAATCTGCGCGTGGCCACTGACCGTCATAAAGTATATCAAATGACCATCGCATCATTTTGAAAAAAGTTGATCTCGTGGTCGGTGCTGTACAGTGTTTGGGGTACGTCCACACCAAATTATTGCACATCAAAGCTGAGCCGCCTTCTCCAGTGAGGCTACACCATGAAAACGTCTCCCAAGATTTACTGCCCGTTTGACCGACGTCCAAACATGTGACGCCATCTCCGTGGAATGCCACTGGGATGCAACTCTTGAAATGGCCAGCTCGTAACCTCACAGGGTGCTCCAGGTATTGTGGGGAATCCTGTTGGTCCTTCCACCACTGTTCCAATTTGCGCTGCGAGCCAGCCACGTATTGAAGAAACGCATCACGATACCTATGAAACAAATAAGCAAATAACATGTGAGGCAACAAAATGTGTTGTTTGCTCTTGAACACGCCCGACACGGGATGCATGAGTGACACCTCGAACTGGGAAATAGCACCGACGAGCGGCACATCTTTAAGCATTCGGAACACGTCACGGCGGGCATTGAAAGCGTGACGGCCGCGCGTTCCTACATTGCTTAATTGGGTAACAATGGTATTTTCCAAACCGTCCTGCACAGCAGCAGCGGCTATTTCTTGGGCGACTGCCGCGGTGATTGTTCCCATGTGAATCATGTGAACAAGGAGGTTTGCAAGTGCGCTGCTTTTGTCTGAGCCGGCGTCGCTTTCATCGTCAGTGTCTTGGGCTTGTCGTTGTCTCCATCCGCCTCGTTTGCGCTTTCTCTTTGGCGGCATGGGGATGTCTCTAACGGGCCGCTCTTGCCGCTCGAACCGAGTGCTGCGGACGGGCGGGCTATTCAACATTAATGGCGCATAACATATAACGTTTACACGCGCGTGGGTGGATTGAGAAATGCGTCAAACATTTTGCAGCCAGCAGCTCTGGCCGCGCATGGAACAGTTGGCATTGAGTGAATGCCGATCCCGTTTGCAACGCGAATGCCTTGAGTGAAGGCCACGGCGACGCTGCTCGTACCAAAACTCTTCTGACTACGTCAAAGCGCACGCAGTTGCGCACTCATATCTCTCCTCCCCCCCCCCAACGTTTCCAGTTCATTTCCTACCCGTCCTCCTTCCCTCCCCTCCCTTGCTCTTCCCCCCCGTCTGCTTCCCAGCGCAGGCTTTCGTCCTCCACCCTCCTTTCTCACTCCCCGTCCCCCTCCTGTCGTTCCTTTTTCCTCCCTGTCCTCCTCCTCCTCCTCCTCCCCCCCTCCTCCTCCGCCTCTTCCTCCTCCTACTGTTCAGAGCGAGCGCCACATTGTCCCTCGCGTGCTCGATGGGGAACTCAACAATACGATGATATTGCGCAATGCCGTAACAGGCGCGCAACCGGCTACGCATCGCGGCAAGACGCTGCCTTGCCGCATTTCGGCGTCTTGCGGGGCGGGCAGCTTGCATGGCCAACCAACTCGGGCGGGCGCTGCAGCGAGCTGCCGGCTCAAGAAATGTAGCCTTTGATCACGCTGGAGCAATTGAAAGACTTCTCGATGGCACCCGCGAGATTCATCAGGAGCGCGTGCAGGCCATCCAACGTGATGTCATCGCTGGTAGACGTGTTTGCGGGAGTGCGCGCGCATGCGCACGTCGCACAGTCAAGGCGGGCGCGCCCACTCCAGAACGCCATCTTTAACATGAAGCCATTTAGTTAATGGCAGCTACATGGAGCCATTGAGTGAATGGCTGCAACGCGCAACTTGCTACACATCAAAATCAAATCCCGTCGGCGTAGCGGCCGTGCATGATCAGCTGGTCCACTATCGTGTGGAATTTCTTGAGCTCGACCTGCGCTGTCACGAAGGCGTGGAACGCCTCTGGGCAATGCAAGTTCCGCTCGGAAAGGCCAAAACAAAAGGAACTCACATAGCCAAACGCGCGCGCGACTGCCCACGCGCTGCTCCGCCCATGCCCCCGCACCACCATTGCTGACAAGGCCGCTGCCCGAACAGAGCTGCGGGGGCAAAGGCCTCAGTCCCCTGCTCCGTGAGGCGCTCGCCCCTGGCCTTGGACGCCAGCTTCTCGTTCTTGGCGAACACCATGGAGGCGTTCCTCCAGGCCTCGCAATTCGGTTCCCGTGTTTCCCGTTTTGAAGGCTGGGTCGCGCGCGGACCAGAGGTATTCCGTGACGCAGCCAGCGTTGGTCACGTCAAGCATGCCCCGTCTCTTCTGACGAGCACCGACCAGAGGTTGCATTTGAGACGCGTTTTATTCCTCATATGTAGTGCCACCCGTGTCGCTGAACAGGCCGCGGCGCTAACATGTTTCTACTGCGTTTGAATCATGTTGGGGTGTTAAAAAACGACCAGAGGATGCATTAGCATTGCTTGACTACACTGCAGTGCTGTGACAAATCGCTGTGTTGGCCCCTCAAACTCCTGACAATGTCCTCCTCATGCCACCATTGTCTCTAAGCCAAATGGGTGATTTGGCACGCAACCGCATCGGCTCCCGTCGCTTATTCTCCCCCTCATTCCTCCTTTCCCCCCTGATGGGAACACTTCTTGCTCGGGCAGGGGCGGTTTGTCGTTCTCCTCGCGCCCTTTGCCTTGCCACCCACCTGTCTGGGAGGGGCCGCGTTATCCCTCTTAGTCAGAGAGCAGCGGCCCCTCGCATGCAAATGCGTGGCCTTGTTCACTTTCTCCTTGACGTCGTTTGGCACGTCTTTGAAGTCTGCGAACGTTGAGGGGGCTTCGCCCCTGAACCTCCCGCCGCCCGTTTCAGTCTCGAACTCCCAACCCATGGATTTCATGGTTTCCTTCAGGCGCGCAGCCGTCTCCTTGTCGACCTTTTTCTGCTCGCCCAGAGAGGACGCGAAGCCGGCCGACTTCTCGTTGCCAACCTGGCGCGAAGCATCATGATATGCCAAGTGTTTATCACGCCTTTGTTAGCTAATGTCTCGGGGATGGGCCGCCTTGGGGTCACGCCTCACGAATGTGTGCCGCCGGAGAAAACGACCCATTTCAGCCAAAAGGGGTCGTTTTTCGCAGGGTCCCGCGGCATTGCATTTTCGTGTCGACTTGTATGTCCGTGACCTCGGCTGTCGGCTGACGGCTTTGAGTGAAAGCCCACAACATGTGTGAGCAGGGCCCCCATTTGCAAAACAGAACCGTCTGGTGAATGAATGAGACCATGGGCACGTCCCCCGCCATGTACTTTTTGGCCCTGTTGTTCGCGCACATATCTTCAAGGATCTGTTTCCCGCCCACCATCTGGCAACCGATCTCCCATTGGACGCCCTGCTTCTCGTCCTTGCTGTACTTCTTTTCCTTGTACACGTGCACCTGCGCACGTGCTGTTCCCATGCTCCCCTCGTGAGCCTCCTCTTCTCCTCCCCCTCTCTCTATGCATACATATATATTGGTGTTCTCTTATATGAAGAAACCTAGACTGTTTTGGTTGACCACCTTAGGGGTGAATGCTCGGCGCCTGCTTCCAGAGCTCCTCGCACCCGTCCGTTTTCACCACGAGTTTGCCATCCGGCGTGCGGTGGACCAAGGCGTTGATGATCTTCGTCAACTTGTCCCTGTTGCCAGCCCCTTTTTTTTTGAGGTCAAGGATGGCCTCCTGGCACTCCTGTGGCAAGTGGTCGAAGGTGTCTTCCAACTTGCGTTGTTTCGTGCGGTCCCTGACCTCCTCCTCATCCTTTCTTGCTGCCGCCGGGCGTTTTTTTGCCGCCGCCGTGGCGTTGGGCGCGACGGGAGCTGCTGCTGGGCGCCTCAACGCCGTTGCCGCGCCTGCTGCTGCTGGGCGCCTCAACGTCGTTGCCGCGCCTTCGGCCCCAGACCCGTCCTCGCCGTCAGCCGGCAGCGTCTCCTGCGAGGCCTTTCTTTTATGAGGCGCGACCCCAGTGCCTCCTCAGCCTCGTTCCTCCGCATCCCTCCTTGTCCCCCTCCCTCCACAACCCTCACTCGATGCGAAAATCCTGCTCGAGACCCTTCACGAAGTCCACCAGGCCAGCGACACCACCGGCACTTGCGGGCTTCTTCATCGCCATTTTCGTCTCTCACCGATTGGCGTGCACCGCAGAACAAGCGGCCCGTGTCCCACTGCTTACGCACTGCCGCACTAAAGCGCCTGAGCACGCGAACGCACTGCAGACGCACAGAAGCAGAGACAACGTGGCAGACACTGGAGGCAGACACGCACACACATACACACACACACACACACGCCTCTCCCTCCCCCTCCTCCTCCTCCTCCTCCTCCTCCTCCTCCTCCTCCGGCCCCTCTTACGTTGTGAGGCCCGCTTGCGGGTGCAACAGCACAGGCGGAAAAGTTATACCCGCCACGCTTGCTGAACGCTATACATTGCGATGGTTTGCCCCCGGGGTCCGAAAACAAAAACACGCACAGAAGCAACCACACGCGCACATACACACGCACAGAAGCAGAGACAACGTGGCAGACAATGGAGGTACAGTTTTGGTGCAGTTACGGTGCAGTTGCACCGAAACTGTACGTGCACTTTTGGTGCACTTTCGGTGCACTTTTGGTGCACTTTTCCCAGACACGTGGTAAAGTGCACCTGCGATCCGTGACACTGTTGCGCAATCCCTACAATCCACGATGCAAGCTGCACCAAAACTGAACATAAACTACATTAAAAGTGCACCAGAAGTGCACCAAAATTGCACGTGCAGTTTCGGTGCAAGTGCACCGAAAGTGCACCTAAAGTGCACCTTCCCTCTCCCCCCAGGAAGCTGTTTGTTGTTCGCGGTTTGTAAACCGCTAAATGCAGAGTCTGGCATCTGGAAGGGCGCGCAGAAAGCATTAGATCACAAGCCAGGATGAACATGTCATTTTTTTTCTCCCTGCCCCTCCCGCAAATGCGAGCGAACGCTGACAAGGAGGTCGAGGAGGGGGGGGGACGGAAGACGAGAAGGAGCGAGAGGAAGAGATGATACAAATATGGCCCGAATTCGTATCATAGCGAAGCGCGTGGTAGCCCAAAAACTTCCGAGCGAAAGAAACCGCGACCGTCCGCAGAACCTATGTCCCGCTACGCCAGGATGGACTGGGGGACTGCAGAGCCAGTCAGATATCTAACGATGGGGGGGGGGGAGGGGAAGGGGCAAGGGCACTGTGCGGGAAACTCCTGTGGCCGCAGCGGCCACTTATATAAAGTCCCAAAACGCGTCCTGGGACCAACCCGACCTCTCCTCTCCCATCCTCCCTCTCGTCCTCGACCTCCGTCCTCACCTCTCCTTTCCTTTCCCTCCTGCTCCTCGTCATAGTTCCTCTTCCACCTTTTGCGGTGGGTTGTCTGTGGACGCGCCAGCGGTTTCAGCGAGGCCCTTCAGATGACGGGCAGCTCAGGAGTGGCATCCGCGGCGGGGCCGGGAATCAGATCCATTCACGAATGCTCCGCTTCTCTGCCTTAGCGGTCTTCGCGGCTTTCCCCCTCCCCCCCGGCCCCGTGCATCAAGGTTCGCGGCCGATCGGCGCCCGACCGACCGCCGTCGGAACGATCGGACAATCAATGCAATTCTATATATATACATATATATATATATCTATATATATAATGTATGCACATATGCACATGGATTTGGCAGCTTGAGGCCCCCTCCTGCGAGCCGCGCCGTTCCGCGCCTGCAGCGGCCGCCGCTGCAGCGCGGATATCCTAAGGTCGAGTTTAGGTCTTAGCAGGGATAGGGACCCATGAGGACTCGGCCCTGTTCATCCCCCCCCCCCGCTCAAGGGCGCAGGCCCTTAAGTGCGTTGACTGCATGCTTCAGGTCGCTGGCTTCGGGGGGAGAAGGTTTCGCGTTGCCCGCCATGGT
Source organism: Prorocentrum cordatum (assembly GCA_963575745.1). Taxonomy (NCBI): domain Eukaryota; class Dinophyceae; order Prorocentrales; family Prorocentraceae; genus Prorocentrum; species Prorocentrum cordatum. The sequence continues at coordinate 303,646 of CAUYUJ010015586.1, read as the reverse complement.
AGAGCGCGCAGGGCCAATGATTGATTGGCCCGTCGCGGATCCCCCGCCGCTTTATGAATTGGCATTTGCCCGCCACCTCGCACTCGAAAGAGTGGCCTTTGGGGCAGCTCAGGGACGCTGGTGAAGTAGGCACCGGCTGCGGCGCGGGCGCTGGCTGCGGGTCGTCAGCACCAGCGGCGCCGTAACCATGTAGAGCCAAGCGCCCGCTGCCACTGGTGCTGCCGGCGGCTGCTGACGGCGGGGGCGGTGGCGGTGGCGGTGGCGGAGGCGGTGGCGGCGCTGGCTCCTCCTGCGAGCTTTGTTCCCATCACGGACAGCTACTTCTCCCCCCGTGGGGGCACCGAGGCAGGCGTCCGAGCAGCTGTGGGCCCCCCGGCCGTGCCAAAGATTTTCCTGCTGCGTGTTTTTGTGGACGCTCGAGCGGTCGACTTCGAGCGCTGAGTTTTATCGTGGGGGGGTGTCTTTGCACTGGGTCACAAAAGAGGATCCTGCGCAGCGCGCTTGAGTTTCTTCTGGGGCCCAGGCGGCAGGGGCGGCCGAAGCGCAGACTGCGGCGGCGGTGGTGGCGCCACGCCGTACGTCACCAACTCAGGGATGGCGACAGGCTGCGGCGCTGGTTCTGGTTCTCCTGGACCGCGAGGCGTGGCGCCTGGGGGCGCCCACAATTGCCTCTGCGGGCGTTTTACGTGTGAATGGAAGCGGGCGCGGGACACATTCAAATAAACAAAACATGTTTGCGTGCTTTTCCTAAGAATGCGGAACCTGGCAAAGGCTTCGCCATGCGCTCCGTCGGCGTAGCCCCCTCCGGCAGCGGCGCCCCCCTTAGCGAGCGCTCAGCCCTGGTCTCGGGGTCGGCGTCTTGCTTCTGCCTCGGGGTAAAACAATTCTTCGGCGAACGAAGGAAACGCGCACGCCACAGAGTTAATCGCGCCTTTTCCTTGCAGCTCCTGCCGCGCACTGCGCGCCAGAAGCTGCACTGAAACGAATGTCATTGCAGAGCGCATTGTGAGAGAATACGGTGCCTGAGGATCAGTTCTTTGTAGCCGAACGCCAGCCGGCCGTTGAACGTCTCATACGCCATCTGCGCCTCAGAGAACAGCTTAAAAGACAACGCACTGTTGCGCTGGAGCTCCCATTGCGCCTTTGAGTGAAAGGCGCCAATGGCGCTCGGCGCAATAGAAAAGAACAGCGCCTTCGAGTTAAAGGCTGCCCCCCCCCTAAGAAAACATCCTGCCACGCGGTGCTGAAGATCAGCACCATCCAGCTGTCCTGCTCCTCGCCCTGGCTCCCCACCCGGCGCGTCGCCCACCAGTCTACCACTCCATGGCAACCTCTGTCCAGGAATAGCCGCCTCACAGCGTCGAACTCGACGTAGTGAGGCAGATTCCCAACCCAAAGCGCCCTGCAGCGCACGCGCGCTGCGCCGCTTGGGGCCCTGTCTGGGTTGGCTGGCATCTCGAGAGGTGGCGGCTAGAGCGGCGGCGAAACCCATTTCCCGTGCCCTTGCTCCTCCTCTTCTCTCCCGCCCCTCCCCCTGCTTTCCCCCTCGTCCTCCTCCTGGTCCTCCTGCCCCCCGTCCTTCTCCAATTCCATTCGCTGGATTGGCCCCCTTCCCGGCGCCTTTGAGTGAAAGACGCCGCGGAAGTCAGACCAACGCGACTGCGAAGCAGAAAGAGGAGGGGCGCATCGCGACTGCGAAGCAGAAAAACGGAGCGCCCCACGACTGAGAAGCAGAAGCAGAAGGAACACATCACGACTGCGAAGCAGAGAAACGGAGCGGCCCACGACTGTGAAGCAGAAAAAAGAAGAGCGCATCGCGAGAGTGGAGCCAAAACGGGGCGCCCCACGACTGCGAAACAGAAACACATGGAGACGGAAAGGAGGAGGGGGAGAAGGAAGGGATCACTATAGAAGGCTTCATGTCGAGTAAAACGCATGCTTCACCTCGCTGCTGTGGAGGTCTCCGCTGCAGTCCTCTGACATGTTTTCCCTCGACAGCGCAGGGGGCGAACGGTGTGCTTAACGGTTTGAAGTTCGACTGCGCCCCTCATGACACGCACGACCCAGCGGTGCCATGGGCCCCAACCCACCGCGCTAAAGCAGCAGGGGCCAGTCGACGGAACGGTAAATGCGTGGCGCCAGATACCCTGAAGGGCGCAAGGCTAACCTATATGCCGTGGGCGGAGTACCACGCGCCAGCCATCTCAGACACTGAGGCGGCCTTCGCCTTCGAGAGGGGGTCGTCCATGCCAAAACTCGCGGCCACGTCCCTGCCAGCGTGCCACGCCCTGGACGTGAACCTTTTCCGATTGTCTGTGGGGCGCAAGAAGTGTTCCCAAGGGACTGCGGTCCCGTCCTCCATCCACTGCACGATGCGTTGCTTCAGCTCGCGGGCGGGGTTCCCTGGGCCAGCAGCCGCATCTGCTTTGGCCCGTGTTTTGCTATGGTTGCCCTTGCTCACCTTTTTCTTTGTTTTGCCCTTGCTTCCCTGGGCTGCCCTCTTGCCCTTGCCCCCCTTGCCCTGCCTCGCCCTTCCCTTCTTGGCTTTCTCAGGGTGCTCGATGGCGACGGCGTCCCGCACCTGCGGAAGAGCGCAAAGTGAGGCGGGCAAGCCGGAACAACATAAGATTGACATCCTCATTTTGGGTGCGCCGGCCTATCCGCAGTTTTAGGTCGAGAGCCCCATTGAGTCAATGGGGCATCCTACGCGTTCAGGCGGGCTCCCCAGAGCACCATCTTGGAGATCGCGCGACCGCCAGCGGGAAGTGGAGGCACCCTGCGCGCGTCCTCGAGGACGCTCTCAGCTGTCAGCCCGTGCGTGCTCGTCGGCGCCTGGTCCTCGAACAGGCGGTTCAAACTCCCAGCCTTCTCGGAGAAGAAGAAGAGAGTTTTCTGGCGACGGTGCGGTCGCGTTTATGGTTGCGAGGCGACTTCCACTCTGAGTGAGAGCAGAACTCGAGGCCAGGGGAAATCATGTACGTTAGGGAGGACAGAACATGTGGACCGCTTGGCGTTCTGAGTGAGAACGCAGGAACAAAAAGAAAACGTGTCCTTCATCCCAGACGAAGAAGGGGAAGTCGGGCACGCTTTCTTCACGGGGGTGGTCTGGGAGTTCCCCTCTGGCTCGTTTCCGGCGACCATGTCCCACACGGCGTCGAAGTCGGGCCAATGGAAACCTCCGGAATATCAACGATATTGCATGCCATTTTAAAAAACATGTTAAGGAAAACCCAAAATGGAGAATTGGATCTTGGGATCTCCCCAACTGAACCGTGGGGGTCAGTGTTCCACGTGCCGCAGGGTGTCGGGGCGGAGCGAGTCGGCGCCGCCTGCCCCGCGCCCATGGGCACGATGGCGGTGCACTTCACTGGCGCGCGCCCCTCGTCCTCGCCGGCCCTCTGCGCGGGGTCGCCTGGGGGCGCCATGCCGCCCTCGTTCTCGTTTGCTCTGGCCCTCGCGGGGCCCGCCTGCGGCGTCGGCGCGGGGGCGGCGACGGCCGCGAAGAGCGCGTGGATGCGATCCGCCTGCTCGAGCGAGCACTTGCCAAGCAAGACGCGCCTGTGGCGATGTTTTGCCCTGGGGCGCGCCCCCGCCGCGTTTTAGTTTGTACAAAACAAAAAAAAAAAAACATTGAAAAAGCAATCCTCGCAACGGCGTCGCCCTTGAGTTCCCGGATCTTCGCTACAGTGGCCCTGATGGCGCCCCCGATGTCGTCGGCCTGGGTCTGGAAGCTTTTTCCGCCAAACAGGCACTCCTGCGCGGCTACAATTCAAAGCGGCCGCGACTGCCCCACGAAAACGGGATAGGGGCCCTCCTGCCCCAGGAACCCCATTTTGCGATGCCGGCTCCTCCTCGGCGTTCATTGCCAAAATGGCACTGGTGGTCCTCGTAGGCGAGAGGCGGCACTCAGGGCACAGTTTCACCAGCTCCAGCCACAGCGGCTGCTTCGAAGAGAAGACGTCGGGCGGGGAGGCGCGGCCCCGCTGGACTCGGAAGACTTCCGGGCCGAGTGCGGCCTGGAGGTCTTTGCTCTCCTGTTGTTTCAGCCACCCCTGCAAGATCTGTTGGATCTGGCGGACGGTCACATCATGGTCGACCCTGGCCCTCCAGGCGGACATCGCTGTTCAGAACTGGCATGTATTTGACCCAGAACGCCTTTTAGCACCGACAGTAATTATGGCAACCAGCGCCCGACTCTCCTACGCCCCTCCTGATCGCATTCAACCTGCTGTTCCTCAGCCCCCGTTTCCTAGTCGTTTGGTCTCCCCCCTCGCCCCCCTTCTGCGCGGGAGTAGTTCTTCCTACTCCTCTTTACTATCTCTTCTTCGGGCCACTTGTCATCATATGCGGGCGCGGGGTGGGGGTGCGAGCACTTCTATGCAAATGCTACCTGTGGATTAAGACCTCACTGTACAGGTCCTCATTATAGTTTCCCTCCGTCCTCCTTCCTCGTCTGGAGACACGAGCACTGTCTGGATCACTTGAGGCATTTAACTGTTCCTCTGACTTGTCGAAATGGTCACCACCTCCAAGAGGTATTCCGTGACAGTTTCATTGCGCCGTTGCACAGCTATTGCCCCAAGAAGGTTATCTGAGTACTGCAATGATAAAATCCCCTTACTACGCCGAATCCTAAACTTACTCGCAGTGCGATTCCTGCTCCAACTCCCCCCCCAAACTCTTGCCCCCCGATGCTCCTCCCACTTCTCTTTCTCTTCCCGTTTGTTCATCCCTTTCTCGTTCTTCATTCCTTTGCTTCCTCCAGCCCCGCCCTTCACCCTTCATCCAAATTCTTATGCTCCCATACTTTTTGTGTATCGCTCGTCACAATAGTCATCGTCATCCCACGTTGGTTCAAGCCGACGGCTCTCGCGAGTCGCAACTTCGGATCCCCCCCCAGTGCAAAATGGCGCCCCGCATTGCCATGCGCCGCAGAAAGGCGCGAGGCAAGGCCATCGTGTACTCCCGGACGAGCTCGGCGGCGAATGCCGGAGCCGACAAGGGGAGCGAAGCACGGCAGAAAAAGAGTGGTGCTGCAGCTGCACGCGCCTACAACGATGAAATCAAGTTCGTGAGCGAGCGCATCAGCGGGAGCTTGCCGCTGGCGGAAAGGTCAGGTCAGCCACGTAATCAGAGCAGGGGGGTCGTAAATGGGATGGGGAAAACATGAACGCATCATTGTTAGATCCGCTATTGATTACCGTGGCTACCCCAAAGGGCCACTTTCCAGACCCTGCTGGAGGAGGCCAGCAAAGGCAACAAGAAGCTGTTTGTCGGCGAAAGTCGGGCTGTGTCCCGCTCCGCCAAGGTGGCGGAGGAGATTTATGACCTCAGCAAAAAGCTGGGGATCACGATCATCGTCGCCGACGCGCCGGGGCTTTTCGACCACGACCCCAGCCCCGTGCAGGTTTTCATGCGCCGCATTGAATTCGCACGGGTTGAACTCGAAAAGGACCTGGTTATCTATCGTCTGAAGGAGGGGCGGGACAAGCGGGCCAAAAACGTCAAGAAGGCCATAAAGAATACCAAGCGCCTCAAAAAGAAGCTGTCCCCAAAGCTAATCACGACGACCGGGGGCGCGAAGGTATCGGGGAGAAAATCTACATTGGAGAAAGCGGGCAACCTGACGTCGAAGCAGATATCGGCAGTGAAGAAAACCATGAAGAAGTACGGCTACGGCGAGATCGGCCTTCGTACTGTGGCGGTCCAAATCTCCAAAACGCTCAAATTTAAGGTAGGAGGCCAAGAAACAGCGCGGCGTTTTATGGACGAATTCAAGTTATGCTACTAAATGCCTGGCGCTCTACTTGGTGCCCGCTGCTTGGGCACGATGCCCGCTGCTAGTTTTGCCCGTCTCGATTTCGAGACCCCCCTTTTTTAACTGGAGCAAGAAATCGAGACGCCTGTATCTTCGCAGAAAAATAATCATATCATGGCTCGTCCTCCTCCTAGTCCTCCTCGCCGCCCCTCCCCCTCACCCCTACTGCTGCTGACGCTTCTGCTCTTGCAGCTGCCGCAAATGATGTTCCACCCCCATCTTCCCCCACCCGCGGTCTCCTCCCGCTCTCCCCCCCCGCCCCCACCTCTGACGTGCAATGTTGTTGTTGTTGTTTTTCTCGGCTGCATTTTTTCACGCCGTGTTCGTTGGATGCGGTTTGTGCCAAACCGCGCGTCGGGGCGATCCTATTTTGTTTTCATCGCTGTTCGGGCCCTGGGGCCAGCAAAAAACAAGTCGGTGCGGAACGATATGCGAGAAAATCGCTGTTACCAGGTTTCTCTTTTCTGGTGGTTATGAGCCTCTTTCCATGTCTGTCTGGTCTCCCTCATTGTCCTTGCATTATGGTTTTGGGACGTTCTGCAAGTGGTTCGATTTTTTGGGGCACCGAAAGACTGCACCTCCATTCGAACAGCCTTCAAAACGGCAAATTGAAGCACTTAAATTTGTACCGCGGGGCTGGCCAAGGTGAAACACTGAAATTTGCACCGCTAAACCGGCCAGCGATTTTTTGAGGAGGAGAGGAGGAGGAGGAGGCGAGGCGGAGGACGAGGGGACTAGTGAGGCCAGATGGCGAAGGGTACGAATTAACCCTACTGCGTATCATCCCCTGGCCTGCCAAGCTGATGTTGGACAGACCCGCAAGTGGGTGTGTCCAAAGTTCTGCAAGTGTTTCGACTGTTACCGCGTGCATTTACACGATCGCGCGAAATTGCGAGTTCCATATGTTTCTTCTATCGTTGTTCCTTTTCCGCATCCTCGATTCGCCTCGCATCGCCTCCCATGTCGTTGCTTTCCTCCCCCCTCTTCTCTTGCTCGTTTGCCCCTTCCCCTCCTCTCCCCCCGTCCCCCCCTCTCCTCCCCTCTCCTCTCCCCCGCCTTCTCTCTCTCTTTCTCTCTCTTTCTCCCCCCTCTGCCCGTCCCTGGCCGGGCCGCCGCGGCCCCGCCTCCAGGCTCGTCTGGAGGAGGCGCACCACGACGGGGATGGCGGGGACGGCGCGGCCTCTGCCCTGCGCCACCCCGGGAGAGGGGGGGGAGGGGACGGGAGGAGGAAAAGGAAGTGAAACGGACCGAACTCAGCACCAAAGGGAGCGAGGGAGGCAGAGGGAAAGGGGCCCGCAGCAGCAGCAGGGGGGGAAGGGAGGGGGGAGGGCTGGAGGGGGAGAGGAGGGGGAGCGCCAGAGGTGAGGGAAGGAGAGGGGGACAAAACGGAAGAGCGAAAGCCCAGCAGCAAAAGCAACAGCAGGAGCAGCAGCAGGAGCAAGAGCAGGAGCAAACGCAACGGCAGCAGCGGCAACAGCGGCCGATGCACTTACAGCCCTGGCAGCGGCGGCAGCGGCAGAAACGGCGGCGGCGAAGGCAGGGGAAGAGACGACGGGAGCGGCGGCGGCGGGAGCGACGACGCTACCCTCTGCCTCCTCCTCCTCCTCCTCCTCCTCCTCCTCCTCCTCCTCCTCCTTCTCGCCGCGAGGAGGGACAGCTAGGGCGACGAGGGGGAAAAGGGAAGCAGCAACAGCAGGCATGCAAAACTAGGATAGTTTCCTGGACGGGGCTTGCCTAGCAGGTTTTTCGAGCCACCCGTCTGCCCACTGCACCACAGGACCGCTCTAGGGGAAACCATGCGTGCACACAGATGCCGCAACGTGCGCACAGAAAAAAAAAACGTTGTCTCTGGTTCTTCTCGCGGTCGTTCTGCGGTCATCTTAAGACTTCGGGGCCATCTATGGGGTCATCGGGCCATGTAGGGGTCGTCGCGGGATCATCTGTGGGTCGTCCTCTGGCAGTCTCTGGGTATTGCTAGGGTCGTGGTGTGTGATCTCGAGATGGCATTTGGGGTTGCCTTGAAACCTTGCGGTCGGCGTGGGGTCATATGTAGGGTCGCGGGGTCGTCATGGGACCATCTCGGGATCGTTTCGACGGGCATGCTAGGGGCGATCTGGGCCATGGGGTTATCTGTTCGCCCAGGGCGGGGTTGAGCAGAGGACTTCTGGATTCGAGCTGCGCATAGGGCGAGACTATCATGCCCATCGTCAGGGGGAGACGGGCACGATGGCCCTGATCGGAAAATCGTTCTCACCGCCGACTGCCAAGCAGTTCCGCTGGTTCGCATGCATTGTCCTCGGGTTCGGCTTCCTTCCCACTCAGTTTTCATACTCGCAAATGCCATGCGCCAGTATCTATGAGAGGAATAACAAATCCGTTCGGCCGCGCGCGGCGCGTCGCATCGCACGCGGGTCGCGGGGATGTGGCCAGAGGGTCGCGGGCGGGTCGTAGGAGGGTTGCGGGCGGGTGGCGAGCGGGTGGCAGGTGGGCGGCGGGCGGGTCGCGAGCGGGTCGCGGGCGTGTGGGTGGGTCGTGGGACTCCTGGCGACGATGAAAGGACAGGAGCAATCATGACATATGCAATCCGCACCGCGGAACTCCGCTGCGGCTGCGCACGCAGGGACAGTGCAAGGCCGTCCTTCCCATCACTCATACGTCGTTGCAACCGAGCCACAATTTCTTGCGCACGCGCTGCATGGCATGTTGCGGCCAGAATGGAACGACCTCCACTGCCGCTAAATAGTTGCGCTCGCAACCTTAAATATAACTTTAAATTTAGCGTTAAATGGGGCATTTCACGACCTTAAATGTTAAGCAAAAGTTATGTGTAAGATATTAGATTTAAGCTTAAATATTGCAAACGCCAATACCTTAAATTTAGAGTGCATTGGAAACTTCAGGCAGGCGGTGTGCGTAGAATTCCCGCATGTATATCTTTCGCCTCTTCCTGCGGCCCACTGCGTCGGTGTGCAAGGCAGGGGAGTAGCCGAGTGTCCCCTCTACGTGCACGAGCGGGTACGTCAAGGGGTCCACATGTTCGGACAAAAAGGAGACCTCCTGGGTGGCGGCGGAGCCGTCGGAACGGCGGGGGAAGACGGAGACGTAGCGAGGCGGAAGCGGGCCTTCACCGACCACTGCGCAGGCGACCTCAGCTGCGGACGGCGCACTGCATCGCCGTGGGTCTTTTTCAACGCCGCCCGAGAAGCGGAGAACGTGCTGTTGCGATGCCTCGCCGTGCGTTGTCCGTGCGGCTTCTACAATATTGTGCATGGAACGGAAGTGCGACGGGTACGGGTTTGCAGTCGTCTGCGTGAGCATCGTCACCAGGCTTTCAAGGATGGCTCCCTGGAGGTCCGGAAAGGCTTGAGCACGGAGTGCTGTCGCTTCGGCGGGATCGTAGATGTACAGTTGCGCATACTTTGGGCGACTCCCAGACGCGGGGTACAACGTCCCCATGGACCTGAAAGCGCGGCCGTGGAGGATATAGACGGGGGGGCCTCTGCTGCCCTGCACCATCCCGGTCTGAGACGTTCCAGCGGCGGTGGATTCTGAGTTGAACGACGCGAAGCCCATGGCGCAGTTGTACGACCGTATGTGCTGCATGAAATGGTCATGGTTGGGACCCTCCCGCAGAAGTTCGGCCATGGGGGCCGGTGCCGGAGGGAGCGCGGGAATTCCAGCGAGAGCGCCGCATCGGCAGCACGTTCCGAAAACGTTTCGGACACCGGTGCCGCGGGAGCATTCGGCGTCGAAGTGAAGCGCGCGGCATTGCGGGCACGCGCTTTGGAACCGCCCAGCGCTCGACAGCGCAGCCTTCAAAACACGTCCGCTGCTCCAATCATCCGTTGACCACCATGCAGCCCGATACCCTTGGCGGATGCCGCGAGTTGTCCCGGGCGTCGGCTCCGCGAACCAATTCCGGTGGTCTGCGCAGGTGGGCGGCTCGGAAGAGGAGGCCCTCAGCCGGACGTGCGCGCATTTGCGACGGCACCATGGGACGCTGCACTGTGGCGCTGCGCAGTCTCGGAGGTACTTGCGCACCAGGGCGGCAACCTCTTTCCGGACAACCTGCAATGGACTGGCAGCGCCGGCGTGCACGACGGCGCTCGCGAACGATGCTCGGGAGCGCGACTCCGCGACGGCTACGGGGACGGCGGCATGCTGGGCGTGCTGTCGGCAGAACCCGCATGCGTACATGGCCTTGGTGAGGAAGGCCTGGCACCCAGGGAAGGAACACTTCGGTCGGCAGCAGCGCTCGCACATACCGTTGTTACCTGTCACTGCTCGCCTCACTCCGTGGTCTTTTTTCGCGCGGCAGCCGTCCTGATCCGGGCCCCTGCAAGGCGGGCCTGTAAGTGAACAGCGCTTGCACTGTGCCGTTGGTCTGTCGGCTCCGACGCGGTAGATGCAGCCATGGGGCCGATGAATGCACGGCTGCCCTCTCCGCGTGCAAGCGACGCACCGTCCGTTCGGGTCGCCTACTGCACGGACGCCGTTACAACCTGGTGATCCGCAGGGGCGGTCTGCTTGCGCCACGGATCGCTTCGACGTTATCTGGGCGTGGCCTGATGGGGGCCTACCGCAATCGCGGCAAAGACCTGATGAGCCTGGGGTACTGCGACCTGTGCACCCGCGCGTGGCGCATGGGAATGAGGACGAGGCGCACAGACAGCAAAGCGTGTCGGCGACCGTCTCGACAATGTTGGCGCATGCTTGGGTGGAGCAGAAGTGCAACAATTCAGGTGGCTGGCATACGAGGCACATCGCACCGTATTGGCGAGGCACGCGGAACTGGCAGAGTTCCGTGGCGCATGGGAAGACTCCTACTGTGCACATGGGACACGTGGCAGACAGCGATGACGGTGTCCGACCAGGCGCCGCGGGCGCCGCGCACCCAGGAGTGGCGCAGACCCCTGACGCTCTGCTGGCGACCTCGTTGCGGTGTGATGGCGGCGCTGCTTCGGGCGCCGTGGCGTTGGCCGGTGCTCCGCGGCACAACGCACACAAGTCAGGGGTGGCTGGTTCTCCGCGTCGAAGGAAACACGTGGAGCAAGGCCGGCGGCCAGACTGGCACGTGCGGCACATTCTGCTGGCAGCGTCGCTCCGATTTTCGGTGCATCCTGGGGACGCGCAGGCGAACTGGCGAGCTGGGTTGTAAGGGCATCCTTGATTGTCGTGACGACTACATGACGGCAGTGGTCCAGAGGCGTGCGGCTTTGACGATCTGACGTGCGCGGGACAACCTAGGCTGGCGAAGCGACAGGGTGTGCACGCACTGGAGCAAGGATGGCAAAAGCCAGACGACTTATTGGTGGACAGCAGGCGACATCCTACACGTGCATTTCGGCAGAGATTCCACTCTCGTGAGCTACTGTGGCATGCATCTCTGTAGTGGGTAGCGCAAAAGGAAGGGATGACCTGGCCTTTGGCACGGCGGAAGCTGGGGGCGGCGGGAGCGTCGCACTGGGGGTGGGCACACGGGGTGTGAGACGAACTACAACGCGTGCAGTATGGTTGACGTTCACGTTTGCCGGACCCTTCCACGGCGACCTTCGGTTGGGATCCATTGCAAATGGGATAGTTCTCACATGTGTACCGCGGTTTGTCAGTGGCAGCTGGCGGCATGGAGAGGAATATGGAAGCGCAGGGAGCACCAGCTCGACCCGCGATATGGATGGCAGCCTGCAATGCCGTCGAAGTGAGCAGGAAAATACTGAAGAATGGCCGCCGGAAGAGCAGCATGATGTCTGGAGCCAACATGGATTACGGGAAGCTGTAGAGCTCCATGGAGTGTCAACCGACCGCGACCTGTTTCCTATTATCAGCTCCCTCGTCCGTTCGGACCCCTGATTCGCTGCTTCGCGCTGCGATCACCCATCCTGTTCCCTCGCCTTGCTGCTGTTCCTCCTCCTCCTCCTCCAGCTTGCCCTCATGTGAAAACATTGGCGCATGGCAAGCTCACCAAACGCACGAGGACATCCAACACACAAACATTCCGAGCACCACGAAAACCAATCGTGAGCACGCGCACGCAACCGCGTGCGTGGCGTCCCGTTCTCACTGGCGTGCGCGCTCGGCAGGGGCACGCGACGCCGTCGAGGTGGGGGGGGAAAACCTTGAGTTTCCTTTAGAAGAAAGTACGGTTTTTTCCCCCGGTTGATGGGGCCACGCAGGAAATGGGGCCACGCAGGAAATAGCCTCACGTGCGTATAAAAATAATGAAGTGATGCCAAGTGTGTAGTGCAATCGTACACATGTGTGCTCGGTGTGCTGGCCGTGGTTGGGGCGTGCCGGCAGCCGAAAGCGCGCGCCGAGCGCACATGCTCAAGAGGAGGGTGTGCACGAGAAGGAACGCGAGAGGACGTGGGGGAGAAAAAAAAACACTGAACAGGAGCAGGAGAGGAGGAACGAGGGAAGAGCAGGAAGAGCAGAAGGGGAAGGATCACAGCGCCCAGCAGCACACCAGCACACACCACCACAAGAACACAAGACACACCATCACCAAACAGCACACACCGGCCGAAAACACGAACACGCCAGCACACGAGCACACACCAGCAAACCACAACACCACACACACAGACATGCACACACACCCAAACACACACACACACACACACGCACACACACACACACGCACACGCACACCAGCACACCAGCAAACACACACACAAACACACACACACACAACACACACACACACACCCACACACACACACGCACGCACGCACACACACGCACACACACACACGAACACACCACACACACACACTCACACACACACACACGCACACGCACACACACACACACACACACACACGCGCACGCCCACACACACACACACGAACACACACACAGACAGACAGGCACACACACATGCACACACACACACCAACAAACACCAACACACACACACACACACGCACACGAGCACTACACGAGCCCACACGCTTTCCCGCGTATCCCCCTCCGAACACACCAGCACACGAACACACGCCAACACGCCCCACCACACCTCACACCGACGCACACCACGAGGCCACCACACAACGCCAACACACCAACAACAACAAACACATACCAGCACACACAAACGCACAGCCGCACGCACAAACGCACCAGCACGCACGAGCTGACACCGGCGCGCCCGAACACGCGGACACACCAGCACACCATGGACGCACAACATGGAAGTGGGTGGGATCTACCCAATTCCGTGTCAGCGCCCCCGAACGGCAGCACGTCAGAAATCGCCAACACAGCCGCGCACACCAGCACACACCACCACAGTACACCACATCACACACCACCACACCACGCCGGCATGCCAGCACGCACAAGCGCACACCACCGCACACCAGCGCGCACCAACATGCTCCAGCACACACTGATATTCGAATGAACTTCCGCATCGGGGGGTACACACACACGCACACACACACACACACCTCACACACACACACACACACACGCACGCACGCACGCACGCACGCACGCGCACACACACACACACACACACGCGCGCACGCACACACACACCAACACACACACAGACAGACAAACAGACAGGCACACAGACACACACACACACACACATCTGCACACACACACGCACACACACACCAGCACATACCAACACACACACACACCAGCATTACACCAGCACACACCAGCGCACGCTGTCACGCGTACCCCCCTCCGCCCCCCCCCCGAACGCGCCAGCACACGAACGCGCGCCAACACACCCCACCACACCACACACCGACGCACACCACGAGGCCACCACACAACGCCAACACACCATCAATAACAAACACGTACCAGCACACACAAACGCACAACCGCCACACAAACGCACCAGCACGCACGAGCTGACACCGGCGCACCCGAACACACGGACACACCAGCACACCATGGACGCACACCATGAAAGTGTGTGGGATCTCCCCAATTCCGTGTCAGCGCCCCCGAACGGCAGCACGTCAGAAATCGCCAAGACAGCCGCGCACACCAGCACACACCACCACACTACACCTCATCACACACCACCACACCACGCCGGCATGCCAGCACGCACAAGCACACACCACCGCACACCAGCGCGCACCAACATGCTCCAGCGCACACTGATATTCGAATGGACTTCCTGCTTCAAAACTTGAAAAATCGTGCATGGATGTGGGCTCCCCGTAGCCCCGTACACCCATTATCCTTCGGCTCTTCTGGCCCCAAGAAAACAATCGCAGAACAATTGCGGGCGTTTCCCACCCAAGTGCGCAAACTACATGCATCCAGTCAGGTGCGGCCCCGCCACCCGACGCAGCCCGAACGTCAGCGCACCAAAAGCGCCGACACGCACCAGCGCAGAGCAGCACACACCAGCACACCACAACTGAGCACACACTACCACCCAATCCCAATGGCATACCAGCACACACCAGCACACCCGAACGCACAAACACACCAGCGGAGGGACATTGCAGGTTTCACTTTTGCCTCAGGGCCCCCGAAAACATTATTTCGAATTTGCGGACATTTCCTGCTTGGACACGCACACACATCATTGGCATGACCGCGGGCACCAGTGGATCCCCCAACTGATTGCCCTTGTCCCCCGCGCCCTTCAGGGGAGCGCACATTTCCTATTCCAAAGCGTGACTACAAGGTACTCATAGATGCGGTGTCTCGCTCATCCCCGCTCCTCCGTGCAATGCCCCGAACGTCACTCTTTCCTGTCTCTGGGCATGGATTTCTCACAACCATCCTGCTGTGTGGGATCTTCGCATAGAGGAGGCAGCGCCCCGCGTGTACTCCCTTCACCCCCCATCCTCCTTCCTCCCTCCTTCCTCCTCTCAATCATATCTCCATGCCTTTCTCATCCGAATCACTTTGGTTCAGCACATCCCGCACACTTGTCGTGGCCCCGTAAGGCGCTCCACGCAAGGCTCCGGTTCAGACGTTTGTCTGCCCCGCCGCCACACCGGTCAGCGCACCCCTCACAGGGGTCGTGGCCTCACAAGGAACTTTTTCCCAGGCCGGAATGGCGACGAGCGCAGGCGTCCCCGCAAACCATTTCTGTGGATTTCTCGAAATGTGCCTGGCCTCATAGGGATCTCGACCCAGAACCTCCGCGACGGCACATGGGTGGGCGCTTCGCCAGGGGTAGTTTTCAACCCTCCTGTGTGTTGGGTCCTCGTTTTGAATCCGCAACGCCGCGCGTCACTCACTCACTCACTCACTCACTCCCGCTCCCCCTCCCCCTCCTCCTCCTCCTCCTCCTCCCCCTCCTCCTCCTCCTCCTTTTCCTCCTCCTCCTCCTCCTCTTCCTCCTCCTCCTCCTCGTCCTCATCATCATCATCATCCTCCTCTTCTTCTTTTTCCAACCCTCCTGTGTGCTGGGCCCTCGTTTTGAATCCGCAGTGCCGCGCGTCCTCACCTCCTCCTCCATCCTCCCGCTCCTCCTCCTCATTCCTCCTCGTCATCCTCCTCCACCTCCCCCCCCTGCCCTGGCCAATTTTGTTGCACCCCTCACGCGCCTCCTGCATCCCAGGGAACTCCACCGAAGGCCCCAGTGGCACAGGCCGCATGGCGGCCCCGCCCCATTTTTGGCACCCCCCTCACACGGTTTGTGGCCCCATAGAGAGCTCCACCGAAGGCCTCAATGGCACAGGCCGCAGGGCGGCCCCGCCCCATTTCGGCCCACCCCTCACACGGTTCGTGGCCTCATAGGGAGCTCAACCTCAGGCCCCAGTGGCACAGGCCGCATAGCAGCGGCCTGTGCCACTCAACCTCAATTGCGGCACACCCCTCGCACTTTTCGTGGCCCTTGGCATTCTTACTTTTTGTATGATACGCTCCAGTTTATAATCGCATCATTCTGAGAATGGGTTGGGTTCTTCGCCAGGCTAATTTTCATCGGGGAGGGCGCCACCGCAACAGCGAACAACCTCCTAGGCTGCTCCCATGAGGTCGTCGTCGCCCTCCTCCCAGGCGACGCGCGTTCCGCGGGCCTTGGCGAGCCGCGCGCGCTCGGCCGCGCAGGGGCAGCGCTCGTTCGCCAACCGCAACGCTGTAATCTCGCCAGGAGAGAACTGCTCTGGCGGCGCCTTCCCATAGTGGGTAGGCCTGTATTTCCGGCCGACGTCAGCGTACCAACAGAATAGATTTTTCGAGTGCTCGCACAACTCGTAGCAGATGTCAAGGTCGGTCCGGTCGGCGTACAAGTCGGGCCACGTCTGGCGCAAGTACGCGATGACGACTTCGATGGCCGGCATGTACAGGGCATTCTTCGGATCGGCAGCCATCTGCTCGTTGAGCAGGAACGGGAGGTTGAAAAGGTAATTCACGGTCCGGCACGGGCCGACCCCGATCACAAGGACGCCCCTGTAGTCTGTCTGGACGGTTTGCAAGTCAGTCTCCGGCAGGAAGAGATCCGCATGCTCGACGAAGTCGCAGAGAATTTCCTTCGAGCGGAATCCCGACCCACCGAATCCAGGAATCAGCCTCATGTCGCGCAGAAGAGCGCCGACGTCCAACGACTTCAAGAACTGCTGGGTCAGTCTGCCTGCAGCTGCTGACCAGAGGTGCAGGTCTTGGCACAAATCGCAATACCCGTGCTTCGGCTGCTCCGCGCGCCGCCGCATCGGGTTCACGAAAGCACCGAAAATGTGACCGCCAGTCCGAGCAAAGAAAGCATCCAAATCGGCCATGTTGGCGATCTGGCCCTGCCTCAGAGACAGCCAGACGAACGTGCCGTCGGCGAGGGCGTCGCGGACGTGGACCGAGAGCGTGTTGCGGACGAGCACCACGTTGACCAAGAATTCCGCTACAACATCAGCCCGGTGGGCCTCCGGCGTCTCCAACAGCTTGGCGACCTTCTGTCTGTAGAAAGCATAGATCCACCCGGTCGCCTTCGCGGCCCGTCGGCGCCCCGGGTTCACGCAGTTGTAGCAGGCGAGGTCCGCCGTTGCCAACTGCTTCTCGATGCCTCGAAGATTATCGAAGGCGTCCCGGCGCTGGAAGAACTCGACCATCGTCCGGCACCTCTCGTGGAAGCTCGAGAACGAAAACCACGCGGGCGCGCCCGCCCGGGCGCTGAGCGCCCCAGGCTCGAACACCATGGGGGAGCGAGGCACGAAATTCACGGTGACAGCTTCTAGCGCGCGATTGTAGACGTCTGCCCGCGGGTGGAACCGGCCGCCGAGCAGATCCAGCGGCGGGAACAGGAAGTCTTCGTCGCCGAGTGGAAAGCCGGTCTGGCAGCTCTCCTGCGCCAGGCTGTCGGCGAAATCCCGGATCCGCAGCAAGTCGTCCTTAGGAAGGCAACGGAGGTCGTACATCAGGCGGGCGAGGTGACCGTCGTCGCCGGGCGCGCTCGCAGCCGCGACGCGCCGGCGCTTGGCGGCTCGGGCGCCTCCGTCGGACGCCGCTGTGATCTTCTCCTTGGACCACTCCGCCTGCAGGAAGCATGTCGGGCCGTCGTCATGCAGAAGGCCCCCCTTCTTGCTCCCAGACGTCGTGGCCACGCATGCGGCGCAGGTCATTTTGCCCTCTGTGAGCATCCGCTCGCGGCGCTCCGGGGCCGGCGTGCCACTCAGCTTGCCGAAAACCGTCGATGTCAACCATGCGAAGCACGGGAAGCGCTCAGCGACCTGCGGCCGCACGGTGCCCTCGTCCCGTTTCTTGAGCTGGCGGAGCCTGCCTGCGATCAACTCCGACAATTCCTGCTGCAGCTCGGGCCCCGTCTTGAAGGGGGCCCCGCGCCCGCCCGTCCGGAGCTGCACGCCGAACTGCTTGGCCAGCACCCGCAGCCTCGGCTGACGCGGGGCGCGCTCAGTTCCGGCAGGCTCGCTCAGCTCCGCGGCCAACGTGGTCAGGTCCCTCTCTGTCCGACCGGCGGAAGAAGCGAGCGTCGCCCCGCCGGCAGGAACCTTCCGGCTCTTCTCTGGGGCAGCATCCGCGGGGTCGCCAGCGAGCGGTCCAGTTGGTGAAGCGCCCCCGCTGGATCCTGCAGGGAGGCCAACTGGCGAGGCGAGCAGCGGCGCCCCGGGGGCGAGAGCCATTGCTGGGGGAAGTAGTGAACCGCCGCCGGCTCCTGCAGCGAGGACGGCCGTTCGGGCGGAGCAAAGCAGCATCCCGGGAGCGCAAAGCTCGGCCGAGGCAGGGAGCGAGCCACCGCCGGCTCCTGCAAACAGGCCGGCCGGCGGGGCGGGAAGCGGAGCCCTGGAAGCCGGAGGCGCTGCGGAAGGCTGCGAGTGTCCGCCGGCTCCTGCACGGAGGCCGGCCGGCGGAGCTGGAAGCGGGCTCCCGAGAGGGAGGGGCTCGGGCGAGGCAGGGGGCGACCCACCGCTGGTTCCTGCAAGGAGGCCGGCCAGCGGGGCGGGCGGCGGCGCCGCAGGAGCAGGAGGCTCCACGGGGGAAAGCTGCAAGCCACCGCTGGCTCCTGCAAGGAGGCCGGCCAACGGGGCTGCAAGCGGCGACCCGGGAGCGAGGAACTCGACCGGGGAAGGGGGTGGGCCACCGCCGGCTCCTTCCAGGAGGCCGGCCGGCGGGGCGTGAGGAGGCGGCCCGGGAGCCGGATGCTCGACCGGGTAAGGAAGGCCACCGCCGGCTCCTGCGGGGAGGCCGGCCGACGGGGCAGAGAGAGAACGCCGAGGATCGGAAGGCTCACCTGGCGTGCTGGACCGTCCCATCGTGCGCTAGCGAAGAAGTACCAGAAGCTGAGCAACACGACCGGCTTGAGCCCCAACGATTACGGAATGACGCCGAACAAAACCGAAGAATCCATGTCAAACACGTCATTATTGAATTGACGATATGGTGCACGACCGACCCCGCGGAAATGATACAGTCCACCAGCGGGGGCGCACACATGGGAAAGCGGACATTAGGAGACACGACCCTTCAAGTGACATCAGCGAGGCACGGACGCAAGGTCACCCCGGTTACGGCGGGAACCGTATACATGCACGGACTATTTCATGGATCCGTTGTGCACGATTGCGGAAGGCCATCTGATATCGCCATCCCCTGCTCCAAATTCGCCGACCCAGCGGGCCAGAGGCGTACACAGAAGCGCCCGGGGAGCTGTGTGGCCCCTGCCTCTCCGGCACCCAAGATGGCCCAGGGTTGCCTGAAAGACGGCCCAACGAGGGCCCAAGATGGCTCCCGTAGTTCGCCGAATATGTCTCCGATATACCCTAGGATAGACTCAGGACTCACCGGGACGACCTCGACATGGCCGAAGACTTACGGCACCGGGCCCCCAAGATCTGCGCCTCCCCACGGGGCCTGCGTGCACCACAGCAGCCTGCGTGCATCACAACGCCTGTGTACGCCACAGCGCCTGCGTGCACCGCAACAGACGCGTACAACACAGCGCCGGTTGCATGTGCACACCACAGCGCCTGCGTGCACCACAGCGCCTGGGTACACCACGGTGCCTTTGTACACCACAGCAGCCGTGTGCATCACAGCCGAGGTGTGCACCACAATGCCTGCGTGCACCACAACGCCTGCGGACACTTCGGCGCCAGTGCACAAGCAGCCATAGAAAAAACGCACGAACACCTAAATCTTCCTCTTCCTCCACCCTCCTCCCCCCATGTCCGCCTCTGTTCTTGTTGGAACAGCAGCACGAAGGACGTTGAATGTCGCGGAGCCAATTAAAACCTTACACACGTCGAATACATGTCTCGGAAACGATTTTTGTTTCCCCCAGGGGGCGGGCCCAAGAAGGAGAAATGTCAACGAACCGAATATGATTGCAAAGAAAAACAATACATTTCGAACACTCGTTGCGCATGTGAGTGCACGCGCCGAACGTCCAGCGACTGGAAAGCCACGCGCCAGGTTTATCCCAGCTTCGGCTGGCAGCCGTGAAAATCCACGAGCTTTCTTTTTTCCCTAAGGTCTATAATTCGTGGAAGGCGGCTCGACTCGTCGTCCGCGCGCGGCCGTTCAGCGGCTACGTCGGTGCATCGATGATGATGATGGTGGTAATGAGGATGATGATTATGATGATGATGATGATGATGATGATGATGATGATGATGATGATGATGACGCGCACACGACCGCCCCAAGACGGTTCCAAGTGGCCAAGGAGCCTCCCGACAGGGGTGTAAATATTATCCCAGGACTCCGGGCTACATGGACCCCATGTGTGTCTGGAGTCTGTCAGAGCTCCTTTTTTGGCCAAAGGTGGTTCCAAGAGGGCCTTAGAGAGGCCACGATGGCATCCAATATCGTTCAAGTGGCCAAGGCGCCTCCCGACAGGGGTGTAAATATTATCCCAGGACTCCATGCTACATGGACCCCTTGTGTGTCTTGAGTCTGTCAGAGCTCCTTTTTTGGCCAAAGGTGGTTCCAAGAGGACCTTAGAGAGGCCACGATGGCCTCCAAGATTGTTGAAGTGGCCAAGGAGCCTCCCGACAGGGGTGTAAATATTATCCCAGAACTCCGGGCTACATGGACCCCTTGTGTATCTTGAGTCTGTCAGAGCTCCTTTTTTGGCCAAAGGTGGTTCCAAGAGGGCATTAGAGAGGCCGCGATGGCCTCCAAGATCGTTCAAGTGGCCAAGGAGACCTCCCGACAGGGGTGTAAATATTATCCCAGGACTCCGGGCTACATGGACCCCTGGTGTGTCTTGAGTCTGTCAGAGCTCCTTGTTTGGCCAAAGGTGGTTCGAAGAGGGCCTTAGAGAGGCCACGATGGCCTCCAAGATCGTTGAAGTGGCCAAGGAGCCTCCCGACAGGGGTGTAAATATTATCCCAGGACTCCGGGCTACATGGACCCCTTGTGTGTCTTGAGTCTGTCAGAGCTCCTTTTTTGGCCAAAGGTGGTTCCAAGAGGGCCTTAGAGAGGCCACGATGGCCTCCAAGATCGTTCAAGTGGCCAAGGAGCCTCCCGACAGGGGTGTAAATATTATCCCAGGACTCCGGGCTACATGGACCCCTTGTGTGTCTTGAGTCTGTCAGAGCTCCTTTTTTGGCCAAAGGTGGTTCCAAGAGGGCCTCAGGGAAGCCACGATGGCCTCCAAGATCGTTCAAGTGGCCAAGGAGCCTCCCGACAGGGGTGTAAATATTATCCCAGGACTCCGGGCTACATGGACCCCATGTGTGTCTGGAGTCTGTCAGAGCTCCTTTTTTGGCCAAAGGTGGTTCCAAGAGGGCCTTAGAGAGGCCACGATGGCATCCAATATCGTTCAAGTGGCCAAGGCGCCTCCCGACAGGGGTGTAAATATTATCCCAGGACTCCGGGCTACATGGACCCCTTGTGTGTCTTGAGTCTGTCAGAGCTCCTTTTTTGGCCAAAGGTGGTTCCAAGAGGGCCTTAGAGAGGCCACGATGGCCTCCAAGATTGTTCAAGTGGCCAAGGAGCCTCCCGACAGGGGTGTAAATATTATCCCAGGACTCCGGGCTACATGGACCCCTTGTGTGTCTTGAGTCTGTCAGAGCTCCTTTTTTGGCCAAAGGTGGTTCCAAGAGGGCATTAGAGAGGCCACGATGGCCTCCAAGATCGTTCAAGTGGCCAAGGAGACCTCCCGACAGGGGTGTAAATATTATCCCAGGACTCCGGGCTACATGGACCCCTGGTGTGTCTTGAGTCTGTCAGAGCTCCTTTTTTGGCCCAAAGGTGGTTCCCAAGGGGCCTTAGAGAGACGATCCACGATGGCCTCCAAGATCGTTCAAGTGGCCAAAGAGCCTCCCGACAGGGGTGTAAATATTATCCCAGGACTCCGGGCTACATGGACCCCTTGTGTGTCTTGAGTCTGTCAGAGCTCCTTTTTTGGCCAAAGGTGGTTCCAAGAGGGCCTTAGAGAAGCCACGATGGCCTCCAAGATCGTTCAAGTGGCCAAGGAGCCTCCCGACAGGGGTGTAAATATTATCCCAGGACTCCGGGCTACATGGACCCCTTGTGTGTCTTGAGTCTGTCAGAGCTCCTTTTTTGGCCAAAGGTGGTTCCAAGAGGGCCTTAGAGAGGCCGCGACCGCCCCAAGACGGTTCCAAGTGGCCAAGGAGCCTCCCGACAGGGGTGTAAATATTATCCCGGGACTCCGGGCTACATGGACCCCGTGTGTGTCTTGAGTCTTGAAACTTGAGCCAAACTAAAGCTAAAGCGCTCCAAAACCTCCTCCTCCTCCTCCTCCTCCTCCTCCTCCTCCTCTCCTCCTCATCAAACTTTTCCCCGTCCTCTTTCTCGTCGTCGTCGTCGCTGTGGTGCACGCAGGCTGCTGTGGTGTACAGGCGCTGCGGTGTACACAGGCGCTGTGGTGCACGCAGGCACTGTGGTGTACACAGGCGCTGTGGTGCAGATCGCCACCTTCACGCTGCCCCTACCTGTCCTCGGTCATCCCTAGGCATTCCCAGACGCCGCGGGCGCCGAACGTGACGCTACCGGCCCCCCGCCCCCCCCCCCCGGTAACGCCCGTTATCGCCGGGGAATAAAAAAACGGGCTCTTGGGACGCCGGTGTGCGTCGGGAAACTGAAAAGCGAAAATTCCAAAATCCTTCGAAAAACTTCGGAGAAGCAATGATTCTGCCTCGTCGGGCCTTCTTTGGAGACCTCTTCGGGCGTCCGGGCTGCCCGTTCCAGACTTCTAGAGGCCTCTTGGGGGCCTCTCGAGTCCGATCGCACCACGACGTCATCGTGTGCCCAGATGCCTCCAGACGCCCAGGCACCCGCAAGCTTCAATCCTCGAGCCCCGATACTGGACCTGTGCTTACTGTCCTCGGGCCGACTGGGAGGAGGAGGAGGAGAAGGAGGAGGAGGAGGAGGGGGAGGAGGAGGGGGAGGAGAGAGAGGAGGAGGAGGGGGAGGGGGAGGAGGCGGAGGAGGGGGAGGAGGAGGCGGAGTAGGGCTTCAGGGCTTGAGGGCTGATGACATCTGGCTCCGTGCACGCGCGGGGACAGAAGCCGATGCGGAGGACGAGACAGTGCGCAGGGAAGTTGCAGTGGACCTGCCACCGCCGACCCTCTTCGAGGCAGCTGGAGCTGCCGCTGCACAACCTTTCGGCCAGAGCAGAACCGTTCGCCCTTTGGCTTGCCTCGGCTGCGACACGTCCCACGACCCTGCCCGGAGTCCAAACGTACCAGTTCTCCAAGCTGCGTCCAGCCGTGGCGACGAGGGGGCCACTCGAAAGTCCCAAAAGCCCCGCCCCGTGCATCGGTTTCAGGGCAATGCCTCGGGCTTCCGGCGGCCGACCGGGACGATTCCGGCACACACAGGACGCAGTTTTTCAGCCCGGATCGATTTTTAAAAATCAACAATTCGGGCCTCCCGGGCCTCTCTTGGGAGGCTTCTTTGGGGCCTCTGGGCCGCAGTTTGGAGGCCTCATGGGGAGCCGGTTTGGGGCCCATTGGGGTCTTTTGGGAGCCTCTTGGGGGCCTCCTTGGGGCTTCTTGGAGGCCTCTTGGGGCCTCTTGGGGCCCTCTGGGGGTCTCCTGGGGCCCTCTCGGGGCGGTAAATTAGATGTTTGAACCTTCGGTCGCCCTCTCGGGCCCCTCTTGGGGCCTTCTCGGGGCCGTGTTGGGATCTCTTGGGCGCCTCTTGGGCTGTCTTGGGGCCCTCCAGAGCTGTCTTGGGGCCGTCTTGGGGCCGTATTGGGGGCGTCCCGGGCCATCTTTGGGCGCTCTTGAGGGCCTCTGGAGCTGTCTTGGAGCGTCGGAAAGCTGGAAGAGCGAGAACGCAAAAAAACATCGAAAAACACACAGAAAATCAACAATTTTGGCTTCCCCGGGCTCTCTTGGTAGGCTTCTTTGGGGCCTCTTGGGGCGTCTTGGGGCCATCTTGTGCTGTCTTGGGGCTGTCTTGGGCGGTCTTGGGGGCCTCTGGCGCAGTCTTGGGGCCACCTTTAGCGTCTTGGAGCCCTCTGGGCCTGTGTTGGAACGCTCTTCGGGCACTCTGGGGCTGTCTTGGCTGCTCCGGGGAGGCTCCAGGCCCCCCCCGTCCTCCCATGGGGGGTCGGGGCACCTGTTTTCAGGCCGCGGGTCAGCCCCGCGGGGATATATATATGTATATATCCCCCTCTTCCCTCTGCCTCATCCTGCCACCCCGCGCGTCATCCATCTCCTCCGCTCCATCGACGTCCTCTTCCGATGTCTCAATCATGAACGCAATCATCCCTGTGCGAGTTCCCACTCCGCTCCTGCGCGCACTCCGCCGCGCTCTCGCGCGCGGCGCCCAACGCCGAGATGGCCGCCCCCATGAGATGATCAGCTGGATCGTGGGGCTCGAGGTGGATGCCCTTGTCGCTGCCCTCGCCCTCGCCCTTGCCGAGCTCGCCCTTGCCGTTGCCGTCGTCCTCGCCGCAGCCGTTGCCCTTGCCGTCGTCCTTGCCGCCGTCGTTGCCGCGGCCGTCGACCTTGCCGAGCTCGCCCGCGCCGTTGCCGTCGTCCGTGCCGGAGCCGCTGCCCTTGCCGAGCTCGCCCTTGCCGTTGTCCTTGCCGCGGCCGCTGCCCCTGCCAAGCTCGCCCTTGCCGTTGTCCTTGCCCTTGCCGAGCTCGCCGTCGCCAGGGGAATCTCCGCGGCACTCGACTCGCCGCGCGGGCGCACGAACCGCAACCGAATAAACTTGAGCCACAATCTTCGACGCGAGAACGAGAATCCCGGCTGGGGCCCGGAACGCGCCTGGAATGAACCAGGGGGGCCAGGGCCGGAGGTGGGGCGACGAAGAGACCGCCCGACCTCCTTCGCAGACCACCTCGATTCGGAATCATTTGCGCGATGGTTTTCATGTAAAACAAAAAACGCCAGAGATACCACCAGGGAGTGCAAAGGCGAGACCACCCAAACAAGTCAAGCAAACCAC
Source organism: Prorocentrum cordatum (assembly GCA_963575745.1). Classification (NCBI taxonomy): domain Eukaryota; class Dinophyceae; order Prorocentrales; family Prorocentraceae; genus Prorocentrum; species Prorocentrum cordatum. The sequence goes on along the minus strand of CAUYUJ010015586.1, from coordinate 279,017 downwards.
CCCAAAAGTTAAGCAGGCCCCCCAAAAAGTAACGGAGACCCCCAAAAAGTATAGGAGGCCACCCGGGAAAGCAAGGGAGACCACCCCGAAAAATAAAACAGACCACCCAAAAACTAAAGCAGACCGCCCAAAAAGTAAATGGGGGCCCCCAAAAAAGTAAAGGAGACAGGAAAGCAAAGGAGAGCACCCAAAAGGCACGACAGACCACCCAAACAGCAAAGGAGACCCCCCGCTTTGACAAGAATTTCGAGGCGAATCCAGCGGCGGCGACGAGGGCAACCCAAGAGCCCCAAGAAGGGCAAAACGAGGGAAGGGTAGCGGTATGGGTACCTTTTCCCCCTCCGATACCCCTCCCTCTCTTCCCCCTCCTCTTCCTCCTCTCCTCTCCCTCCTCCCCCTCCTCCTCCAACCCCTCCCCTTCTCTGATCAGCTGCGCGCTGAGCCAGGGGCCCTCCCTGGTGCGCTGCTGCACGCACCCCAGCAGCTCGGAGCACAGCACGTCCACCTCCGAGGGCTCCTCGCGGTGGCCCCTGACCCCGAGTCGCTCAGTCCCGACGCCGAAACTGTCAAAACCTTCCGCCGTGATTGCGTCACGACGCGAAGAAGGCAGGGCCCCGGGAATCACAGAAAGAAGCCGCCAAGCCCCACCTGGGTTGCATGCTGGCCAGGATGTCGAAGGGAATCCAGCCGTAGTGACGAGGAGGTCCCCCCCCCGAGGCCCAAAAAGGGCGAACGACGCCCAAAACTTCCAACCTTTCGAGGAAGCAAGCACGACATAAATATAAACTTTTGGCGCTCCGCGCGGGTCTCTTGGATCTGCGATGGACCCCCCTCTCTGTCGCGCGGAGCGCGCCAGGGGCGGCACCGGAGGCGCCGCCAGGGGGCCCCAGCGCAGATCCAAGAGATCCGCGCGGATCTCCGAAAACTTTTACGTGTATAGCGTTTCTCCTCCTTCGAACCTTTGCAGGGGCAATGGGACATGAAAATAAATAGATACAAATAACAAGATCCCCCATATTTTCCCATATCGTCTGGATTTTCGTCTTCCCCCCCACTTCCCATATTTTCCTATATTTTCCAGGGAATCGACGATTAATTGTGTCTGTGATTTTCCCCTCCTAAACCTTGGTGTCTTGCGCCAGCCTGGTGCCCAGTGGTCAGACATCGACCCCCGCATCATCCTGTGGTGCGTTTTGGCCGGCCTCTCCGAAGGGGAGTCCAGCCGTGCCGACGAGGAGCCCCCCTGAAGCTCCCCAGACTGCGAAGAACGCAGCAGATCTCTAACACTCGTGTGTTCCTTCCCGCCTCTCTGACAACCTGTGCTTCTGTTCAGTCCGCGGCCACATGAAGGTCTCGAGCCCTTCCCTGGGGGTCACTTGCTCGTTCCGGGCCCGTCGCAGATGACCCCCAGGGCCCGATAACGGGCCCTGGATGTCGACGTTGACGACATCCTCCAGAACCGAACAACAAAACCAACAACATCGTCTCGGATCTTGGCATGTTGGGGGTCCCGAAACAGTTCGGTGACAGGCCGTGCAGTGACCTCGGACCCGCACAAGACTTCGTTGCACGGCCCATCACCGCCACCGCACGGTTTTGGGACGGAGTGGTCACCGCACGATCTCTCGCTGGTGTGGTCACTACACGCTGTGGTCTCCGCACGTTTGGGGGCTGCCGAGCACGGTGTCCTTGGGCTCCCTCGCTGGCACCGCCGCGGACGCCGACGCCCCCCCCGAAGCGGAGTAGGGCGCTGGCGCCCCTGCCGGCCAGGGCGTCGGCGCCGGCCGCGAGGCAGGGTAGCCTGCGGGCTGAGAGGCGTGGCGGGAGGAGGAGGAGGAGGAGGAGGAGGAGGAAGAGGAGGAGGAGGACGAGGAGGAGGAGGAGGAGAAGGAGGAGGAGGAGGAGCATGGATGATGATGATGATGATGATGATGATGATGAGGAGGAGGAGGAGGAGGAGGAGGAGGAGGAGGAGGAGGAGGAGGTTCGGGCCGCACTGGCACGGAGTCGACACCGGATCGGATCGGCCGAGGCGCCCTGCGAGCACCGGGCCGCATCGGATCGTGGGGAAGCGAGAACCTAAACGCATCGGGCCGGCGGAAACCAGGGTCGAATCGGATCGACCTGATCGACGCGGACCGTGCCTGTGCCGACAGTTTGCTGCCCCGCGCGCTGGTGCGGTGGAGCCGGCATCGGCGCTCTGTCCCGTCGGGAGGCGGCTGCTCGCTCTCTCGGAGCAGCTGCCGACGACGGGCACTCGTGGAGGCAAGCGTGCTGGCTCACTGGCGCCAGGCAGGTGCCGCAGAAGCAGGACAGGCCGGAGCGAGCGAGCGAGCGCGCGATGACGGTCCAGCGGGACCGGCCATAGGAGGGCGGCGCGGGGGGGCCGGAGCCCTCAGTAGTCGGCCTGGGACTGGCGGTCGATCTGGATGAAAGTAGTGTGAAACGTAAAATTGTTGGACGTCTGGTATATTCTGGAGTCCAATTGGTGGACATGAAAGTGATAGGTCGGATAGATGGGAATGGAAGTGGAAAGTCGGATGCTGGAGGTCGATAGGTGGAGTTGGAGATGAAAAGTCGGATGCTGGTGGCTGGAGGTCGGAGTGCTGAGATGGTGGTCGCCGGAAGTCGATAGGTGGAGGTGGAGGTGGAAAGTCGGATGCTGGTGGCTGGAGGTCGGAGTGCTGAGATGGTGGACGCTGGAGGTCGATTGGTGGAGGTGGAGGTGGAACGTCGGATGCTGGAGGCCGGAGGTCGGAGTGTTGAACTTGTGGACGCTGGAGGTCGATAGGTGGAGGTGGAGATTTCCGAGATTTCCCCCCAGGACGACGTCCCCTCCTTTCCTGCCTGCGGGCCAGCAGGGGCGGCGGCGGCCGCGGGCCTCCTCACGGCCTCTCAGGCCTCGCCGCAGGCCTCCTTGGAGCCGCAGGTCACCACGTCCAGGATGAAGTTGCGCTTCATCATGGCCTTGTCCATGTACGAGGGCTCGTTGCCGTCGCACTTGTCGTGAACATCCCAATGCTGGTACGTCGGTCACAGTGCTGTCGTCGTGCGCGCGGTGCTGAGCATTCGGTGCTAGTAGCGTCAGACTGTGCTGCGTAGTGCTAGTTCGTGCTCGGTGCCGTCGTAGCCCTTGCACTACTTGAAGATGCTGGAGTCGTCGTAGCTGTGTTCGTTGGTTGTTCGTTGGCGTGCTTCCTTCTTGCCCTTGCCACATAATCGGCTCTTGACTTAGGTGGGGGTGGTGTACACTCCTGTCCAAGCTTCTCCGATATGTAGTGCTTCGCCACACTGCCGCACTTGTAGCACCAGTGTTGCGGACCGGTGCAGCGAGCAGTGCAGCGAGTGGTCCAGCCTGCTCTGCCCGCAGACAATCGGGCACTGCCTGCCATCAAAGCGCTCGACCCCTGGAGGCGCCACGGCACCGCAGGGGAAGAGATCCAGCAGGTACGCGGCGACCTGGTCGAGGCTCTCGTCGGCCAGGTCCTGCCGCACCGCCCGATAGGTGGAGGTGGAGGTGGAAAGTCGGATGATGGAGGCTGGAGGTCGGAGTGCTGAGCTGGTGGACGCTGGAGGAGGACAGGCCGGAGGAGGAAGGGGAGGATGTGCAAGGAGGAGTCGGCGTCGAGGGAGCAGGGGCGCCGAATTGGCAACATTTGAGCAGGGGCCGACAATCAGGGTATTCCTATAGGCCTGCCACGACAGGCTCTTAGAACAAAACATGCTCGCAAAAACCAGCAAAGGCAATTATATTAGAACGTGGAACCAATTAGTTAAAACAAGACTGCCTCAGCAAGAAATGTTCTAAGAGCATTTCGTGCAAACCACAAGAAGTTCCTAGAAGCTCGTTGGTGGGCCTATGGCGACGCTTCGCCACTGCTTGATACATGTATTGGCAGCCCCTCTGGGTCAGGGACAGGACGGCCGCCGACCACCGCTGCCAAGAGAGGGTCGAACTCTGGCTGGCGTCAAACTGCACAGGCAGGAAGCAAGCGACGGGCGCCGCAGCTGATGGCCGCGGCCACTTGCCCCAGGAAGGGCCATCCGACGGCCCCCCAGCGGAACCGACGCAGCGCGTCAGGACCGTCCACCGGGGGGACCCCGCCGGGGGAGGGCTTGCTGCTGCTGCTTCTGGGACGGCCGAGGAAGTATAGCCGCACCCTCCCTGGACGAGCAGGCGACCAGAGCTCGGCGCAGCGCCAGCCGGGACTGGAGTGGGACTGTCGCTCCCGCCCTGCCCCGACAACCCGGAGGGCAGCCCGCACCAGCCAAGGAGCGCGAAGACGGGCGACGAGCACCGCCTCGGCTTCGGTCCCTCCAGCCGGCCAACCGTCACGCAGCAGCACACCGGCATCGCGCCCGACATGCGGGCAGGCCACGACGGAATGGCCAGCGGCGACGGCGGCGCGCGCCCCGCATGCTGGCATAGTCTAGCTGACAGATCCCTGCCTCGGAGCAACGGCCTCCGAGAGGCTGCTCAAATATTGACAGCACAATGCCGTCGCGTTTTTGTTTGGATGCTTCGAGCTGCGGCGAGGCCAGTGGCCCCCCTGGGACGCAGAAGAACATACTAGTACTATGCGCAATCCTCGGAGGCGCACGTCTAAACCGAACATATAGTACAAGCATATACAACATGTGGTTGCCCAAGCGGTCGCGGTGTGGCCAGAAAGCGCCCGCCACCGAACACATACTACACAAGCTCTGTGCGCGCGGGCAGCCCCTGGGGAGGGGGAGGGGGGGGGTCGACGCACACATAGCCTGAGTACGTCTATGCGATGCCGACCCAGATGGGATCCGAGCAGATGAGTCGGGGGATCGCGCCGCATCGCCATTGCATCGCCGATGCATCGACAACGCTGGCGATGCATCGGCGCCATCGACGTGGAGAGATTCTGGCTCCACATCGAGCCGCATCGTCGATGCATCGGCGATGTGGCGCGATCCTCCGACCCCGTCTACTCAGATCCCATCTGGGAGGCCTGGAATTAAGACGCCCCAGATCGTTGAGCAGGGACCGATCGTCCCAACATTCCCATAGGTCTACCACGACATGTTCCTATAACACAAGAATGCTCGGATGACAAAACCAATGCTCCCAGTGAGCCAAGCCAAGACTGCCTGAGCCAGAACAGTGCGAAGGACATGCCGCGCAAACCGCAACAGGTCCTCAGAACCTTCTCTGGTGGGCCCATCGGCAAGTCGGCACGCTTCGCCACTGCATGCCCGAGATGTGAAGCGAGGCCGACGGCCCCCACGCCCGCGGGCAGGGCGGCCTCCGTCGTAGCCGGCCTGCGCGCCGCCCGACATCGCGGCCGGCGGCCCTCCGGCCGGGTCCGGCCCGCGCGCCGCGCGGGGGTCACGCTTCGAGAAAGAGGATGGCGGCCACCGCGTGCCCAGACCTCCGACGATGTGCCGCTTCCAATCGCGGCGCCTAGTCTTAGGTCGGGCATGTCGCCCTATAGGCGGATCCTGGGCGAAAAATGAAAAATACTCAAAAAATAATACCCCAAGATGGCCACCAAATACTCAAAACATCTTCCCATGAGCATTTTTTGTCTATTTTTGAATTTTCCTCCTGTAGAGGGACAGGCCCGACTTAAGCCTAGTCCTTCGTTTCGGCCACCCGGGGGATGGAAAACCGACTCGAGCGAGCTGGCCCGAAGGCGCTTCGCAGCGCACCCACAGCTGACGCCGAAGCCAACGCGAAGTGCGCAGAAGAATGGAGTGGGCCCGCCCTCAAAGTTTGATTGACAGTACACCAGTGAGCGCTGCTGCAGCCTCCCCTGAACCCCGCGCCACTCTCGGGCCCCGGGCCCCTGTCGGGCCCCTCTCGGGCCCCAGAGAGAAGAAACGGGCCTTCCGCGAGACGGCGCGACGACCTTGCGCCGCGGCTTACGCGGGCCGCCCGCGCGGGTCGCATGCAGTGGAAGCGGAGGCGCTCTCGCGCGACCTCCGGTGGGCAGCTCCCGCGCCAATGTCGGCGCAGTCTCCACCCTGCTCTTCCGTGCCGCGCCTGCGGTGCTGCCCGCCGCGGCGCCGGGTGCTCCGCTGCGGCCAGCCCCGGGGCGCGGAGCGACTCGCGGAGGCACTGCGCCCCCGGCGTGCCCAGAACTCCGACGACCTGCTGCCTCCAGCCACGGCGCGCGCCCCCCGGCCCGGCAACTCGGGGAGGGCCACTCTCGGGCCGCCGGGCCGCGAGGTCGAGGGATGCGGGGCGCAGAGCTGCCCTCGGGTCGGGCATGTCCTGCTGCAGACGGATCTTCGAGGAAAGAGAAGCACTAGGCAACAAATGTACAAGCATATCCCACAACACTCAAGAAGAAAGACGTCCCCAGACTATTTTCTAGACTATCTTCTAATATTCCTCCTGTAGAAAGACATGTCCGACGTAAAACTACCCCCCCCGGGGGAAAGGGTCGGGAGCTTGGGGGGCCCGGCCGCGGATTGAAAACGTCACACACCGAGGATGGCTGGGCACGGAACACGAGCTCCAAGCGGGGCAACAAACCACGGCCACGACGAAGCCGACGACGACGGAGACGGTCGTGATCCACACCGAAGCACGACTTTCGGAAAGAGCCCATCCTGCGAGGTCTAGTCCGGAGCACATCTGGAGGAGGAAGATGAGGAGGAATCAGAAAGAAAGACGGGGAGTCCGACTGGTAGGACCTCCCGTCGTTCGGTGGTCCCCCACTTCTCTCCTCTTGCCTACTTGCTGTCCTTCGTGTTCTTCCCCTCCCCCTGGCTGTTGGCCAGGGGCCAGGGCTGAGGGGTGCGAGGGTCCCAGTCTTCATTGACACACCGATCCACAGCGACAGCGACAAAGCGAGGAACCAAATCCATCTCCAGGGCCTCGCGCACAGGACCCGTCAGCGGCGCCCCCATGGATACTGGGCGGCGTTACGCAAATGTCCCCCGCGCAGAACGCAGCCGTGAGATCACGTATCCACGGATCGCGCCCCGGTGTTCAGATCGCGAAAGGCATGTATACGGAGCTACTCGTCGTTCGTGGGAGAAGGAGTGGGGAGGAGACCAAAAGGTACCGATACCGCTCTTCCCCGGAGCTCTCCTGGGCTGCGTTATGACCAGAATTTCGAGGCGAATCCAACGGTGCTGACGAGGGTTTCCAGGAGGCCCCAAAAGCGTGATCTTCCTCTGTAGGAGGAGATGGAGGGAGAAAGGAGGACTGATGAGGACCTTGGACGTCTCTCGGGGGGGGGGGGGGGGGCGCTTTTTCTGGGATGGACGGAACCTCCTTTAGTAAAAAGTGGTTTCGTGAAAACGGTCTCGAGCCCAACCTGGCCGGCGCAGGGCTGGAAGATGACGGCCGCGGCGCCCTCCCGAGAACCGAAGACGACAATTCTATAGAATCGACGTGGCAGGGTGGGGGCTCTGTCCACCTCCGATTTTTGGGGGCTCCCGAGGCCTCTCGAGGCCTCCGGGGAGGGGCCTCGGCAGGCCCGCGGGGTGGGCCCCCGAGGGGGGGGGGAGGGTCGGCGGCGAGCGAGCGATGGGGGGGGAGCGAGGAGGAGAAGGCCCTCGCAGAAGGCGGCGGGACTCCTCAGAAGCCCTCGCGCCTTCTCCCTCCTCCTCCTCCTCCTCCTCCTCCTCCTCCTCCTCCTCCTCCTCTGCCTCGTCCGCTCCCTCCCTCTCCCTTTCCCCTCCCTGTGCCCCCCTCTGCGCAGCGAGCGAGGGGGGGAAGCAAGGAGGAGAAGGCCTTCGCAGAAGGCGGCGGGACTTCTAAGAAGCCCGATCGCCTTCGCGCTCCGGGGCCCAGGATGGCACCCCGGCCTGGCACGGCGGTCGTGCACAGCGCCTTCGGCGTACCGCTGACGCTGATGCCCCGAGAAGGAAGACAGACCGATGTCGACACCCTGCCTCGGCGGCGAGCGAGGGGGGCAAAAGCGAGAAGGAGAAGGCCTTCGCAGAAGCCCGCGGCGCCTTCTGAGAAGTGTTCTGTTAGACAAGCGCATTCCACTACTCGCAAAGTAGCTACTCGCAGATGGCCTGGACCCGCCGCGGGGGATCTACGATACATTACATCACGGCAAACACATGTTTTTTGTCGGACGCTTGCGAGTATGCACTTTGCGAGTAGTGGGACGTGCTCGGTGATCTGCATACTTGGGGAAGGCTCAGAAAACTTGTCAGAAGGCCGGGGGCCGGGGGACTTCTGAGCCTTCTGGGAAGGCCCGCCCCTTCTCACTCCCCCCCTCGCTCGCCGCCGAGAAGGGGGGGGCAGACTCGTGTGGGCGGCGGTCTGGCCAGGCACACGGCCCCGAAGGTCTGCCCATCGGAACTTCTTGCGTCGCAGCACGGCAGAGGCAATCCGCACGGGCGCTCGAGTTGTCGGGGACGCGCGACGAATTGTCCGGCTGCAAGAGAGGGCGCGCGGGAGGAGAAGCGGCCGCAGAGGACTGGAGGGAGGATGTGCCCATCGGAACATGGAGATTTGATTCTATCAGTCCCAGAGTAGCAGTCGTTACTCAGGGGGAGGATGGCCAGGGTAACGGTCACCCTTGGGCCGTGTGGGGCACTTCGGGGCGGAGCATTCTGACGTGGACGCGAGGAGGAGGAGGACGAGAGGATGGAGGGCGAGGAGGACGAACAGGGAGCGGGGGGCAGAGCGGGAAAACGGCCTCGAGACTTCCGCCCCCGAATCTCCCGCTATCCTGGTGTGGGGGGAGGGGGCGGGAGGCACGACGAGGGCGGAGGATCCTGGTGTGGGGGGAAGGGGGGCGGGGGGCAAGACGAGGGCGGAGGAGCCCCTTTTCACGCCCTAACCTCAGCCATGGGCGGGCCCCAAGCGCCACGGGGCCTCGAAACAGCGTCAGCGTGGCAACCGGCTGGCTGCAGCGGTAACGGCTCGGGCCCCGGGCAGGCGCGATGAGGTCCACCCGTCCACCCACCCGCGCATGCCTCGACCCGTACGTCGAGGCCGCCGTCCTCCCGGAAGTTAGGCTTCCACGTGAGCATCGGCTCCATTGGTAGGGTGTTGTTCTTCATCATTCCCCCCGCATGCACGCGTCTGCGAACGCGGCGGAAGCCACGTGGCTCGGAGTAGGAGGGGAGGGAGGGGGAGAGGGAGGGAGGGCGAAGCACGGCGCAGCAGCTCATCCCAGAGCTGCCGGCTCTGACACAGCTGCTCACTGAGCCTCTCGGTCTGCTAAATTCGCCGGCCCAACGGGCCAGAGGCGTGCTAATATCTCCGGTAACTTGTTAACAATATTTCTAGTTCGCGCGCGCGGAGCGGCCCCTGGGGGCCCCCGGACGAAAAGTACCCCGGCAAGGTCCCGAGAGAAGCCCGGGAGAAGCCACCAGACCACTCCAGGGGAGGGTATTTTTCGACACCCCTCACGAGGATCGTGGCCTCCGAGGGGGGAGCCGCAATCGACTACCCCCAAGAGCCCCCCAAGAGGCCCTGGGGGCCTCCAAAACGCCGCCAAGGAGCCCCAAGAGACTCCCAAGAGGTCCCCAAGAGGCCCCCAAGAGGCCCTAAAGAGGGCTCCAGGGCCGGCGGCATGAGCGAAGCGATTAAATAAACCCGGAACGGTGATGAAAATGCCGTCCCTGAATCGAGATGCGTCAAAGGGAGCAAGAGGTGGTCTCACCGTTGCATTCCACAGAAGTGTTCGCGAAGACGGAGGGGAACGAAGAAGATAGGCGATCGCAAGACGGCCCCAGAAAGTGATGTGGGAATCGGACAATACGTAGCAGGCCTCGGAATGGCATCATGTAAGAGCGGTCGCGCGCAAGTGTACCCAACGATGGCTTCCAGCAGTCCTCCATCTGCCTGCCCCTCTTTGTCCTCCTCCCCCTGCTTTCTCGTCCTCCTCCTCACTAACCCTCCCCGCCTTCGGGGCCCATTCTGCTCCGCCTTCCCCACCAAACCACTCATCACCCACTCTGCCACTTGAGTGTGCACTTCACACGCTTAAACGCATCCCCACTCGCCCGCTCACTCACCCTCTCGGTCATCTATCTACTGCCCTTCTCTCTCTCTGACTCCCCCTCTACCTCTCAACCTCTCTCCCTCTCTCCTTGTCCAAACACACACACACCCATACATCCAATCCCTTCCGTAGGGCCCGCGCGGCGGCTCAAGCGAATACCATGGCAAAAGAGGGGGCGCGTCCATCATCGTCGTCATGATGACATGCTCCTCCGCTCTCCTTCCTACGCCTGCCGCTGCTTTCCCTACGCCCCTCCCTCGCCCATTCCTTCTCCTTGACAACAGGAAGGTTCCTGTCGCACCCCGAGGCGTGTCGGCAGGGCGGGCCGGCCTTCCGCCTGAGACCTCCTTACCATGTCTGACCCTTAAGCTTGACATCTGGCAGCAGTTTCATGGATGACCGGCGGGCCGTTTTCAAAATGCGGCTCTCGCCTAAGCGCGGCGAACATTCGCCTTAATAGTTCGCACGGGCTTCACAGAGGGAGGGCGGGCCGTTTCAAAATGTGGTTTTCGCCTTCGCGCGGCGCACATTCGTTTCAAACGTTTGCAAGAGCTTCACGGAGCGGGCCGTTTTCAAAATTGCGGCTCTCGCCTTCGCGCGGCGCACGTTCGTCTCAAACGTTGGCAAGGGCTTCACGGATAATTAGAGGGCGGGCCGTTTTCAAAATGTGGCTCTCGCCTTCGCGCCGCACACATTCGTCTCAAACGTTTGCAAGAGCTTCACGGAGCGGGCCGTTTTCAAAATGTGGCTCTCGCCTTCGCGCGGCGCACGTTCGTCTCAAACGTTGGCAGGGGCTTCACGGATAGAGGGCGGGCCGTTTTCAAAATGTGGCTCTCGCCTTCGCGCCGCACACATTCGTCTCAAACGTTTGCAAGAGCTGCACGGACTGAGAGCGGCTCCTTTTTCAACATGAGGCTCTCGCCTTAGCGCCACATACATTCGTTTTACTTCAGAATTGAAAGCAGTTCCAACGTATCTTATGGTTGCCGTCCCAGAAGTGGCGTTTTGGCACGATGCAGGACTGGCGGCGCTGAAGTCCCAGCTGGCGCGATTCAGGATCGTCAGGACGCAACAGCTACATTGATTCGCGGCGTTGAAGTCCAAGGGATGACGTTTTGGCACGGTTCAGATTCAGGGTTTCCATACGGTTGTCTTCCAACGGAGCAGTTCCCTGAGAGAAGATAAATTCTGACAGGGGCACACGAAGAGGGAACTCGGAGGGAGGGTTCACTGCAACATCGATATCGAGTATTGGGTCTACACTGGTCCTCCTCCTCCTTCTCCTCCTCCTCCTCCCTCCCTCCTGCTCCATATGGTCAGGAGCTCTGAATGGATCTCGGGCCATACCTCGGAACTCCAGCGTTCGCTGAGGACGACTCGGGCGCCCCCAGGACGCTGTTAGCGGCAGGCGGAGGCTGCTGGAAAGCAGCCCGAGGCGAGAGCGCCTCCAGGGCCGACGGCAAAGGTACGAGGATCTCCCAAACCTGCTCGAAGCCCCCCTCTCTCCTCCGGAGGCCTCTGAAATGCGGTCTGAGTAGATGGGGTCGGAGGATCGCGCTGCATCGCCGATGCATCGCCGATGAGTCAGCGATGCATCAGCGACGTCGGTGTTGCATCGGCGACGTCTGCACAAAGAATTTCAAACTTCACATCGAGCCGCATCGCCGATGCATCGGGGATGCGGCGGGCCGCGGCGGGATCCTCCGACCCCACCTAGTCGGCCCCATTTGGGAGGCAGAGGCTGCTGGAAAGAGCGCCCCGAGGCATCCAGGACCGAGACAGAGACACGAGGACCTCCCAAAACCTGCGAAACCAGATCCTCCTCCTCCTCCTCCTCCTCCTCCTCCCCCCTCCTCCTCCTCCTCCTCCTCCTTCCTCCTCCTCCTCACCCCTCCTCTCCTCCTCTCTCCTCCTCCTTCCTCCTCCTTCCTCCTCCTCTCCTCCTCCTACTCCACCCCCTCCTCCTCCTCCTCCTCCCCTCCTCCTCCTCCTCCTCCTCCTCCACCACCCCCTCCTCCTCCTCCTCCTCCTCCTCCTCTGCTCCCTGCGGCTGACCCCCCCCGTCGCCCTGCCGCCCCAGAGCCCACGCCGAGGCCGAGGGGCACGCGGAGAGCTGGCCAGGGGGGGGGCGGGGCGGCGGCGGCGCGCGCCCCGAGAGGTCGGTGACGTGCACGAAGGTGTCGTTGAACGAGGCGTAGACGATCGGGCGCGGGGTGGCGGAGGGGCCCCCGGTCGGGCGTTGGCAGAACTGGGTTTGGTGGGACCCGGTTTGGTGATGTGTATATTGCGGTGCGCCCCCCAGGCCCCGTTCCACAAACCGGAACTGCCGTCACCCGAAAAACAGCAGCTACGGCAGACCCGGTTTAGTGATTCTGGCCAGAACCAGGGGCTCCGGGGCCCTACCACTAAGCGGGTCCGCTTAACTGGGGTCCTGGCTATGCCCTGTGAGCAGACTCTTCCCGTGCTACATTGATGTTCTCTCAACTCGTCCCCTGGAGGGTCGAGGACTATTCCGTCCGCTGGAGCTCGGCGAGAGCTGCAAGACGGCGGCACTGCTACGCCGATCGGCCTACTGTGGGCTATATTCAAGCTGCGGAATCAGTGTGACAGAGTGGTCAAGAATACGAACCATCACCGAGCACCCCCCCCAAGCAGGAGGGGAGGGGATGGGAACGGGAGTTGTTCTTCGTTGTTCGGCCCAGCGGGCCGATGGTAATACATTGAAGGTTCAGCATCCGGTGGCCACGCAGCAGCACCGCGGACACAGGTGCGCGAAAGGGGGCGGGCAAGAGGCGAACCCACCGTAATTCCGTAATTCGGGGCCCCTGGAGGCCACAAGTGGTCCAAAACCGCACGTCGTGACTCATTCGCAGCGCGAGGGGGCCTCCCCCCGCCGCCCGCCCCCGAGATGTGCGCCACCCCGAACACCTGCTCGCCCTCGCGCACCTGCCGGGGCTGGATGGGGAGAGCGCCGCTGACTCGGGCACCGGCCAGCCCTGGCCCCGGCCCCCCTCTCCCCCTCATCATCCTCCTTTTTCCGTTTCCTCCCCCTCCCCCATCCCCCTCCCTCCCTCCCCCTCCCCCTCCTCCTCCGCCTCCCCCTCTTCCCCTTCCTCATTACCCCCCTACTTGTCCTGTTCCTCCTCCTCCCCTCCCTCCCTTCCTCCTCCCTCCCTCCCGCACGCCCTCCCTCCCTCCCGCCCTCCCCCTCCTCCCCTCCCTTTCCTCATTAGCCCCTGCCCTTCCCTTTCCCCTCCTCCCCCTCCTCCCCCTCATCTCTCTTCCCCCTTCCCTCTCAACTGGGGCCGCCAGGACGTGAACAGATGCGCAGCAAGCGGCCTCGAGAGGAACGGCGGAAGGAACCAGAAGAAGCAGCTGCATCCACGGAGATGTCCGGAGGGCCGTGCGGACCTCTTGGGCCAGCGCTGAGGCCCCTTCCTTGCACCCGCCACGGCGCCTCGAGCTCCGCCACCAGCGCGCCCCGCGCGATGGGGAAGGGGGGTGCAGCACCCACCAACAAAAACCCTCGCGGACCTCCGAGTATCTTATGCTTGTGCCGTGACTTGATTGCTCGGGGATCGGCATCATCGAATCCGCCGACACCGACCCTGCCAGCGTGTGCGAGACGCTTTTCCGCCTTCGTCCTCGACGTCGACGTCGTCGTCCTCGGCGTTGTCGTGGTCCTCGTCGACGTCGTCGTCGTCGTCGCCGCCGCCGCCGCCGCCGCCCACCTTTCTTGGGCCCTCCCCTCAAGCGCGCCAGCAAGAGGGACACCGAGCAACGTCGCAATCGAGTCCAAGGGACGCCGCTTCCCTGTGATCCCGTCTCCACGGGGGAGGGGGTTCCCGTGAGAGGTTAAGGTTAAGGGGGGGGGTCACAGAGGGGATCCTGGGGGGAGGTGGGGCGTGAGGTCCCAGGGGTGCGTCACCTATCCCTGGGACTCTACACAGCTCCGCACGTGGGCGCTGGGGTGTGACGAGATTGGGGTGGAACCGCATGCGGGCGTTGTAAGTGAGGCCTTCGGTGGAGCTCCGTATGGGACAACAACACGTGTGAGGGGTGTGCCGAAATGGAGTTGGAGCTCACGCGGGCGCTGCCACTGGGGCCTTCGGTGGAGCTCCCTATGGGGCCACGAAGCGTGCGGGGTGTGTGCCGAAGTGGACATGCGGGGTGTGCCGAAACAGACACATGCGAAGGGCAGAGGCAGGGATGGGAGGAGGGAGGAGCGGGAGGAGGAGAGGAGAGGAACGCGGGGCGCTCTCCTGAAGACGAGGACCCAACACCACAGGGTTGCTGGGAACCAATAAGAACCCCCAAGTGCAAGCACTGTCTGGGGACTAACTCTGAGATGCAACTATTTGGGATGACGCCCGTTTCTTGGGCCTCCCCCCCTCCCGGCCTGGTAACGCTACGATTCGCACCAGCGCCGTCTGGAAATGGCTGGGGATTGGAGTTATCCAATTCCAGGACGGCTTGCGCAAATCGTGACCCTCCTCCCTCCTCCCCACCACACCTGGCAAAACACCTGACAGCACCGTGACAGAAAACACGTGTGCAGCTTGTTATTGCGGAGCTTCCGCAGAGCCTACTTCTTCTGTGTCTTGTAGTGTGTGTGTATGGGTGCGTGTGTGAGAGTGAATGAATGAGTGAGTGAGTGAGTGAGTGAGTGGAGTGAATAGGTGAGTGAGTGAGTGAGTGAGTGAGTGAGTGAGTGAGTGAGTGAGTGAGTCAGTGAGTGAGTGAGTGGAGTGAATAAATGAAGGAGTGAGTGAATGCGTGTGTGTGTGTGTGTTCGTTTGTGTGTGTGGGTGTCTGTGTGTCCGTGTGTCTGTGTGGTGTGCGCGCGTTCTCCAGAACACCCCTCATCCAGGACCATTTTTGTGCAGGGCGAGGGGAAGAGGAGGGACGCTCTCCACCGACGTCGGCGGTTGCTCGTGCCGTCGGCCCGAAGGAATCTCGAGCCTTCCCGAGGCACAGAACCAGGCTCCGCGAGTCTCCAGACTGGCGACGTGCCGGCCGCCTCGATACTCGATCGAGGCGCCGCATGTCTGGAGAGGGAGGTCGGGGGCGGGGAGAAAGAGGGAGGACGGGAGGGGCTCGCACCGTACACCAAGTCGTCTGTTCGTCCATGGAGCTCGGTGTCTAGACGCCCATGTTCCCCAACCTGTAGGACGCTGGAGCGTCTGTGCACTGAACTCCTTCGGCAGAACCCTCGGTACTTGGCCGACAAGAAGATGTGGCGTATGCACCGAGCCCCTCTGAGAGGATGGATCAGGAGTAGTGGGGAGGAGGAGGAGGAGGAGGAGGAGGAGGAGGAGGAGGAGGAGGAGGAGGAGGAGGAGGAGGAGGAGGAGGAGGAGAGAGGAAGGCAGCAAGGAGGACGGAGGACACATAAGATCGAGCAGGGCAGCGGGCCCTTCCACCACGTCGATCGTCAGGCCTGGACCCGTACCCTTTCCAGCAGGGCACGCCTGCTAAGGGCTTCGGCCTGCTCTCCGCCAGAGAAACCGAACACAAGCAGGACGGTCCCGAGCCCGAAGAGCAGGGAAGAAAGGAGGAAGGAGGAGGGAGGCGGGAGCTGCAGGGAGGAGGAGGAGGAGGAGGAGGAGGAGGAGGAGGAGGAGGACGAAGAGGGATGACGAGGAGAAGTGTTCACGAAGAGGAGGAGGAGGAGAAGGAGGAGAAGGAGGAGGAGGAGGAGGAGGAGGAACCCTCAGACCCGAGGTGGCGAAACAAATTTGAAAATGCGAGAAAAAACACAACCGGCGCTTCTGAGACATTTTATCCAGCCGGATCGACATGTGATGGCCACGCGGGGCCCGAAACTGGGCGAGAACGCCAAGTGTGAGAAGATTGCAGCGACCGGATCTCAGGAAGGCGGCAGGAATGCAGGAGTGACGGTAGATGGACAAAACAGTGGAACCCTTCACCCTACCTCCCCCCCCTCCCTCCCCCCGAATCCAAAGATGGTCCCAGGCAATCGGCAGCCCATGCATGAGAGGTCGAGCGCTTCTGCGACATTTTACCCAGCCGGATCGACAGTCGACATGTAATAGCCACGGAGCCCGAAACCAGGCGAGAACGCCAGGTGTGAGAAGGTTGCAGCGCCCGGGTCTCAGGAAGGCAGCAGGAATGCAGGAGTGACCGTGGATGGACAAAACAGTGGAACCCTTCACTCTACCTCCCCCGCCTCCCTCCCCCCGAGATCCAAAGTTAGCCCCAGACAATCGGCAGCCCAGGCGTGAGAGTTCGAGAAGTGGAACCTCTAATTAGGGCCCCCGCGAGGCCCGTCTCAACTTTGAATCTGGGGGGAGGGGGTGGGGGCCGAACACGGGGTCCAACATTGAAGGGTTCCGTGTCCGTTGTCCTTGAAAGGGGATACGTCGACCCCTATCCCAGGCTTCGTGGGGTTTTCGAGTGGACCAGACATGTGGGGCCCATCCTTGGGATCTACGATGGGAGGGTCTCCCCCCGCGGGGTGCTCCCAGGGGGTCCCTCCTTTCTGAGCGGCTTCAGTAATTTTTAGGGGAACGATCAATTGCATAAACATAAAAACTCGGAGGCCCGCGCGGATTTCTCGGATCGGCGCTGAAACCCCCTCCCTGGCGCGCGGAGCGCCAGGGGCGGCGCTTGAGGCGCCGCCAGGGGGCCCCAGCGCGGATCCGAGAAATCCGCGCGGACCTCCGAGTTTTGATGCTTACGTCATCCTTCGCTCCCCAATCACTTTCCGTCGACAAGTCGGGGGGGGAGACCACTCGCTTGCGAGCCCTCTCATCGAGGCCCCCACAAGGGGGGTGGACCCTGAGGGGGGGGGGAGTTCGATCCGCTGGTGCATCGAATTTCCGAAAAACGATGCCCCCCGCGCGCCCCGATTGTCGACGCCTTTCGGGCTCCAGCGGCGACTACAGACCCCGTTTCGCATTGGTTTTTCTGCGGTTCGATGCGCCAACGGACCGACCCCTCCCCCCTGTGGCCCCCCCCCCGGAGGGGCGTCTTTCCCAAACCAAACGGGTCTTCCCAAACCAAACTGGGGCTTGGGTGACGTAGGCTTTGGTTTGGGAAGACCCCGTGCGGTTTGGGAAGACCCGGTTCGTTTGGGAAGACCCCGATGTTGGTTTGGGAAGACCCGGTTGGTTTGGGAAGACCCCGTTAGTTTGGGAAGACACGGTTGGTTTGGGAAGACTCGGGCGCGTGGTTTGGGAAGCCCCGGTTGGTTTTGGAAGATCCGGTTCGTTTGGGAAGACCCGGGGAGTTGGTTCGGGAAGACCCGGTTGGTGTGGGACGACCTGGAGGTTGGTTTGGGAAGGCCCGGTTGGTTTGGGAAAACCCGGGTTTGGTTTGGGAAGACCCGTTTAGTTTGGGAAGACCCGGTTGGTTCGGGAAGACCCGGAGGTTGGTTTGGGAAGACCTGGTTGGTTTGGGAAGACCCGTTTGGTTTGGGAAGACCCGGGGAGTTGGTTTGGGAAGACCCGGAGGTTGGTTCGGGAAGACCCGGATGTTGGTTTGGGAAGACCCGGATGTTGGTTTGGGAAGACCCGCTTGGTTTGGGAAGACCCGGGGAGTTGGTGTGGGAAGGCCCAGTTGGTTTGGGAAGACCCGGACGTTGTGGTTTGGGAAGACCCGGTTTGTTAGGGAAGGCCTGTGTGAGGTTTGGGAAGGCCCGGGGCTGTGGTTTGGGAAGACGCGGTTGGTTTGGGAAGACCTGGCCGTTCGGTTTGGGAAGACCCTGTTGGTTTGGGAAAACCCGAGTTTGGTTTGGGAAGACCCGTGCCTCGTGGTTCGGGAAGGCCCAGTCGGTTTGTGAAGGCCCGCTTTGTTTGGGAAGACCCGGCCGTTGTGGTTTGGGAAGGCCCGTTTGGTTGGGATGACCTGGTTGGGTAGGAAAGACCCGGGGTCGTGGTTCGAAATGACCTGGGGGTGTGGGAATACGTCGGCGCTTGGTTCGGGCAGACCCGCTTGGGCAGGGAAGAGGAGGGGAGGAGGAGGAGGAGGAGGAGGAGGAGAGGAGAGGAGAGGAGAGGAAGGAGGAAATGCAGGAGGATGGAGAGTAAGGACGAGTAAGAGGAAGGAGGATGGAGAGGAGGATGAGGAGGAGGAGGAGGGAACGAGGAGGGATGGGAGGAGGAGGAAGGAGGAGGACGAGGAGGAGAAGGAGGACGAGGAAAAGGAGGAGGAGGAAGAGGAAGACGGAGGAGAGGAGAAGGGGGAGGAGGACGAGGAGGAGGCCTCTACGCCGACCCCATCTAGGAGCCCTGGAGCCCTGGAGCCTGGACCTCGGGAAAAAAAATAAAAAAAAAAAAATAAAAAAAGAAAACAAAAAAAAAAAAAAAGTAGAAAAAAAAGCAAGAAAAAAAAAAAAAAAAAATAAAAGCAACGGCGGCTGGGGATGCACTGCAGTCGGTCCCGCCGAGGGCCTGGATATGTCCACAGTCGCCCCTCCCCCTGGGGGTATGGGAAGCGCGGTCAGGAACGGAACGCTTGCCTGGCGAGCGCCTCTGAACATGACGGGTTTGACTATGATTGAGTGCGAGTGTGTGTCTGTCTGCGCACGATGAGTTTGCGCAAGAGTGAGTCTGTGTGTGAGCGGGTCTGAGCGTGAGTCCATCCGCGAGTCGGTCTGAGTACGAGCGGGTCCAGTGTGAGGGTGAATGAGTCTGCGTGTGGATGGGTGAGCAGCAGGAACCCCAAGGAGGAGCGGGGCCGTGGGGCGGTGCTGCGGTCGGACCTAACAAGTCGGGTCGGGTCGGGTCGGGCGGGCGGGCCCTACGGGCGGGTCGGGTCGGGCGGGCGGGACATTAAAGTATGGTGCATGATCGAGCCCACGCGCGAGAATCCTAACGGGCGGGTCGGGTCGGGCCAGGCGGGTGGCTAACGGGCGGGTCGGGTCGGGTCGGGCGGGCGGGCCCTAACGGGCGGGTCGGGTCGGGCGGGCGGGGCATTAAAGTATGTTGCGTAATGGAGTGGACACGCGAGTGCCCTAACGGGCGGGACAGGTCGGGTCGGGCGGGCGGACCTTAATGGGTGGGTCGGGTCGGGCGGGCGGGCCCTAACGGGCGGGTCGGGTCGGGTCGACGGGGCATAAAAGTATGGAGCATGATCGAGCCCACACGCGGGAACCCGACCGGGCGGGTCGCGCTCGGGTCGGGTCGGGCGGGGGGGCCTCTGAAGGCGGTCGGGTCGGGGTGGGCGAGCGGGTCCAACGACGGTCGGGTCGGGTCGGGCGGGGCATTAAAGTGTGGTGCATGATCGAAGTCACGCGCGCGAGAATCCTTACGGGCGTGTCGGGTCGGGCCTTGTTGGGCGGGCGGACCTCAACGGGCGGGTCGGGTCGGGTCGGGCGGGCGGACCCTAACGGGCGGGTCGGGTCGGGCGGGCGGACATTAAAGTGCGGTGCGTGGTCGAGCCCGCACGCGAGAACCCTAACGGGCGTGTCGGGCCGGGTCGGGGGGCGGGCGGTCAGACCCTAACGCTTAACGGGCGGGTCGGGTCGGGTCGGGCGGGTCGGGTCGGGCGGGCGGGACAATTAAGTGTGGTGCACGATCGAGCCTCGACACGCGAGAACCCTAACGGGAGGGTCGGCGGGTAGGGTCGGGCGGGCGGCCCAACGGGCGGGTCGGGTCGGTCGGGCGGGCGGACCCTAACGGGCGGGTCGCGTCGGGCGGGCCGGACATTTACAATGTGGGTGCGTGATCGAGCCCACACGCGAGAACCTAACGGGCGGGTCGGGGCGGGGTCGGGGGCGTGCGGGCCCTAACGGCGGGTCGGTCGGGTCTGGCGGGGCATAAAAATGTAGTGCGTGATCGCGTTCGCACGCGAGAACCCTTACGGGCGGGTCGGGTCGGGGCGGGTCGGGCGGGCGGGCCCTAATGGGCGGGTCGGGTCGGGTCGGGCGGGCGGGCCCTACCGGGCGGGTCGGGTCGGGCGGGCGGGACATTAAAATATAATGCATGATCGAGCCCACACGCGAGAACCCTAACGGGCGGGTCGTGTCGGGTCGGGTCGGGCGGGCGGACCCTAACGGGCGGGTCGGGTCGGGTCGGGCGGGCGGACCCTAACGGGCGGGTGGGGTCGGGCGGGCCCTAACGACTACATCCACTACTACCATTTGGGATGACCACTACTAGTAGTACAGCCGCCACCACGAGCATAATTAAAGCTACCACCACTACGACTACGACTACGACTACGACTACGACTACGACTAGGACTAGGACTAGGACTAGGACTACGACTACGACTACCACTACGACTACGACTACAACTACGACTACGACTACTACTGCTACTGCTACTGCTACTGCTACTACTACTACTACTACTACTACTACTACTACTACTACTACTACTACTACTACTACTACTACTACTACTACTACTACTACTACTAATACTATTACTACTACTACTACTACTACTACTACTACTACTACTACTACTACTACTACTACTACGACTACTACTACTACTCTACTACTACTACTACTACTACGACTCTACTACTACTACTACTACTACTACTACTACTACTACTACTACTACTACTACTACTACTACTACTACTACTACTAAAAAAAAAAAGAACTAAAAGAAAAAAAAAATAACTAAAAAAAAAAAAAACTAAACTAAAAAATAAATAAAAAAAATAAAAATAAAAAAAAAAAAAAGAAGAAAAAAAAAAAACTAAAAAAAACTATAAAAAAAAAAAAAAAACTAAAAAACAAAGAAAAAAAAAACTAAAAGCTACTACTACTACTACGACCCTACGACTACTAGTAATAGTAGTAGTAGTCTTACTACTACTACTGCTGCTGCTGCTACTACTAACTACACTTGCCTACTACTACTACTACTACTACATACTACTTACTATTATACTACTACTACTACTTACTACTACTACTACTACGGATACTATAACTTACTACTCTACTACGACTACTTACTACTACTACTACTACTACTGCTACTGCTACTACTACTACTACTACCACGACTACTACTACTACTACTACTACTACTACTACGACGACTATTACTACTACTACTACTACTACTACTACTACTACTACTACTAGCTACTAGCTACTAGCTACTAATACTACTACTACGACTACGACTAGTAGTAGTAGTAGTAGTACTACTACTACTACTGCTGCTACTACTACTACTACTACTTACTACTACTACTACTACTACTACTACTACTACTACTACTACTACTACTACGGCTACTACTACTACTATTACTACTACTACCACTACTACTACTACGACTACTACTACTACTACCGCTACTGCTACAACTACGACGATGAGGAGAAGGAGGAGGACGGCGTTTACCGCTCCTACTAGTGTTGCTTTCCTAGAGGCCCCAACTCCTAAGTAGGGTCGCACTGGGTTAATTATGCTTAAACCTTGAACGCTTGGGCTGCGGTCGCTGCCCCGTCGACGTGGCCAATTTGGGGAGACCCGTTTGGTTTAGGAAAACCCGGAGAATTGGTTTGGGAAGACCCGGTTGGTTTGGGAAGACCTGGAGAATTGGTTTGGGAAGACCCGGTTGGTCTGGGACGACCCGGAGGTTGGTTTGGGAAAACCCGGTTGGTTTAGGAAGACCCGTTTGGTTTGGGAAGACCCGCTGAGATCGCCGCTGTGGTTTGGTAGTACTTAGCATGCTTATATGTTGGTTAGCTAAGTGGTGGCTAAGTGGCTTGCGCAAACCTACTTATCTTAAACTCTCTATCTGGTTAGCTCTATCCGCGCTGACCTACTTAGCTCGGTTGCGCTAACCTACTTAGCTGTGGTTTGCTAACATGGAATTTTATGTTTTATGTTGTTTAGTGTTGTTTGTTTTGCACGTATATTTTTTATTTTAGCTATTTAATTTGTATGTTTATTGTTTTTTTGTTTATTTGTATGGCTTGTTTGTTTGGTTGTTTTATTTTATGTGTATTGTTGTTTATATTTTTATTGATACTTTTAGTTTGTTTGATTTTTCTTTGATTTTTAATCTTTATTTTTCATGTTTGAACGTTTATTCTATCATGTTTTTCTTCCGTATACAAAAATCAAGTGGGATTCCGCTACAAGCCCCCCCTAACCAAAACTATCCCTCACCTAACCCGACTTGTTGCCTGTCGACACTGCGCGAAAATCCCAACATAATTCTTCAACATCCAAATAGAATCATACAAAATCCAAACAGAATTCTTCAAAACCCAAATGGAATCATATACATTCCAAACCACAACATTCCAAGTGGAATGCAATTCCAGAAAATCCAAATGGAGTTTCACAACATCCAAATATAATCCCATAACATCCAGATAGCGAGCGAGCCACTCGAGCATGCCTGTCGGCTGCTCGGCCCTGTGCAGGGCATGGGTCTGATGTAAAATCCACATGGAGTTTCACAAAATCCAAATAGAATTCAATAAAAACCAAATAGACTTCTACAACATTCCAAGTAGAATTCAACACAATCCAAGTGGAACGCCACACAATAAAGGATCCAAATGGAATTTCAAACAGAATTCCACAACATGCCGCGCCTCATACGCACACGACACGATGTAACATTCATGATAACCATAATCACCAACGCCGCAATCGCCACCGCCATTGCTGAGTTGTAGTGCGCGAGTGATAGCGGCAATACACATAATCATTTGAGGAACCCATCCCGTCAGGCCGAAAACATCACAATAGATCCCATAACAAAAACCATCGCCTTTTTTTGTCAAGTCGCACTGAGCGAAAGAGAAGCAACATACATTTTGCGAAGAAAAGTACATGGGCAGACAAACCGATGCGCACCTCAATCGAACAACGGGGGCATGGGTGGAGCACCTTATGGGGACACGAACCGTGTGATGGGGTGTACCGAAAACGCTCGGAGAGCGGAGACGGGGGAGGAGGGAACAGGGAGCAGCGGGACAAAGAGAGGAATGAGTGACCTGGGGCGCTGTCTCTTCAAAAAGAAGGCCCAACTCTACAGCCTGGTTGGGATTGTCAGAAATACAACCATAAAGCCTGAACCGAATCCTGTTCGCCTCCTCCTCCTCGCCCCCTGGCACGCCGAAGCGTAAGAGAATGCCAAGTGCTGTCTGGTTGGGTTTTCTGCAAAGGGGTTCTGTATTCTTCCGGTCCTTCTAGAGGCATTCCGCGTGCATCGCCCCTCCTCCCGAGGGTGTCTTGGCGGCCATGGCGCGTCTCTGGGGCTCTCCAAGGCGTCCAAGACGACCCAGGAAGGCCATCAAGGCAGCAAAGATCGCCAATATGGCCCAAGATGACTCCGAAATTGCCTTAGATGCCTCCAAAACGGCCCTAGTTGGCCTCAAGACGGCCCAAGAGGCTTTCAAGACAACCCAAGAGGGCTCCAAGAGGACCCCTAGCAGGGCCCGAAAAGGCCAACCTAATTGATTTCTGTAAGTTTCTTGTGTCAGGCTTCCGCATTCTCGCCTTTTCGGGCTGCCGTCAGCTCAAGACGAAGCCTCCCAGATTGCCCCAAGGCGGCCAAAGAGGGCCCCCAAATGTCCAAAAAGCCTTCCAAGACTGCCTCAAGGCCGCGCAAGAGGGGCCTTGGACGGCCCAGGAAGGCCCAAAGAGATCCGTAAGCTGGCCCAAGAAGGCCTCGGGAAGGATCCAAGATCCAAGACGGCCTTAGAGAGCCCCTCGACGGCCCAATACGGTCCCAAGGCGGCTCCGCGAAGAGGCCTTCCAGACGGCCAAGAAGGCCCGAAGACGGCCCAAGAGAACCCCGAGACGGCCCAAGGGGCCCCCACGGAGTCCCCAAGACTGCCCTACAGGAGCACAATACAGCCCCAAGACAGCCCAAATGACCTTCATGAGAGCTCTCCAAGAAGTGGATACTATAGGCGTCCCATGTGACACCATTCCTCTTCCTCCTGCTCCTCATCAAAGTCATTGTCGCCTTCGTCGCCGTCATCATCATGACCACCATCATCATTCGAACAGCTGCCACCCTGAAGGCTGGGCCAGCACGGTCGCGGGACTTGCCGCAGGCAGTTGGATCAGTATTGCTAGTACGAATACTGATAGCAAAAGTAACCCTATGGATTCCCAGTATCACACGTTCTAGCCGCAGTAATGGTAGTAGAAGTAGCTAGGAGTGGTAACTGATTATGTGCATCCTTGCTTGCAGTAATAGTTGCTTGTATGGCATCTCTCGTGCAGTAGTCCGTGCAGTAGTATGGGACGCGTAGGGTAGACAGTAGTAGAACGGGAAGCCGAGAAGATCAGAGTAGGGTATAGTAGAGTAGAGTGGGCTGACATGCTGTAGACCAGGGGCTTCTCGCTCTATGCCTCGCTCCGCTCGGTTTCGAGGTCGGCGTGGCGCACAGGTCCCGCGCGGTCAGTCCGAGGCAGTCCGACGGCAGTTCGATGCGGCCCGAGGCGATGAGCGGAGCTGAGTAGGTGGATGGAGTGATACATACAAGGGGGTAGGAGGAGGTGGAGGAACGATGATTTCAGAATACCCCGAGCGATTGAGACGAGGATGATGAGGAGGATGATGAGAGGGGGCAAGAATAAAGCGTGGCCCTCGGGGGCCGTCGGGGGCCCTCAGGACCCGTCCGTGCACGCGGTGCCCTTGCTTGCCCCGCATCGCTTCCCTCCCGTCGCCATCGCCATCATCAGCATCGCCCTCCTCGCCAGTCGTCTCGCCTTTCATTGCCGTGTTTACCCCACGTGTTGCATGTGCCCACTGGTTAGATGCAACAATGTTGAATGTGCCCACTGGCTAGATGCAACAACTGCCAGTTATTGCATGTGCCCGCTGGCTAGATGCAACACTTGTCACATGTGACCACTGGTCACATGCGACAAGTGTTGCATGTGACTGGCGAGGAGGGCGATGCTGATGATGGCGATGGCGACGGGAGGGAAGCCGTGCGTGGCAAGCAAGGGCAAAGCGTGCACGCACAGGCCCTGAGGGCCCCCGATGGCCCCCGAGGGCCTCGCCTTACTCTTACTCCTGCTGCTCATTCTTACGTAACGCCCCGCATTTGCGGATAAGAGTGAGGGGGCGGGCGGGCTGGCCCTGCGGCAGCGACCCACCCCCGCCGCGACCCACCCGCGCCGCGAACCACCGCGACCCACCCGCGACCCACCCGCGCCGCGACCCACCCGCGACCTACCCGCGACCCACCCGCGCCGCGACCCACCTGCGACCCACCCGCGCCGCGACCCACCCGCGCCGCGACCCACCCGCGACCCACCCGCGCCGCGACCCACCCGCGACCCACCCGCGCCGCGACCCACCCGCGACCCACCCGCGCCGCGACCCACCCGCGACCCACCCGCCCCGCGACCCACCCGCGACCCACCCGCGCCGCGACCCACCCGCGACCCACCCAGGACGACGCAACAAAACAACAACAAGAATCCGCGCCGCGGATCTCCACTTCAGCCACGCACCCAGGGACAATGAATGACCGTTCGGCCACCTCACTCTGATCATCCTCCTCATCATCCTCGTCTCCATCGCTCGGGTATCCTGAAATCATCGTTCCTCCACCTCCTACCCCCTTGTATGTATCACTCCATCCACCTACTCAGCTCCGCTCATCGCCTCGGGCCGCATCGAACCGCCGTCGGACTGCCTCGGACTGAACGCGCGGGACCTGTACGCCACGCCGACCTCGAAACCGAGCGGAGAGAGGCAGAGAGCGAGAAGCCCCTGGTCTACAGCATTTCAGTCCACTCTACTCTACTATACCCTACTCTGATCTTCTCGGCTCCCCGTTCTACTAATGTCTACCCTACGCGTCCCCTGCGACTACACCGACTACTGCACGCAAGAAACCATACGAATAGCTACTGCTGCAAACACGGATGCACATAATCAGTTACCACTCCTAGCTACTTCTGCTACCGTTACTGCGACTAGAATGTTGATACTAGGGATAGATTGGGTTACTTCTGCTACTAGTGATCGTACTAGCACTAATTGTCCAACTGCCTACGGCAAGTCCCGCCACCGTGCTGGCCCAGCCTTCTGGGTGGCAGTTTTTCGAATGATGATGGTGGTCAAGATGATGATGACGATGACGGCGACGAAAGCGACAATGACGATGATGAGGAGCAGGAGGAAGAGGAATGGTGTCACATGGGACGCCTCTAGTATCCACTTCTTGGAGAGCTCTCTTCAAGCTCATTTGTGCTGTCTTGGGGCTGTATTGTGCTCCTGTAGGACAGTCTTGGGGACTCCTTGGGGCCCTTTAGGGCCGTCTTGGAGCCCCTTTGGGCCGTCTGGAAGGTCTCTTGGGGCGTCGCGGGGCCGCCTTGGGACCGTATTGGGCCGTCGAGGGGCTTTTCTCTAAGGCCGTCTTGGATCTCGGATCCCTCCGGAGGCCTTCTTGGGCCAGCTTGGGGATCTATTGAAGCCATCCTGGACCGTCCAAAGCCCCTCGTCTTGGGGCAATCTTGGAAGCTTGGGCTTGAGCTGATGGCAGCCCGAAAAGGCGGTAATGCTGAAGCCTGACGAAAGAAACTTACAGAAATCAATTCGGGCCCTGCTGGGGGTCCTCTTGGAGCCCTCTTGGGCTGTCTCGAGGGCCTCTTGGGCCGTCTTGAGGCCAACTTGTGCCGTTTTGGAGGCATCTTCGGCAGTTTTGGTGTCATCTTAGGCCATCTTGGGCATCTTGGCTGCCTTGGTGGCCTTCATGGGCCGTCTTGGACGCCTTGGAGAGCCCCGGGGACGCGCCATGGCCGCCTAGAGACCCTCGGGAGCGATGCACGCGGAACTCCTATAGAAGGATTGGAATAATAAGTCTTTCACAGAAAACCTTACCAGACAGCACTTGGCATTGTCCCACGCCTCGAAGTGCCAGGGGCGAAGAGGATTGGGTTCCGGCTTTAGGGTCGTATGTGTTAGGCATTGTGTAGATCTGACGTTCCCAACCAGGCTGTAGAGTTGGGCTTTCTCTTTGAAGTGACAGCGCCCGGCGTCACTCATTGTTCTATTTCTGCCGCTGCCCCCTCTTCCCTCCTCCTTCCCCGTCTCTGCTCTCCGCGCGTTTTCGGTACACCCCATCACGCGCTTCGTGGCCACATAAGGAGCTCCACCCAAGGCCCCATGCGAACACCGCCACTGTAGTGGTGGCGCTCGCATGCGTCCGCGCCGCCCATTTTGGCACGCCCCTCACACGCTTCGTGGTCCCATACGGAGCTCCACCCATGCCACCGTTGTTCGATTGAGGTGCGCATCGGTTTGTCTGCCCATGTATGTTACTTCACACAATGCATGGTTTTCTTTGTTGCTCAATGCGACTTGCCAAACACGCGATTGTTTATTTATATGCGTTGTTGTAATGTGTTCGGCATCAAAGAATGGATTCCTCAAACAATTACGTGTCTTGCCGCCATCACTCGCGCATTACAATTGAGCAATGGCGGTGGTGATGGCAGTGTTGGTGATGTTGATTATGATGAATATTACATCGTACCATGAACGTCTGAGGCGCGGCAATTTGTGGAATTATATTTGGATGTTGTGGAATTCCACTTGGATGTTGTAGAATTCTAGTTGGAATTTGTATAATTGCATTTGATTTGGTGTTTGTGGAATTCGATTTGGATATTGCGGCATTCCTTTTTGTTTTTTGTTTTAAGTATACTTGGATGTTTTCGAATTCGGTCATTTTGTTGATTTCCATTCGGATGTTGTGGAATTTCATTTGGGTTTCGTGTAATTTCTAGTTGGATGTTGTGGAATTCGATCTGAATTGTTTGGAATATCAATCGGATGTTGTGGAATTCCATTTGGATTTTGTGAAATTCCATTCGAATGTTGTGGAATTCTATTTGAATGTCGTGACCTGAGCTGATGCTAAGTATGTTAGCTAAGTAGGTTAGCTAACCTACTTAGCTACTGGCTCTACCCTACTTAGCTAACCATGCTAACCTAGTTAGCTAACCGTGCGAAGTGCTTACACAAGTTAGCGCTAAGTAACTTAGTAAGTGCTCTATGTGATCATGAAGTGCTCTATCTGGTTCACTGGACTTATCATTGGTTCACTGGACTTATAAGTTGGTTACAACCAACTTATACGTTACTTATAACCTAAATACTAATCGCGCTAACCGAACCCAAACCGCGGCGGCGATCGCAGCGGGGAGTTGGTTTGGGAAGACCCGGTTGGTTTGGGAAAACCCGGAGGTTGGTTTGGGAAGACCCGGTTGGTTTGGAAAAACCCGTTTGGTTTGGGAAGACCCCGGGAGCTGGTTTGGGAAAACCCGGTTGTATCGGGAATACCCGGATGTTGGTTTGGGAAGACCCGGTTGGTTTGGAAAGGCCCGGAGAGTTGATTTGGGAAGACCCGGTTGGTTTGGGAAGACCTGGGGGCGTTGGTTTGGGAAGACCCGTTTGGTTTGGGAAGCCCTGGGCTTGGTTTGGGAAGACCCGGCGGTCTGATTCCGCAACAGTTGGTTTGGGAAGACCCGTTTGGTTTGGGAAAACCCTGGCCCCGGCCCCCCCCCTTTTGCGAGGTCCCGATGGAGTCCTCCCGGAAGCAGGGATGGGGCCGGAGGACCGCCCCGCCGCGTCACCGATGCCTCGCCAATGCATCGGTGACATCAACGATGTATCGGCGACGTCCGCGCTGCGAAAGTCGGGTTCCCCTTTGCGAGGTCACGACCTTACCGGAGAGGGGAGGAGCAAGTGGCCGCGCAGGGCGGCGGGCAGAGGGCCGCGCCGGAGGCCGCGGGGGCGCGCCGTGGGTCCGAGCGAGACGGGCTCCACCTCGGCCCGCTGCTTGGGCGCCATGGGGCTGCGGCCTGGGGCCGCGGGGCGGGCGGGCGAGGAGAGGGAGGAGGAGGAGGAGGAGGAGGAGGAGGAGGAGGAGGAGAAGGAGGTTGACGAGGGGGAGGAGGAGGAGGAGGAGGAGGAGGAGGAGGAGGAGGAGGAGGAGGAGGAGGAGGAGAGGAGGAGGAGTGGAGGAGGAAGAGGGGGGGAGGAAGTTGAGGAGGAGGAGGAAGAGGAGGAGGAAAAGGACGAGAAGGAGGACGAGGACGAGGACGAGGACGAGGGGGAGGAGGAGGAGGAGGAGGAGGAGGAGGAGGAGGAGGAGGAGGAGGAGAAAGAGGAGGAGGAGGAGGAGCAGGAGGAGGAGGAAGAGGAGGAGGACGCGGAAGAGGAGGAGGATAAGGAGGAGGCCGCCGGGGGGCCGCCCGGCAGCGTTCTGCGGCAGCCCCGGCTGCCCCGATGTGCAACAGTCAGCACGTAGCGTGTTGACACGGAGCTCGACACGCAGACTGAAGACCTTGGTATATATGGCGCGATACGCCCGCCAGAACGTGGGCCAAAACGCACCGAGCCAACACGCAGCGTGTTACAACACGGACGTCTTGAACACGGCACGTGATGCGTGTCAACACGGGCGTGTCAAGGCAGCTAAGGTTCTGCGGCAACTCATGGGGGCCTCCCATGTCATCTTGCTGGCTGTAGCGAATCGACGCTAACCGACGCTAGTCGGCAATGCGTCGATGCTGCATCGACACTAATCGACGCTAAATCGACGCTTTCTCATCGACTATCAGACGCTAGCGCACGCTCATGGACGCTGTAGGCGTCATTCCGAGAACATACCAGGCCCCCATGACTTGCAACCGAAGCAGCGTAGGGCCCGAAAGCTCATTCGCAAGCGGCGAGCATGTCTACATCCATGCGGTGCGATCCACGTGATGCAAAACATGTAGTGCAATATGAGTGGTGCAAGCTATGCGGTGGAACACATGCAGTGGACTGTATGTGGTGTGATCTATGCTGTGCGAGCTTTGTGGTGCAACCCACTTGGTGTGCGCCATGACGTGTGAGCGCAGTGGATGTGGTGCAATACCTGTGGTGCACGCTATATGCCGTTTGGAGACCACGCTGGCGAACGTGCTCGTTGCTGCGGCGCAGCGACGAGGCGGCGACGGGTGGCGACGCGGCGGCGGCGAGCGACGATGGGCGGCGACGGGGCGGCGACGGGGCGACCACAAGCAGGCCAGGGCGGCACACGAGCCCGCGACGACGAGCCAGCAGGGGCGGCGGACCAGCCCAGCTCCCCGAAAGACAGATCGGAACCCCTGAGCGTAAGCGCTGCTTGGGGAACGAAGGGCGACGCCACCGCCATGGCGAGGAGCCAAGACCGTCAGATCCGAGCAGCACGAGGGAAATCACGACGGCCAACATTGTTACGTTTTGGGCCTCTTGGGGCCGCTTCCTGGCCCCAGGGCCGTCAGGCGGCGACTCGGGACGCTCAAGCCGGCCCCCTGGGGAAGGGGTCGAGGTCCTGGGGGGGGGGGGCGTGTGACGACAAAAGACGCGACGGCGGAGGAGAGGGGAGGGGTCGCTCGGCAGCGCAGGGCCCAAGACCTTACAGCAATCAGATACGATCGGGAATCTTGCCACCAGAGATCCAGGGGCAGGCTCGTCGTCGAGAACCTGAGCTTCTGGAGGTGCCGAGGGCCTCCGTGGCCCCAAAGGCATTGGGGATCAACATCTTCCGTGGAGCACATGTCGGCGGGCCGATCTCTCCTCTCACGTGCATGCTGCATGGTGCACCTTCGGTAGGGTCGGAGAAACGCGAGACGACCTTCAGCCGAGGAGCCAGGGAGGGTCCTCCTGGTGGCGCCGTCCCGCCTCCGCTCGAGAAGCCATCCCAGATCATTCCATAATCATCCCTTGCTCGGGGAGGCATCGTCGACCTCCTCGCTGGAGGTGGCACCCCTGGTGGTGGTGGTGGCGTCGCTTCTGTTTCCTCATGCCACGTCGAATCCGCGTCGAATCCACGCCGAATCCGAATTAAAACCGTATGAGATACGAGAAAAGACCGCCACGCACAGGACAGACAAGGCCCCAACGAAGATGCAACGTGACAGAGCTCTTGCTTGTGTTGCGAGATATTGCGACGGAAGAATTTGACAGTTTTCGGCCTCCGGGTGGCCCTTGCCAGTCACCGAACCAGTCAAGAACGACTCTGAGTGAAGAAGCCGTCTCTGGGGAAGGGGTCCAGGCCGCTCGGGGTCCAGCGCAAGGTCGTCTGCTGCAAGGGCTCAATATTATACATGCCCACCGCCAGAGGAACCTTTCTCCCAGGACCCCAGGGGGCGGTGGATGTGGGCATACAGTCGGACCTAGAACAGAAGAACATCCTTCAAGAACATGAGGCCCTCCGCCGGCCAACGCGAGGAGCACTGGAGGGTCGCCTCCTCCAGGATGCACGGGCACACCCAACAAGCACAAAGAACATTAGGGCACCCTCCCCGAACCGACCTCGATCTTCTGCCTCGGTCCGACTGTATTCGGACCCCAGGGGGCCCGAATGTCTCCATGTCCACCGCCTCCTCGGGCCCAAGACGAGCGGCTCCCCGGGCGGTGGGCCCGTGGCCACCCCAGCACCGGGACGAAGGGGCGCGCGCGGGGCGGAGGGCCGCGAGGGGGACCGCGCGGCAGTACGAGAGGCCCTCGGCCCCCTTCGCTTGTGCTTTTACCCCCCCCCCTCACCCCCCGCTCCCACCCTCCCCTCCCGCATTCAGGGTTCAGTCGGGCATGCCTCTCTACAGGAGGAATATTCGAAACAATATGTAAAAAACAATCCGTCTGGGGACCAGCTGTTGACTGGTATTGAATATGTTTGGAATGTGTTTTGACTACTTTTGATTTTTCTTCCAAAATCCGCCTGTAGGAGGACACGCCCGACCTAAATTTGGGGTTAGCCTCAGGCGGGTCGAAAGAAGAAGTCCAGCACCCGCTGGCCTTCCCCTCGAGGCTGGTCGGCGCGCGAGGCCCACGGGTGCGCTGGGCGCGGGGCATCCGCGCACGGCTGCCCTGCAGGGCTGCGGCCGAGGAGTCCGGAGCGCGAGCCTATGGATGCGGACGCGTACGAACACCTGAGGTGTACGCAGCCTTGGGATCGCGGAGAAACCAAACGGACAACGAAGCGCGCGCAAACAAAACACGTGGAATCTTCGAAAGCGGTTAAAACCAGAGCGAACAACACAACGGAAGAACGTCGACGAAAAATCAAGACGAATAACAAAACAAGGGCCAAAACCTCACTGATCAGCGTTGTGCCGGGTCCTTGTGCATCTCCCGCCCCCGACCGAGGATCGAGGATCGTAGACGAGGAGGCCGCGACGCCGCCTGGAGGTCTCAGGGGGGTGCGGGCCCTGTGGGCCTCCGCGGGTCTTCGGTAACAGCCCGGGGGACGTCTGGAGGTCAGGATCGGGGACGAAAGCAAAACGCACCAAGCGCCTCCTGCTTTTCAGTTCCCGCCCTTCGTCCTTCTCGTCCTCACCCTCCTCCCGATTTCCTCATCATCCTCTCCATCGGTCTTCCCCCCCCTCCCCCCCCGAGGCCACTCCACGGCTTAAATCGCATCGAGACCATGTATCACCTCCACGTCATCAGGCCGAATCTCCAAGAATGGGTGTGACTTCTCCCGCACGACCACATCGTGCCAGAAGCCCCCGCGGCAAACAAGAGTCGGGAACGATGAGAAGGGGAGTCTGAAGGGGAGGAGCAGCAACCGCCCAGGGCCAACTGCCCGATCCTGCTATGGACCAATTGGCACTAGGCGGTTCCGCCTCCTCCTCCTCCTCCTGCCGCGTGCTCCGAGGCGCAGCACGTCTTCTCTCCCTCGCCTACCGCCCTACCGCCAGGCGGACCGCGGGTCCTTCTCCTCCTCCTCCTCCTCCTCCTCCTCTTCCTCCATCTCCCCCCTGCTGCTGCTGCTTCTCTTCCAGAGCATCGAGATGTGCCAGCTGCATGGCTTGATGAGGGATGCGATCCGAATTGAGCTACACACGCTGTAGATCCAAAAAGAAAAGGAGAGGACATGTTCTCATGCCTGACCAGACACAAACATGCACTTCCAACATTGCCAATGCTTGAACAACCTCGGAGGGCACATGGCAAACCGGGCAAACCGGGAAAGCAATATAACGCAGTGACTACCTTTTGAAACTGCATGGGATTCGAACGCGAGGAAATATGAAATATAAAATGATAAGGCGACTGGATCTATGCATTTCCAACGCCCCTGGCCAGGCCCAACCTGAGCCCAAGAAGGGTGTATATGCCGTCCTTGGGGGGAATATACACTGGTGCTGGGCCCAGGATGGGTCTGGACAGTGGCGGTGGAGATGTCTGGATCTCGTCGCCCAAACCGAGAGACCACAGCTGCTTTGGAAGAGAATCTGCCTTGTTCGGAGCAATCTGAGGGCGCCTGTGTTGGATACCCGCTTGAGCCAGTCGAACGGCAATGACAGGCACGGTAGCGTGAGCATGCACGGCAATACTCGAGGCTGCATCGTGCAGAGGGAACGCGTTCGTCACCTCCTGGGGGGCGGACACCGACTTGCGCGTGGCGAACCGTCGGGACTGCCAGGAGGCTGGAAGACACACATGGCTGGATTCACACGTGGAACATCTGGAGGCCACTCGCTGGACACACATGATGTGAAGGATCACCATGCCTTGCCTTCGAGGGCCGAGCGCTGGAAGCGCATGCGGCCACATGTCATTCCAGCAGTGGCCCAAGCTGGCCACGTCATCCAGCTTTACAACGGGGCACGCGCAGAAAGCAGCCACGGGGCGTGTCGTGAACCAGTGTGCTTGCCTTGCCAATCTTAGCTGAAATTAGCCTTGCTGCCCTCACTGCTATGCGGACTCACAGCACTCCCCGAGGAAGCGTTTTGTAAAGCACGCAATTTGCTTAACGACACAGCCTTGTATAAGTGGTGCAACAGATATTCAAACAAGATGCACACTCGGAGCAGGGGAAAAGAACGTGCCAGATGCACTCGAAGAAGAAGGGGCTGCCTGGAGTGGAAAGCGGTCTGCTGAATGCCTGCTCGAGCACATTGTCAATCACAAGCATCACGCATCTAGCAGGACTACACCTTCAACCATGACTGAAACCGACTTCGTCGATGACGAATTCAGCCCAACAACTTGGCGTTTCCGTGATATGGGTGTCCGGACGTGTTTCGCAGACGAACTGCTCCCGAAGAGTGCTGCTCTTCTGCTCCAGTGAGGGTCCAGGGGGCGCGTTCCTCCCCCTCCTCCTCCCCCATCCCTTTTCTGTCCCAATGGTTACCTGTCCCTCCACTCCTCCCCCACCCTCCCTACACCTCCCTCCCCCTCCCACGGCCGAACTCCGGGCGCAGTTGCCTCAGGACCCAGCACTGCAGCTTTGGCGAGGCCGTCTGGAACACTTTGTCTTGGCGGAAATGGCGGCGCGTCCAGGCAAAAGGAACACATCATGTGTTTTACCCAGTCCTGTTTGAAATGGGATTCGCGTTTTGACAAACAAAAAAACAATTGCTACTCGTCCCTCCCCATCCTCTCTGCTCCGTTCCCCCCCGCGCGCAAGCGAGGCTCTGCCTAGGTGCCTCCGGAAGCGTTTGGATGGGGGGGTATCAAAAACATCGGTCCTCCTCCTCCTCCTCCACCTCCTCCGCGTACTCTGCTTCCTCATCCACCTTCCATTCTCCTCCAGACCTCGAGTTCTGGTCAAACTCGGTCCCCCAGGGGCCCGGGGTCCAACCTGCCTGGTTCTTCATAGGGGATTCGGCGGCCCAGAAGCCCGAGAGGAACACCTTGAGGCCGAGGTTCAGGTACAACATGGCAACATGTCTTGAGCGCGGCGATGTTTTTGCTGATGCTCATCATCTGTCCTCCCCTCCTCCTCCTCCTCTTCCTCCTCCCATCCTTCCCCTCCGGACCCCCAGAACGGGCCAAGGTCGGTGCCCCCAGAAGTCCAACCTGGCCGGTTCTCATCCGGGATCCAGCGGCCCGGAGAGCCCGACAAAAGAGGCACCTTGAGGCCGACGTTTGGGACGAACAGGTTGCTGCAAGCTCGTGTCGTGCTGATTTCGGCGTTGGCTTCTGACACTGCGAGGATCACTGAACCTTGACCGATCGATCGTTTCCGAAACGTCAGCTCGTTCAACATCGACCGATTCTGGGTCGCCTGCGGCGTCCAACGTTGAACGCTAGCGGCGCGGTCGCCGCCGGTCGACACGACCCGAATATATATTATCGTGACGCGAAGTTTTTGTCGATGCTCCTCCCCACTCCCCCTGCACGGCAACGCGGCGCCAGCGGGCGACGGGCGCACCACCCGAGGCCGACGACGACGACGACAGCGACGACGCCGACGGTGACAGTGACGGCGACGGTCTCACGACGACGACGACGTCGACCTCAACGACGACGACGAAAACGACGACGACCAAGACAACGACGGCGACGACGACGACGGCGACGACGACTGCAGACGTCGCGGCGACGTGACGACGGCGGCGACGGGAACGGCGACAACGACGGCGACGGCGTCGACGACGAGGACGACGACGGCGACGACCGCAGCGGCAACCACGCCGACGACGACCACAACGGCGGCGACTAGAGTAATTAGCGACGATAACTAAAACGGCAACAAAGCTGTCGGGCTGTCGGCGGCGGCAGCGACGACGACGACGACGACGGCGACGGTGGCGACGCGTCGTTGTCCACCGCTCCCAGACGTCCGTTCCTGAGGGCGGACTCTTCGTCCTCATGCATAATTCTGTGACGTCTCCAGGGCCCAGCGAGGATCACTGGAGGCCTAAAAAAGTGAAAGAGGACCGTCGTTATCGTCCGCCGCCGCCGCCGCCATCGTCGTCGTCGTCGTCGTCGCCGTGTCGTTGTCGAGTGGTCGTCGTCTTTATCGTCGTCGTCGTCGTGTCGTCGTCGTCGTGTCGTCGTCGTCGTGTCGTCGTCGCGTCGTCGTCGTCGTCGTCGTCGCGTCGTCGTCGTCGTCGTCGCCGTCATCGCCGCCGTCGTCGTCGTCGTCGTCGTCGTCGTCGTCGTCGTCGTCGTCGTCGTCGTCGGCGCGGCGGGCAGCCCACCCGGCGCAGTGCTCGCCCGCGCTGGGCGCTGGCTGCTGCTGCTTCTCGCCGGCGTGCGGCGGCGAGGCGGCGGCGCGGCGGCCTTGCGGGATTGGCTGCGGCTGCCCGCCGTCGCCGGCGGCGGCCTCCTCCTCGTGCCCTCTCAGAGGCCTCCCAGATGGGGTCCGAGCAAGGGGGTCGAAGGATCCCGCCGCATCGCTTATGCATCGGCGATGCATTAACGATGCACCGGCGACGTCGACGCGAAGCAAATCGGGCTGCACATCGAGCCGCATCGCCGATGCACCAGCGATGCGGCGCGATCCTCCGACCCCACCTACTCGGCACCCATCTGGGAGGCCCCTGTCCTCTCTCTCCCCCTGGCCTCCGTCCTCCTCTCGGCTACACGCAGGAGTGACCCTTGGCAAGGGTGACCTTTCGTGCGCGGCTTTCGGGGGGCCGCGGGGGGGCCAAAACCAAACGCGCAGGACGCTGCTTCCGCATCGCGTGCAGCTTGGGGGGGGCCCCGATGAGCCCGCGTCAAAGGTCATTCCGGCGAAGGGTCACTCCTAGATCCTCTCGCGAGCGGCGAACGTGTCCGTATCCGCGCCCTCACGGTCTGGATTCCGGAGCGCGATCCCGCGGATACGCGGTCACACGAATACGTTCCGCGCGAGGCATCCGCGAAAAAACGCTCCGTATCTGCGGGGTCGCGGCCCAGGGGCCCGGTCAACGACGCCACGGACACGGATACATCTTTTGCAGACGATCCTCTTCCCGCCGACTCCTCCATGCACTCTCCTACTTCCACCCTCCCCCTCCACCCAACTGTTCTA
The DNA here is from genome assembly GCA_963575745.1 of Prorocentrum cordatum. Lineage (NCBI taxonomy): Eukaryota > Dinophyceae > Prorocentrales > Prorocentraceae > Prorocentrum > Prorocentrum cordatum. The sequence continues at coordinate 242,347 of CAUYUJ010015586.1, read as the reverse complement.
CCAGGTTGTTTTTTCCCACCTTCGGGGCCTTGGGTCTCCTGGCTGGCCGTGCCACGTGCAGACACTTCTCATTCAGAGCCTCTTTCTGGTCGCTGTGAGCAGCTGTGGCCCGACGCGAATCATCTGGCTTTCGGCCATGTGCGTTGCCGCCGACGTGTGGAGCGCACGTTCTTGTTCGTGTCTGTGGTGTGTTCCCGCGAGCCAGCCGATGCACTGAGCACGCGAACCCGCAATACCATCGTCTGACGACCGCATGCCTCGTCGTCCTCGCCGTCGTCGTCGTTATCATCTTCGTCGTCGTCATCGTCGCCATCCCTGTCATCGTCGTCGCCGCCGCAGCCGTCTCCGCCGTCGTCGTCGTCGTCGTCGTCCTCCTCGAGCTCGACTTCGCCTCGTCGTCGTGTTCGCCATCATCGTCGTCGTCCTCCTCCCCATCATCCTTACCAACTTCACGATGCGGGCAGATCAGTCCCAGATGAGTGGATCCCTTGGAAGAATTAACGCCGGTACTCAAAAAAGGGGAAGGAGAAAAAGGGGAATGACAACAAGGGCGGAGGCTACGATGATACGTCGTCATCGTCGTCCTTCTCTTCCTCCTTCACTCCCTGCCTCCCTCCTCCCGCCTCCTACCGGCTCCCTCCTGCTCCTCCTCCTCCAAAGGGAAAGGGGAGGATCGAGGGGAGGAGATTGGAGTATCCAGGCTATGGGATGTTTTTTGCTTTGGGGAGGTCTTGTTGGGGCCACTGGAGGCCTGAGGACCTTGAGGTCTCTGAACTGCACCATGCTCGTCGCAACAAATGCGGAACACTGAAGATGTTGCTGGGGCGGCTTGGCAGCGCTAGGCGCGCGATGAAACTGCGTGGGAGGGGAACGAGAGAAACCAACGAACACGTTGCGATTTAAGGCAGAAGAAACCTCCGCGAGACCTCAGACTCTACACCCATGACGCTCGATGGCCTTGAGAGCTGCAAATCCTTGGGGAGCTGCGAGGAAGACGAATACAGTCTGGTCTCACTCATTGGTCTGGTCTGGTTGGTCTGGCTGGTCTGGGTTTGGTCTGGTTGGTCTGGCTGGTCTGGTTGGTCTGGTCTATTGGCTGGTTCTGGTTCTGCTTCTGCGGAGCCTATAAGGCTAGAGGGCACCACTGAGGCGCCAAAGCCCGAGGCCTCCTCTGGGCCAGACCCAGAGGGCCTAGAAGGGCCGTCCCCGTACAGAGCAAGGAGCTCCAGGAGGCAAAAAAACCGAACCCCGAGGCCCAGAGGCGGAGCACCTTGGCCCCAAGGGAGGGCCCAACCTCGCCTCAAGGGGTCTTCCAGGTCTCACGGAGGCCAAAGATACACACCTGGGAAAAAAAGAGAGAGAAAAAAAAAAAAAAAAACGCAAGCGGTGCAAGGCGAGCCATCACCCATAAGGCCGCGGCACCCACAGGGAAAAGGAAAACATTCGATTTCCCACCCACCACGGTGGGAACAGACGTGCAAGGCGAACCATCACTCAGAAGGCATTCCGAACACGCATGGACAAGACGTCTCACAAGGAGCACCAACCACGCTGGCGCCGTCATATCCATCACCCCCCCATATCATAAACAAAAAGGAAGAAGCCTTCACTCACCTGCCCTCGCAATACAGACGTGGAAACTGTACACTGAGACAAGCGAGCGAACAACGTACACCAGTAAGTCAATCGCGGGCTGTCAGACAATCTCCAGGCGAGGGGAAGACCGATACGGTCATATCACCGAGCTACCATCCTCCGCACAATCGTATAAGGCAATCGATCTCTCTGGCACGCTCCACGGACATCCCTGGCGGAAGGGCCTCGGCCAGACGAGACTCGTCCGTAAATCTCGCTCTATGTCGCTGCGGCCTCCGTGTCGGAGGAATCCTGAGGCCAAAGAAGTCGCCCTCGATCATGTGCATCAGGTCTACGGCTTTTGCGTGGCGCGTCCAGGCGGGGTCCAGAAACCCTGGGGCGCACGCCCGCCGAAGGATACCACGCAGGCCCAAGCAGCTCCCAATCTCGTATACGTGCGGGGCCTCTGCGAAGCGGACTTTCCGCAGCAGCGGCGGCGCCTCGGCGCCGGCAGCACACCCCGGCAGCGGGCACTCGGCCCGCACGACCTGCCCACCGGGGGGCACGATCACGTCGAGCAGCGGCGGCGGCGGGGTGGCAGAACCCGCAGCACCGCCCTCCTGCACCGTCGCAGCACCAGCGGTGAGCCAAGCACGGGCGACGACGGCCCTCGCTCGCCACCAAGCCCCTGCCGCGACCTCGCAGCGAGCCCTGCCGCCGCTGCCCCCGCTGGGGATGGCCTGCGGAAAGGCGGCGAGGTACGCGGCGGCGGCGGCTGCAACACTTCCCCCGTGTTCGGCGTCTGGCTGCTCCCCGACCGAGCACGAGGTGTCCGCGTCGGTCTCGCCGTCCAGGATCACGTCGTCGACGTCGGAGCCCACACCAGGCGCACCTGCTCCTGACTTGGACTCCAGAAGCGCTGGGTGCGGCGGCGGCGTCAGGGCGCCCTCCGCCTGCCACGCCGCCTGGGGCACCACAGAGGCCAGCGGCGGGGCCGAGAAGACCACGGCACCGCATGTGCAGCGCATCCCTGGCGGCTGCTGAGGCTCGCGCTCAGCCAGGTGCCAGCCCGCAGCAAGGCCCGAAACGAAGGACGCAGTCTCGGCATGCGGCTTGGCCCACACGCCTGGCGCCAACCGCGGTCGCGAGAGGGCCTTCTCCAGATCCGCAGCACACATCGCACCAGCGGGCAGGTCAGGAAGCGGGCCCGCCGCCTCCGCGCTTGGCAAAGGGCGCGCCAGATCACCGCGACCTCACGCTCACACTCCTTATCCTCAGGCTCATCGTCCAGCTGTTCCCCAAAGGCACCACCGATGGCGCCCGCCTCGGGAGCCGCGGACTTAGCGCCGAGCCTCGGGCCGTGCTGCGCCACGCGGAGCTGCGCAGCCCCAGCGTCCAGCAGGTCGATGTCCTCGGCTTCCGCATGGAGGGCCACGTTCCGCCTCAGGCGCTCGACCGCAGTCGGCACCTCCCACCTCCCACGGATGAGGGCGGCCAAGGCTGGGGCGGCAGCTGCCAAGCGCCTGCTCAGCTCACCGTCCGCGCCCGTAGCCCCGAGGGCCGCCGCGAGGTCCTCGTAAAGCCTGCGCCAGGCCCGCACCTCGAGCGACAGGCGGTGCACGGCTACCAAAGCTGCCGCAGCAGCCGCCTTGCGCGCCTCCCGACGCTTGGCCGAACAGGGCCAGCCAGGAGGGCCGCTCGCATCAGGCCGACTGTCGCCACACGGGGCGACATCCCGCGCCATCGTGCCCAAGCGCCCGCGTGCGCGCCCGAGCCAGGCTTGAGCCAAAATGGCTACGGATGGTCTATTGGCTGGTCTGGTTGGTCTGGCTGGTCTGGCTAGTCTGGTTGGTCTGCTTGGTCTGGTTGGTCTAGCTGGTCAGGTCGGCGTGGTCTGTTGGTTGGTCTGGCTGGCGCCGCTGATTCACTGGTCTGTTGTTTCGGTGGTCCGTTCACAGGCGTTCTTCCCATGCCCCCACCACGACACAGACCAACCAGACCAGCCAGACCAACCTAGCGCACGGCGGGACGCTCAGCTTCAACAGAGCAAGCTTAAAGCTTGGGACTGAAGCTCCAGATCAGACCTAAGCTGTTCTGGCTGGTCTACCTGGCCGATCTGACTGGCTGGTCTGACTGGCCAGGTCTGGCCTGGTTCGTCCGGCCAGGTTGGTCTGCTTGGTCTGGCCAGGTTGATCTGATTACTCTGGTCTGGGTTTTGCTGGTCCGAACGGCTAGCTGGTCTGCCTGGTCCCTGCTCTGGTTGGTCTACCTGACTAGTTGGGCTGGCTGGTCTGACTACTCTGCTTGGTCTGGGCAGGTTGATCTGCTTAGTCTGGACTGTGCTTCGCTGGTCCAGACGGCTGGCTGGTCTGGCTGGTCTGATTAATCTACCTGGCTGGTCTGGTTCATCTACCTGGCCGGTCTGACTGGGCTGTCTGGCCAGTCTGCTTGGTCGTCGCCGTCGCCCTTGTCCTCGCCATCGACTTCCTCGTCATCGTCGTCGTCGTCGTCCTGCCCCTTGCGTCGCCGCAGCTGGAGCTGGGACCGAAAGCGTTGCTGCGTCAAATCCGGCTGCGGCGGAAAGAAGGTAGGGAGCGAGGGAACATCAGCAGCCATATCAGTTCTTATGCCCCAAAGCAAAGTAAGGCGCTGGGGCATAAGAACAGTTCTTCGCCTCGAGCCGCTGAGAATACGCTGCGACGTGAGGCAGAAGAAGCCTCTGCGAGACCTCAGACTCTACACACATGAACTTCGATGGCCTTGGGAGCTGCGAGCCCTCGAATTTCTGACGGCAAGCCTCTCTGAACCAAAGAAGCCTAGGTGCCCTGGCATTATACAGGCGGCCTCTCAAAATGTGCCCTGGCTGTACGAGAATAGAGTCGCATTTGTTTGGCAGCGGACGCTGCGCGACCATCCGCCCGAGGGAGGAGGGGGAAAAGGAATACGTAAGGAGGAGGAAGGGGGAGCGAGGAGGGAGGCGGGAGGAGGGGAAGGAAAAGGAAGGATGGGGGAGGGACGAGAAGGAGGGAGGGGAAGAGATGGCGGGCATTCCTGTCCTCCGACGTCGCAGCCTGCTCGTGACATCAGCCCCCACAAATCACAAATCCCAACCCGTGTCCACAGGGCCGGCTCTTCGTCCTGGAGCCGTTGTCCGACGACCCCCGGGACTGGGGAATCGGCAGGCAGACGCCAGAAACGTGGAGCAAAAGCCAGTCGTCGCGACTTGTTCTTCGCGACGCCCAGGTCTGAGGAGGAGGAACGGAACGGAATGCCATGACAGGGAGAGTGAACAGCCTTCTAGCACAAGGCCAAGAGCTACAAGCCTCAACTCTAGACGCCTCTCTGATACGGGTTCTCTCCACGACAGCCGCCACGCGCTGCTCGTAGGAGGGGGCTGCCCCTGTGGCCGAAAAGGATGTATACACCACCAAGGAGGAGGAGGCGGAGGCGGAGGAGGAGGAGAAGGAAGAAGAGGAGGATGGGGGGCGGCAGTCGACGACTCCTCACGCCACCAGGAACCAGGAACCAGGAACTGGAAACCAGGAACCAGGAGGAGGACGAGGACCAGCATAAACCCATGATCCATCAACGATGCTGGAGACACCTCCCTCCAAGCTCCCTCTTCATAGGCCCTTGCAAAGTTTCATTCTCACTGAAAAAAGTACCCCGTTGGGAGACAACCGTTTGAAGATCCTGCAGCGTGCCAAAACACCATTCTCGAGACCGCAACGCCACGAATTAACCTGACTGTTGCGTCTTGACGGTCCTGAATCGTGCCAGAGCCCCGTTCCTGGGACTCCAACACCGCGAATCAACGTAACTGTTGCGCCGTGGCAATCCTGAACCGCTCCAACACACAATCTCTCGTGCGTCAACGATGGCAGTCCGTGAAATTCTTGCAAGTGTGTAAAACGAATATGCACGGCACTGAAACGAAAACCACATTTTGAAAACGGCCCACCCTCAACCCGCGAAACTCCTGAAAATGTTTAAAGCGAATGTGCGCGGCGCTAAGGCGAGAAACACATTTTGAAAAGGAACCGACCTCAATCCGTGACACTCTTGCAAATGTGTAAAACGAATGTGCGCGGCACTGAAGCGAAAACCACATGTTGAAAACGGCCCGCCCTCAACCCGCGAAACTCCTGAAACTGTTTAAAACCAATGTGCGCGGGCACTACGGCGAGAACCACACCTTCAAAACCACCCGCCCTCAATCCGTGAAACTTTTTATAACTGTCTGAAACGAATGAGAGCGGGCGCTCATGCGAAAACATTTGTTTGAAAACCACCGGCCCTCCATCTGTGAACATGCTGCCAATGGTTGGGCTTCAGAGTCACAAATGGCGAGGGCGTGTCAGGCGAAACGCCTGGCCCGCCCTTTCGACCAGCCTCGGGGTGCGACGAGGAGGAGTTACTGAAAGGACAAGGAATGGAGATGGAGGAGAAGAAGGAGAATTCCTTGAGGAGGACCCCCCTGCGCTTGCATGAGGAGGAGGGGCCCGCCCACCGACTCAGCCTGCGAGGGTCCACGGCCCACGCTTCAGCACCTCTCTGTGCCTGCGCGCGTGCCGCGCGGGCGGGGAGCCCCCCCCCCCCCCTGGAACCTCCTGGAGAGCCTGTGGACATAGACAACGAGAATGAACAGGAAAACAAACGACACCACCCCACCTACTGCCAGGGGGCTTAGCGTATACCAAGAAATCTGGCGTAGGCTTTTGCGTGGTATACGCTACGGCGCCCAATGGGCCGTAGCGTAACATGGAGGGCCGCAGGTGGGGTGGTCTCGTTTGTTTTTTGGTCCAGAAAAAGCGGCATACTGTGAGGGCATTGGACAAGACAGCCCTGGATAAGGAATCCAGGGTCTGGAAGCAAGTGGACACCAATCGAGACTGTGCCGCGGATCTCATCGCCGCCCTCGTCAGATACGAAGTCCTCCAGGGTCTGAAGCCTCCTGGGCACTTCCTTTACACACGCGCGCACCGTATACATTAACTGTCGAAGTTCCGCCCAAATTTCTCGTGTCGGCGATGGGCCCCTCTGGCTGCGCCTCTGGCGCCGCCCCTGACGCGCTCCGCGTGTCCGAAAGAGCGGTCAAGCGCGGGTCCGGGAAATCCACATGGACCTTCGAACACACATGTTTACGCAGCTTTGATTCTTTCAACAATGACACAAGGGCATGGCGATCCCAATCCCTGGCTTTGTGGGCTTCCCCGCCCTCATCACGTCCTGCCCTCACAATCACTCCATCTGCTGCTTCCCCTGCTCCTGCTCCACTCCGTCCGCCCCTGCTCCCTCTAGACGCATCCTGCTCGTCACACCACCAACCGTGTCAATATGGCTGGGTGGGCGTTTCGCTTGAGACGCCCCCCGATCCAGTAGCCCCACTGCGGGGGCCACCAGGCTGCGGAGCTGAGATTGCACGGCTGCGGGACTTGCCGCAGGCATCTGGATACATGTGTACACGCATACACACATAAACGAATCCAGATTCCCTTTTATGTATGTTTGCAATCCGGGCGGAACGCGAAAGGGGTCCCCCCCCAAAAAAAAAACTGGACTCACGTGATCTGGGGCTGTGGGACCCTCTGGACGGGCCTCGAAGAGGCCCCCCGGGCCTCGCAGGGCGTTTTGCCAAGCCTTCCCAGCACACCTAAGGCGATCAAGGGGGTCATCGGAGACGTCCCAGAGACCCCCAAGACAGCACAAGAGCGCTCCAAGAGTGACCGACGTGACCTCCAGATGGCCCAAGAGGCCTCCAGGACGGTCCCAAAGAGACATCCAAGAGCACTCCCAAGAAGGCCCCAAGAGGCAAAAATCATTGATGTTCTGTTGGTTTTTGGTGAATTTGAGGGATCTCCCCTTTTCAGCTTCCCGACGCTCCAGGACGGCGGTCTTCTGGGCGTCCGAAGCCGCCTCGGAGGCTCCCAAATCGCCCCACAACCATCCGAAAAGGCTTCCGAGCAGTCCAAGAGAGCCCCAAAACGGCACAACACGGGTCCAGGATGGCCCTCAGAGAGCCCCATGGCGGCCCAAGATGGCACCAAGACACCCTCCAAAGCACTCCAATTCGTGACCCAGTCGTTCAGGGAGACCGCGATTGGAGGCAGGGTGGCCCGAGGAAGCCCCCAGAGGCCCCCAGAATACGCCCAGGAGGCCTCCAGAAGGCTTTAAGAAAGCCTGAAACAACTTTTGTGAGGCCCCCAGAGGCTCTCCAAGGAGAAGCCTCCGCAAAGAAGAGCTGCGGAGGATGGGGAGAATGCGCAAGGTATGGCGAACATGAAGAAAAATAAGCATGGAGACAGGATAACGAATAACATTATTATAGCAGCGATGCCGGAAAAGGCAACAAGGAGTTATCGCTAAATTGTCGGCTTGACCTTCCTGCTATTCCGCCTGCACACCAAACTTCAAGGACCAAGGTGCATGGCGTGAAGCGCCAATGCAGTCTTGTATATACATATATATATATATACATATATATATATAAAAAACATCTACACATCCAAGTTAGCCAGCCGCGACCCCAAAAAGTGTCTTAGCGATCTATGAGTTGCAATAGTTGGTGTGCTGATACTGTGCACTAGATGTGGTCCTATAGATGAACCTTGATTGTGCAATCTCAATGGTGCATTCGATGTGATGCAACCAATGTGGTGCAATCGGTGTGGTGCAGTCTATGTGGTGCGCGATATATGTGGTGTAACCGGCGTGGTGCAATACATGCGGTGCAATTTATGTGGTGCAATCAATCACCTGCTCAACTTGAAGCTGTCCTCTCCACTGCTCGTGCAAACATCCCACCCTCCCACCCACAACTTGGTCAAAAGACCTCTTAAGACCGTGACGGAGGGTATCAAATGGCACTTGGCAGCGACACCGACGCCGACGACGACAGCGACAACCACGACGACGACGCCGCCGACACCGACTGCGACGACACCGACGACGTCTCCAACGACTTGGACGACGTCGACGACGACGACGACGACACCAACGACCACGACGACGACGACGACGCCGACGCCGACGAGGGAGGAGGGAGGAAGACGACGGCGACAACGACGACAACGACAACGACGAGGAAGGAGGGAGGACGACGACGGCGACGAAATAGGAGGGACAACGACGAAACGCCGACGAAGACGACGAGGGAGGAAGGACGATCACGGCAACAAGGACGACGGGAACGACGACGACGACAAGACGACGACGACGACGACGACGAGGAGAGACAGAGGAGCACGACGACGGCGACGACGACGAGGAGGGAGTAGGGAGCACGGCGACGACGACTACGACGACGATGCAAGAGCGCGCGCGCACGCTTTTGCTGAAAATCCGTGTTGCGAAACCCTGTGTGGTTGTATGTTGTTTGGACACCCGATTTGGAAATCCTTCCGAAAGCGAAGGTTTTTGAAGTATTTCGGCATGCGCGCGACGACGCGCGCGTGTGCACTTCGTCCCATTGTTTGCAGAGGATTCTCGCGAAGGCACGCGCGAAAGGGCGTTCGAATGATTTCTACATGCGCGCGCGAAGCCCGTTTGGTAGTATGTTTTCGAAAATCTTGATACAACTATGATTGTCCTAAGATTTCGCAAAAACGCGTGAGCTCTTTTAGAAGCTCAGTGTTACGAAACCCTGTGCTGTTGTATGTTGTTTGGGAACTCGATTTGGAAATCCTTCAGAAACCAAAGATTTTCAAAGGATTTCGGCATGCGCGCGCGACGACGCGCGCGTGTGCACATCGTCCCATGTTTTGCAAGGGAGTCTTGACAACTTATGGTACTTGATAGACGAAAGTGCGCGCGTAGTATTTGTTGCAGAGGATGGCGGGGGGAACCGATACCGGTTTGGCTGGGATTGTATGGATTCACAGGTAGGATGGACATTGGGTCAGGACCCTATGTGTGTTGACATCGGTTCCCGGGGGTTCTCTAAAGTCCGGGGGAGGGAGGGTGGTAGAACCTATTCTCTTCTTAGATAGGAGAACCTATGTTGCACAATGTCTGAGTGATCCCTGCGCGCGCGTGGCTGGAGTAGGGACGGCGACGCTGGGAGGGCGCGCTGGCAGGGAACACTGGGAGGGCACGCTGGGAGGGCACGCTGGGAGGGTACGCTGCGAGGGCACGCCAGGAGGGCACGCTGGGAGGCCACGCTGGGAGAGCACGCTGGAAGGCCACGCCGGGAGGCCACGCTGGGAGGGCACGCTGGGAAGGCACGCTGGGAGGGCGCGCTGAAGGCGCGCCAGGAGGGCGCCCTGGAAGGACACGCTGGAAGGGCGCGCTGGGGAAGCGGACTGCCTGAAGAAACGCCTGGTCGTAGCTCCGCCTCCCCCGCCCCGCTCCGGTTCCCCCTCCACGTCCTCGACCTCTTGCTCCGCTGCTCCCTCCCCATCCTCGCCCCCCTGGCCCCCTCACTCTTATCCGCAATGGCCCCGTGCTGAGTATGTTGTGCAATGTATGCTGCGCAATTCTCTGTGGTGGAATCCATTTGGGGCAGTCTGTGTTGTGCACATTCTGTGGTGCAACCGACGTGGTGCAGTCCATGCGATGTACTCTATCTATGTGGTGCAATCTACGTAGTGCAATATATGTTGTGCAACTTCTGTTGTGGAAACTATGCAGTACACGTTATGCAACTTAATGAACGTGGTGCAATCGATTCGATTGCAATCGACTGGATCGCAATCCATTGGGTTGCAACGTGGGGAGCGGGTTGCGACTTGGCGGCGGCGGCAGGACGAGGCGGCGACGGCGACAACATAGCCGCCAGACCGGCAATCAGGCCCAGACGACGGGAGGGCGACGGGGGGGCGACGGAAACAACGTAGACGCCAGACCGGCGGTCAGGCCCCCGTCCTAAGAACAGAAGCGAGACCCCCTAAGGGCAGCGTGTGACTAGCAATAAAAGGTGCGCAATCTATGTGGAGCAGTGTATGTTGTGGAAAATCGGTAGGGCTCGGGGTTCTGACAATTAAAATTCGCCATGTTTGTGCGGATGGATGGCTGTCCATTCATCAATTTCTGTCACCCTCACAATTTGCAACAGTTCTACTGATGGAGTGTGGTCCATGTTGCATGTGAGACACTCGCTTGAGGCTTGATCAAAAATCATCAAACAAAAAACTGTTCAATGGATGGACGGGGGGGTCCTTGTTGGTGTGGGGACTTCCCTCATTTGCAACATTACCCAAGTGTGCAAAAAAACGCACTGGAGGGCGGCTCCTTTTTCAAAATGGGGCTCTCGTTTGACCTGACGATTCACAGAGGGCGCCTTAAGCATGGATGCCAACCACATGGTATCTCGTCTTTCAAGGGTGTGCCCTCCGCAGCGAAAGCAAATAGGATAGGGACCTTGGAGGATGGGACTTGAGACGAGAGGGAGCATGCGCAGTATCGTTAGTGTACCTTGGACTTCCACTGGATCTCCTCCTCCACCTCCTCGTCCTCCGTTTTCGTTTCTACTTCCCTCTCCTCTTCCTCCAACTCCTCCTCCTCCTCCTCCATCTCGACCTCTCCCATTTCCGCTCCTCCTCCTCGTCCTCGTCCTCGTCCTCCTCCTCCTCATCATCATCATCATTTTCATCATCCTCCCCTTTCTCTTCCCCCTCTGCCTCATCCTTCTTATCTTACTCGTCGTCCTCATTATCCCTCCCCCCTCCTTGCATGAAATCCCAGGCGGGCCTTCTGCGACAAGAGTTTCGGAGTTCTGGAAAGATAACCATTGAGGGATGAAAAAAACGACCCTACCCTGGGTTACAAGTGCGTGGTCTGTAAGCCTCCTGGGACCCCCCAAAACCTAGAGGACGCCAGGACGCCGCACATCACGCAGGGTTTACCCTGTCAGACCACAGAAGTTTCAGCGCACAGCGCCTCATAAACCAGGGTAGGGGCGTTTTGTTAAGCCCTTGAAGCCAGAAAAGAGAGTGGGTGGGAGATTAGTGGAGACTCCCCATCTCCCCCCAATTCAAAGGTTGGCACTCGCGGGGAAAACTGCGGTCGAAGTGTAACTCATTTAACCCACCGCCAACATTGATCATTCGGGGGGCGCATTGACCGAGGAATGTGGAATAAGTTGTCGCTAATTTCTTCTGAGGCCTGTACCGAAGGGGGGATTGGGGAGGACTCGCATCCAGACCGCTACCCTCACTCTCCTCCGCAGTTGCGGGACCTGTATTGACTATTGGATTTCTGTGGCACGACCCAGCGGCTTCCCTGTGCCGTCCCTGAACAAGAAATCATCAAGAAAGCTGGAGAGCCTCGCCTGCTGAAAGTATTGATTTCTGCTCTCACTAGGCCGCCCTGATCCTCTGTGCGCCACCCATCCCTCCACATGCTGTTCTAAAACACTCTGGTTCCGATGTGCACCCTGTTTCTTCGGCCCGTTCTCCTCCGCCTCCTCCTCGGCAAAATCCTCCACCTCACCACCACTACCATTACCAACGGCATCACCACAAACGTGTATTGTATACCCATTGCCATTGCCATACTCCATTCTTGCTCTACCCTATCTCCATCACAACCGTCATTATAATATGCATCGTCGTACTCGTCGCCATCACTATCATCAACACGCTGAGCGTGTTTGCCTTAGACGTTGTCCGTATCATCCCTTCCGTCCGCCGTTGAGATTCGCCTGTTCCTCCTCCTCGTCATCCCTCCTCACCCTCTCTCCTTCTCCTCCTCGCCACCATCATAATCATCATCATAAGCATCACCACCACCATCATTATCATCATCAGCATCATCGTCACCAGCAGCATCATCAACATCAACATCCGCATGATCAACATCACCATCCTCAGCATCAGCATCCGCATCATCATCAGCAGCATCATCATCAACATCATGATGATCGTCAACATCATCATCATCATCAACCTCCTCATCACCATCGTCATCATCATCATCATCAGCATCATCATAATCAACCTTAGCATCTTAAGCATCCTCAATATCAGCATCGTCATCATCAGCAGCATCAGCATTATCACCAGCATCCTCCTCATCAACATTACCACATCATCATAATCATCATAATTCGTAATCTTCATCAGCAACAGCATCATCATCACCATCGTCATACATTTCCACATTATCATGATCAACACTATCATACTCATATTCGTACGCTTGGTCATTCTCCTCATCATGATCCCCCTCCGCTAGAGTTGCCAGGAGCCCCCTGGCCCAAGACAACACACGCACTCGCAAACACGTACGCATACGACCACCCTGGGACTCCCCAAACATCTCCCTGCTACTCCTCCTGCCTCCCTCCTCCTCCTCCTCTTCATCCTCCTCCTCCTCCTCCTTCTCCTCCTCCTCCTCCTCTTCCTCCTCTCCTCTTCCTCCTCGGACACAATCGAAACGACGTCCAAACACTGGCATGCCAATGAAGAACATCATCCTCCTCGACCTCCTCCTCCTTCTCCTCCTCTACCTCCTCCCCAATCGCCTCCTTCCCGTCCTTCTGCTCCATCCCGCTCTCCCTCCAGCATGCTCCTCTCTGGACCTCTGGCGTCGCGATGCTTCACAAAGGGGAGCCGTGGAGGTTTGGGCCCGCGCCCTGGGCCTGGGCTTCTCATCATGGATGGTGGATCCTTTTGGCAATGTACTTCTCGCCTTGGCGCCATGTACATTCGTCGCAAAGTTTCCAGCAGCTTCGCGGATGGAGGGGGGTCGCTGTCATACAGTGGCTGCCGCTTCATCGCCGCGCACACTCGTCCTACAGGTTTGCAACAGCTTCAAAGATAGGGTGGGCGATCTTCAAGACGTGGCCCTCGCCGTAGCGCCGCGCAACTTCGTCTTAACAGTTTGCAGCCGTTTCACGGGTGAAGGGCGGATCGTTTCCAAAATGAGGCTCTCACATCAGCGCCGCGCACAATCGTGTTCACATTCTGCAACAGCTTCACGGGTGGACGGCTGCTCCTCTTCAAAAAAGGAGCTCTCGCCTTCGCGCCGCGAACCGTTCCGACACAACCTGGCAACGGTGTCAAGGATTGAGCACTCGTCGTTTCCAAAATGGGATGTTCATCTCAGCGCCACGCACCTTCCTTTTCAGCGCAGCGATCAGCTAGATGGATCAGTGGTCCTTAGCACGTGTGGCAGCCCCATCGTGTGTTCACCCCGTCCGGCTCCGCCGACAGCGCACAGCGTGTGTCGGCCCTCGTTGTGCCGCCTGCGTCGTATTGAAGGGAATCGGTGGACAAACGGACGTGGGCGCTGACACACGTTCTGAAGATCATCGAATGGGAGGCTGTTCTTCTTCAAAACGGAGTGCTCGCGTGAGCCTTCGTGAATCCAGACAGCCCGACACGTCAACGCATGTACTACGCCACGCTGCACGGATCCAGGGCGGCTCGGCTTCAAAATGAGATCTGTCGCCTGAGATGTCATCGAAGTCCGTGGCCACAACTGCAATCCTGAACAAGAGTTGCACGGACGAGGGGTGCTCCCTTGTGAAATGGGGAACTCGCTGGACATCTCGCCGAACTGTGTGGCAAAAACTTTCGCGCTCATGGCTACTGATTCCGCGCCGGAAATATGCAAGGCCATCCCTTTTCAAAGCGGGGCCCTTGCCGCAACGGCAGGCCCACGACTCGGAACTGTCACGTCGTGGAACAACTGGAGACAGTACACACGTGCTCCATCCGGTTTGCCCAGCATTCCAAACCCATCTCGTCGCCTGGCCCGTGTCTGGGTGCCAAATCGCTGGCCACGTGCCGCTCGCCTTCGCCACTCGTGGCCCCCCTACGGTTCCCTTCCGTGTTCTGGTCTTGGCGCCGGGCACACGTAAGAGTGACCCTAGGCAAGTGACCTCTCGTGCGCTGACTAAGGTAAGAGTGACCCTAGTCAAGAGTGACCCTGGTCAAAAGTGACCCTAGTCAAGAGTGACCCTATGTACGAGTGACCGTAGGCAAAGAGTGACCCCCCGCAAAATCCCAGCGCTCAAGCAGCCGATATCGCATCGCGCTCAGCGATCGGGGGACCTTGGCGAGCCCGCACCCAAGGTCACCCCGGCGAAGGGTCACTCCTACGCCTATTCGAACCTGCGCTTGACACGCCCAATCATGTTAGGGAGCGGGCCACGCCTGACGGCCAGCACGCCCAGTCTGGATCAGTTCAGGCATCTGATTGGGGGACTCGGGACGAGAGGATGTTTTGCAGCATCGCCAACGCACCTTTGCTTTACTCTGGCTCTCCTCCTCCTTCTCCTTCTCCTTCTCCTTCTCCTTCTCCTCCTCCTCCTCCTCCTCCTCCTCCTCCTCCTCCTCCTCCTCCTCCTCCGCATCCTCATCCTCATCTCCTCATCCTCATCCTCATCCTCATCCTCATCCTCATCCTCATCCTCATCCTCATCCTCATATCCTCATCCTCATCCTCATCCTCATCCTCATCCTCATCCTCATCATCATCATCATCATCATCATCAGCATCAGCATCACATCAATCATCATCATCATCATCATCATCATCATCATCATCATCATCATCATCATCATCATCATCATCATCATCATCATCATCATCATCATCATCATCATCATCATCGGGTCCTCCACCCCTCCTCCTCCTAGTCCTCATTCCCATATTGGGGAAACCTCAAGGTACCGATACCACTACTCCCCAGACCTCTCCTGGGGTGCGTTCTGCCCAGAAATTCGAAGCGAATCCAGCGGTGGCGACGAGGGCCTCCCAGGAGGCCCAAAAACACGAAAACGAGGCCATGGGTAGCAGTGTCGGTGCCGCTTCCTCCTCCGACAGATAGCTGCCGATGATCATCCAGCCTGGCGATACGGCCGCGAATCTCCTCCTGCAGCTGCACCACTGCGCCGCGCCTGCGCTCCAGCGAGGCGTCGTCTCCAGCGCCTGCACCACAGTGCCGGGGGCTCCTCCGCTCTCCCAGGCGCGAGGGCGGGGCGATGGGGAGTCTCACGGGCGGTGGCCGCAGTGTCGGCCACTGGGTCGAAGCAACATATGAACGAACGAAAAAGGAAGGGGCGGGCAAAACATCTCGACGTCGGCGCTGTTCGCAGGGGCGAACGCGGGAAACAGAAAGGTTCGGGGCCCCTCTGGAGTCCCAGATCTGGCCGAGCTCATGTGCGCCCTCCGGGGTCCCGCGTGCACGAACAACGGCGGTCGACCGCAGGCCAGCGGAAACTAACTGTTGTTGGCCTCTGCCCTTTCGTACGTACCACGATGCTTCATGGCCAGCTCGGCTTTGCCACGAGCTTTCGGCTATAGTGCTCGCGAGGTGCGGCCAACGTGATGTCTATACGACTGCCTGTCCGCTGCTCTGGCGCATTCCTGCCTCAGTTCTGCGAGCTGTGGGGGAGGACTCAAGGCCTTGGCAATTCCTGGAAGATATTCGTGGAGTGAGACTGGTCGGTCGACGCAGCAGGAGGGTTCGTCTGGAATGGCAGCGCTGTCGAGAGCATTCCAGACTCAGCTTCGGCTGGATCTGTCTGGCCGTGCTGTCCGGCGGATGAAAGGGGGAGGGAGGAGTAGTAGGAGAATCCCAGACTATCGGCGGCAACTCCTGGGAGGTCTTCGTGGGACCCAAGAAGGCCCGACTATAATGAGGCTGCAAAGCCAGATTCAGTCAGATTAGGCCAGGGCTTGAGCCGGACAAAGCAGGACAAAGCAGGATCGAAACGGACTGGGCAGGATTGAAGGAAGCAGGAGTTAGCAGGAGGGATAATTAAGGCGAGGTTAGGCAAGAAGGGGGCAGGGAGATGGACGGAGAGAAAGATTGTGGCTGCGCGGAGATATCCCGGCAATCGACACTAGGAACCGATCGCATGAATCACCCAAACAGATGTCCGCAGTTGACTAGACATCACCCCAACCGCGTGTGTCACGGATTCGGTGAGCGTGGCCTGCGGGAAATGCCCGCTAAGAAGACAAAGATGACGAGCAGGGGGAGGAGCTGCCACGAAATCCAGCCCCAGACTGCGAACAGCTGTTGTCCTGGCTGGGTGGTCGATGGGGCGGAAGGATGGCAGGTCGATCAGGGTCGACGTGAGGTGTATCCTTCGGGGGGGGGGGCCTCCTCAGGGGGAGAGACATCGACTTTGAATCGGCGATGCGTCGCGGATATATCGGCGATAGGCCCTGGATGGTGTAACCGCACCCTCCTGGGCGGGGCGGGCTATCGGGTCTCCATTGGTGATGAACGTGCGGTTGGGGGTCGATACGTCCCCGGTACGTCCCCCCCCTGAGCCGATCCCCCCTTGCCCCTGGGAAGGAGGGAGGAGGAAGGAGTGCCCCCTCCCTCCCCTGTGTGGCGGTCAGCCGCGCAAGGTAGACTTCGGTCGGGAATGTCCTCCTACAGGCGGATGTTGCACAACAGATAAAACATAGGCAAACACATGCTCAAACATGAAAAACATCAAAACAACGCCCCCTGAAATTGTTGTACTATTCTTGAATCTCCCTCCTGTAGAGTGACACGCCCGACTTAGGGTTAGACACTCAACCCTTCGAGAATGCTCGCTGGTCGACCTCCCAGTGGCGCTGCGAGGGCTGCAGGCCGCCACGCTCGCGCGCCCATGGCGCGCGCCGCTGTGACCCTAGGCGCCGACCGTGGTGGACCGAAGCATCCGTGGTGAGAGGCCGAGAAGGGCGCGTGCTCTTGCACCTGAAACGGTGAGCCAAGGAGGAAGAGGAGCAGGAAGAGGAACAGGAAGAGGAAGAGGAAATGGCTCCGCCTCCCCTGCAGCACTCAGGAAGAGGAAGAGCAATAATAATCATAATAATAATAATA
>CAUYUJ010015586.1:205000-220000 GCA_963575745.1 Prorocentrum cordatum | reverse complement strand
ATACTCGCGTAGAATTTGCTGTAGTCCACCAGGAGCAGCGCGCTGTAGTGGTCGTCGGCCGCGGCTGCCTCCCCGCGGGCAGC
Source organism: Prorocentrum cordatum (assembly GCA_963575745.1). Classification (NCBI taxonomy): domain Eukaryota; class Dinophyceae; order Prorocentrales; family Prorocentraceae; genus Prorocentrum; species Prorocentrum cordatum. The sequence continues at coordinate 219,917 of CAUYUJ010015586.1, read as the reverse complement.
CTGAAGCCAAGATAAATCCAACGCGTTCCTGCCAGCAATCGCACCCCGGTATCGTCGCTTGAGCGTCTCATGCGTTAGGCCCAGGGAGTCGCGTCGGTACCTCTGCCACAGGCGATGGGCACCAGCATAGAGAATGACTAGGCGATGGCCTGAGTCAGGCTTCGCCAGCATCGGCATGACAATGAAACAAAGTTGCCTTGGTAGAAGGCCTATGCGCTCGCAGGCCTGGCACAGCGCGGCCACCACTTCGAGCGCATGGTCAGGTAAGAGCGAGAAATGTCGGGGATGAATGCGATCCACACTGGCCGCTGTCGCGTGTGGGAAAGTCATTGATGCTTCTCTCAGATGTGCTGCCGTCGCTCGAGGCAGCGCTGATCTGTCGGGTGTCCAGGCAAGCAACGGAGCGCCAGAGGCATGCCACAACCGACGGTGCTTGTCAACTTCAGCTGCTACTACATCAGGTGGGTGAGCAGGCTTGCCATTCACAGTTGCAACCGCTGTTGGGCGCGGTGCATCAGGAACACGAGTCGCACGGCGAAGGCCACGACCACCACTGGCTGAGGCAGTATCGCACCAGTCCTGCCACCGCTGCCGCGACTCCCGTTGATCCGCTGTCTGACTATCATGAGCCTGCTTGGCAAAATCAGCACGCCGTTCAGTGATGACAGTAGCTGATGTCATGGCCTCGGGCCGCGTGGCCTCGACTGCGCCATCACAGGAGGCAGCCTCAACGCCACGCAGGCCCGCTGGGGCGCGGGCGGAGGCAGCAGTCTCGCTTGACCGTGCGCACCCTGGGGCTATGTCACACGCCAGGTAGGGGGCAACGACCCCCCCCCCGTCGGGGGCCCCTACCTGGTTGGCTGCGCGGGAGAGGGATCCCCTCTCACCCCGAAGGGCGGGCCCACCCGTCGGTGGCCTGTCGCGCAGAAGTGGCGCCACTCCAGGGTTCGCATGATCAGAGACAGGACAATCACCACCTGGCTCCTGCCCGCGTTGTAAATCATCGAAAGGATCACGCCAATCATCGTCGAAACTGTTGGCCCGTGGCTGGCGCAGACGTAGCTGCAGGGGTGGGTCATCACGGGGTTCCCCAGCAGCCATGGCACAGGCCCTATCCACCACGATGCGGCCATCGCGGACAGCGTTGTCAAGGTCATCGTCGAGGCCTTGACCACGATACTGCTCCGCCAGAAAAGCACCAAGCTCCGCCTGGAGCGCGGCCACAGGCGCGCTGGGGTCCTGGAGCAGCTTAGCGAAGTTGGCCAGGGCCTGGTCTAACCACATCCACCCGTGCGCGATGGCCGTCGCCTCCGAGAGAAGTAGAGGTCGGTGGTGGTGGTCAGCCCAGCGAGGCTTCGGCGGGGCACCCCACGTAGTACTGGCTCGCTCACTGCGGGTAAGGATGCGGATCTCAACCTCCGCGGTGGCTGCGAAGGTAGCCCAAGCCTGGGTAAGGAGCCTCCACGCCACACGTAGGCCACCATCGCGGCAAGCCTCCTCAGCGGCTTGAGCCCGGTGGGCAGCCGCAGCCCAGCATGGCCCAGGCTGGCAAGGACCACAGACACACTGTGTTTCCCACTTGACACCCACTGCATACGTAAAATACTGCTGGCGTAATCATAGGTCCGTCAATCCAAGCACAGTCGGCCTATGAGGCCGCTTGGGCCAAGCAGATTCAACCATGGCGTAGTCAACCAAATGGCGTGCCGCTGCATTGACCGCGAAGAATTCGATCGCGCGGCTCGTGGTGGGCGAAATGCACGTAGGTAGTGAAAGAGCGACGATCGTGACTTGAGCCTCCCTCGTAAAACCTGCCTCCTCGACCTGGCGGGGTGCCGCGAAAACGAGGGCGGGGGTCGGCTGAATCCTCTCCTTCAAACTACGAAGGCCACGGTTGGCATTGAAGGACTCGATACGTAGCGTTGCCCGTGGCTCAGGCGTAGGTGGTTGGCGTGCACGCCCACGGTGGACAGGGAGACAGGTGACAACCACAGGTTGCGGGTCGAACTCGCGACTTCTTGGTCTTGTGAAGGCCTGCAATGAGCTCGTTGAAAAGGCCCTCGGACTGGGCCTGGTCAGCGGAGCTAGCGGTAGAACAGGCGAGGTCGTAGAAACTCTTGATCTCCTCGGCAAAGAGCTGTCGTTCGCCAGGCGTGGGACACCGCGACGTGGAGTCCGATCATCACTAGCGTCCGCAGCTTCAGCAGTGTCCATGGCAACACCTGGGTCATCTTCATCGCCCGAGTCAGCGACGGGGACGGCAGCCACGAACGTCTTGCCAACCTGGGCCTCAAGCGAGGAGAATCGCAATGCGGCCTGGCCGCCCATGCCTTTGACGAGCTCCTGGGCCTGCGGTGGGAGCTCCGCCTGGTTGAACTTGAACGGGTGGCCCATCGCCGTCGCGGGGGCCGCCGCCTTGGCCGTGGCCGCGAACTCCTCCTCCAGGGTCGCGATATCCACGGTCTTGGCGGCGATGGCAGCACACTTGTTCTCCAGCGCCGCCTGGAGGTGCTGGAGCTGCGACTTGTCGCGGTCCTGTGTGAGCTGCTTGAGCATATTCTTCGCATTCTTGAGCTTATCTTGAGCTCGACGGAGCGCGTTGTCAGGAGACTGGCACTTGTCGAGGCGTCCGCGGAACTGGGCAGCCTTCTGCGCATGCATAGCCTTCGCAGAGGCGGGGGCGTGCGGGTCCTTGGCGAGCTTCTCGTAGTAGGCCGCCTGGGCCTGGAGGTCCTCACCCGAGTCACCATCTGACACATCAGCTCCATCATCTGTGCTGGCACTCGGGTTTGTCTGGCGGAGCTGCGACTGGAGCTCCGAGACCTGCTTACGAAGCTGGAGGGAAGGAGGAGGAGGCGAGGTGGAGGAGGAGGAGGAGGAGGAGACACGTGCACCACCACCATCCCTGGCCAGGGCCATCCTGGGCCCTGACATGGTGTTTACGCCCTCCTGGTCTCAGCCAGCCGGGTCTATGCACTGTCCTGGGGTCCAGGATGGCCCTGGCCAGGCATACTTGCCTCCAACAAAATCTCCCTTGGAAATTCGCAACAAGTAGTATATGTGTGTACACCATCGGCGAGATGAGTTGTCGCGTGCGCGCGCTGAGCGTTCGCGCGCGCGAGATCCCACGACGTCCCCGTGGCCACAAAATGGTTCCAGGAGGGCCTGAAGCCAAAGGCGATAACGTCTAGCCGACTGTGGGATGACGCCACCCCGACACGATCCCGCCATGGATTCTGGACCGTCTCAGGCCGACTCGAAGATGACCAAACACATGAGCCACGAGTGACGCCGAGATGGCCCGATGGCAACAAGATGAATCCACGCGCGCCCAGGGTGGCCCCATAATGGACACGCGACGGCTGCGCGATCCAAGCATGACCGATACATGATCTCAAAATGATCTCAAGACGACCCTGACACGCCAGGAATGCTGCAACTTCGGAGCCCAAACTTACTTCGAGCGGATCCCAGCATGGCGGGATCCGTGAACGACCTGGGATAGTTGTTCACCCCATGTTTAATGGGTGGGATGTAGCCTGGCTGAACTAAAGTTATACTATTAAAAGGGAGTAAATTAGGCGGGATCCCGCCCGGCTCACGGAAGAAGACTACATTGCTAGGCTTCTACGGGGGTATGGAATTTCGGACGGGGCGTCATTTACTCCAGGTTTCTTCCGCAAGCCTTCCGACGGCCTTCCGCCGTCTTCCGCCTCGCTTTACTTCCGTCGGCTTCCGCGAGCGAGCGATGTGAGAAAAATTCAAGGAACTTTCATTGGGCAGATGTAGAGGCTGTGTACGGCTGCCCTCTGCGGACCGACGTGAAGCCTGTCGCGCATTCACTACCCCCACCCCCCCACTGCGGAGCCATCAGACTGCAGCGCCCAGGTTTCAGCACCTGGGCAGCTCACTTCTTATCAAAAGCGTGGCCAGGCTCGATTGTGCGCGTCGTTCCTCCACGAGCCCCTCCATCAAAATGTCGCCCGACCTCACTCCGCGCGTCCCGATGTGAACGACGGGTCCAGCGACGTCCGACTCAATGAAGAGATAAATGCGAAACGCATTGGGAACCGATGAATGGAAGAGGTATCGCATGAGGTATAGCATTAGGGAGCCAAGACACGGCACAAACATCCACGTTCGGAGGTTCACGCGCACCTCCGAGGCATCCACAGCTTACCGCTTACCCATCTCCCCTGAGCTGTTTGTTCTGTTCTGGTGATGTGAATACCCCTTGGAGCTGCGCAAGACATAGGAACCATTCATCTGGAGAATGGTCATCAGGTGCTCAGCCCGAGGCGCTGACAGCCATTGCAAGGGCAGGAAAAGGAGCAGCCAACGGAGAGATCCAGGTCCGGCTCCGACCCAAGCAAGCCGCACGGACAGAGGAGAACGCGTGTCATGTATGTCCGTTATTCGAGGGACAACACCCCTCCCCTCTTTCGCCCCTCCCCTACAATGGAGGCCAGTCCACAAGAAACCTTCCACAGGAAACCCAACCCTGCGACCCCAGGACGTCCTTTGATTTTGGGTGTGAGAACGCCAAGCTTCCCAGAGGAAAACCATCGACACCCAAGAAACCCAGGGCACCCTGGAGGCAAGCAGAGTGTTTCTTGGCATGGGCCTCCACACTACGGTCGGGAACTTTTGCTGAGGGTGTCGCCGCCCCGGCGGCCCCAGCGACACGCTGTACCTTCCAAGCGTATAGCGTGTCGCTAAGCTCCGTGGGGCGGGAGGTCGGAAAGGCTCGGGACGTTGACGCTGGGGGACCAGGAAGTGGATAGCGTGTCGCGCGGAAGTGTGATGGGCCAGAACCGGCGGAGCAGCAGGCCATCCAAAAAGACCCGACCGTGACCCGACATCCACCGATACTTGTTATCACAATCCGCATCCCCAGCAGCCAAGACTGCTACTGCGGGGATAAATTTTGCCACGGGTCCACGAGTGATGGGCCCCGGGCTCGAACACGGCCCCCGAGAGCCGAAAACAAAGAAAACGCTGAAAAAAATACACATGGTCCGAGATGTGGGGTCCTCCCTGGCCTCTCCGCTACGTGAGGGCGGGACCGGCTCAGGGGGGGAAACATCGACCTGGAATCGGCGGTACGTCGCCGATAGAACGGCGCTAGGCCCCCGACAGCGAATCCGCATGCTCCTGGGCTGAGCGGGCTGATAGGCCCCTGCCGGCGACGCATGGGCGATTGGGGGTCGATGCATCTGCCCCTGAGCCTACATCCTCCCTTTCCCCCGAGAAGGAGGGATGAAGAAGCGGGGAGGAAGGAGGGGAAGCGATGGCCACATCATGATCGACCACTGTTTAGCCACACTCCCCGTCCTCCTGCGCACCCCCAGATGCCTGCCACACTGCGTGGCTGTCGTGGCCCCTTCTACTGTGTGGCGATCAGCCGCACAAGTGAGACTCTCAGTCCATGAAGAATGCTCTCAGGTCGACCTCCAGTGGCGCTCCGAGGGTTGCAGGCCACCTCACTGACGCGCCCACGAAGCGCCTCCCCTGCCGCCCTCAGGAGGAGGAAGACGGACAGCAGGAGCGGCAGAGGGATGGGTAGGAATTCTGCTCGGGTGCAGCTGGAGTTGGGCAAAACGATAGCAGCCCGACCCACGCGAGCTGGAGGAGGGGGAGGAGGAGAAGGAGAGGAGGCAGCATGAGCATAAGGTATTGCCCTCCCACGCCGCCTCCTCTGGTTCCCCACCTCCTGCTCCTCCGCCTTCCTCTTCCGCCCTCCTCTTCCTCCTCCTCCTCCTCCTCCTCCTCCTCCTCCTCCTCCTCCTCCTTCTCCTCCCCCAGTCCTAATTAGCAAAAACTCCTCGTCGCACCACCAGACGTGCCTGTAGGGCGCGTCACGCGTTTGGCCTGAAACTTCCTCGCAACCTGTGGCCATCAAGCGTCAACGCTCAAACAGCTACGCGGATGGAGGGCGGACTTTTCTTCTTGGGTTCCCCACCTCCTCTCCCCCTGCGTCCCCCCCTGGCGTTGCCCCCCTGGCGTCGTCCCTGCCCCTCGCCCCCCCGCACGGCAACCGGGGCGCTGGCGACGCATCCGGCAGCGCCGGCTGCCGCGTCGGGCCCCCCGGCGGAAGCGGCGGGAGCACCGCCCCGGCGGCGCGGGGCATCTGCGACGAGGGGGGGGGCAGGGGGAGCGGCAGCCTAAACGACAACGACAACGACAACGACACGACGACGACGACGACGACGACGACGACGACGACGACGACGACGACGGCGCTCCTTCTCGCTCCTCCTGCTCCTCCTCCAACTCTCCTCCTTCCTCCTTCTCCGCCTCCTCCTCCTCCTCCTCCTCCTCCTCCTCCACCTCTTCCTCATCCTTCCCCTCCACCTCCTCCTCCTCCTCCTCCTCCTCCTGCTCCTCCTGCTCCTCCTGCTCCTCCTCCTCGTCCTCCTCCTCCTCCTCGTCCTCCTCCTCCTCGTCCTACTCCTCCTCCTCCTCCTCCTCCTCCTCCTGCTCCTGCTCCTGCTCCTGCTCCCTCCTCCTCCTCCTCCTCCTCCTCCCCTCCTCCTCCTCCTCCTCCTCCTCCTCCTCCTCCTCCTCTTGGTCCTCCTGCTCCTCCTCCTCCTCGTCCTCGTCCTCCTCCTCCTCCTCGTCCTCCTGCCCTCGTCCCCCTCCTCCTCCTGCTCCTCCTTCTCGTCCTCCTCCTCTTCCTCCTCCTCCTGCAGGGCCTGCAATGAAGCGGCGAAACAATAGTGCCAGGGGGGAGGCACAATAACTCGTAGAGCTTCCCTTAGCTAGTTGCTGGAAGCTTAAGAGTAATTCCGGGGCGCTGGAGAGCTAGTTGGCAAGAAAAATCTCGACGGACCTGTTGGTGACTTTTGCTCGGTTGAAAAGTTTGTTATCGAAATTCCTCAATTCGTTTGAACTCTAGTATTTTTCCTGACCATATTCGATATTATTCCCGCTCGCTGTCTTAATCTCAGGTCGATCGGGTAGATACGACTGCCAAAAAGCATCGCGGCGGGATCGGCCGTTTCGAGTCATCTTGACATGCGTCGACGGCTTTCTGTACTTAACTCGAGATTTAGGAGGGCTACAGAGCTGGTACTAACAGAAACTGATTCAAAATCATCAGGCGCGTTCGCCTGTTGCATCCAGAGGTCTGAACTCGGTCTGCCACTCGAGCTAGGTCCGCGAACCTATTCGTATTATTCTAGTCATCTTGACAGGTACTGTTGGTTTTCTGTACTTAACTCGCGCTGTAGGACAGCTACAGAGCTGATACTTACAGAAACCCATTCAAAATCATCAGGCGCGTTCACCTGTTGCATCTAAAGGTCTGAATTCGGTCTGCTACTCGACTTGGTCCGCGAACCTATTTGTATTATTCGAGTCATCTTGACAGGTGCTGTCGGTTTTCTGGACTTAACTCGAGCTGTAGGACAGCTACAGAGCTGATACTTAATGAAACCAATTTAAAATCATCAGGCGCGTTCATCTGTTGCATCTAGAGTCTAGAGGTCTGAACTCGGTCTGCTACTCGAGCTAGGTCCGCGAACCTATTCGTATTATTCTAGTCATCTTGAAAGATGCTGTCGGTTTTCTGCACTTAACTCGAAATGTAGGAGAACTAAAGAGCTGGTACGCACATCAATCGATTCAGCATCATCAGGCGCGTGCGTCTGTTGCATCTAGAGCTCTGAACTCAGTCTTGTACTCGAGTCTGCTATCAGCGCTGGGGCTGAAAAACTATTCGTTGTCTGCCAATTCTTTGGACATAGTATATGGCAAGGAAGCTCTACGAGTCTCCCGGCGGTAAGAAAGGTTGACGGTTTACCGCCGGCGCCCAGTTCCGGCGCGGGTGGAGCTAGTTGGTCGATCCGACCAGAAGAGACAAAGTGGTGACTTTTGGTCGGTTTTCCTAATAACTCGTAGAGCTTCCATTAGCTAGTTGCTGGAAGCTTAAGAGTAATTCTGGGGCGCTGGAGAGCTAGTTGGCAAGAAAAATCTCGACGGACCTTTTGGTGACTTTTGCTCGGTTGAAAAGTTCGTTCTCGAAATTCCTCAATTCGTTTGAACTCTAGTATTTTTCTGACCATATTCGATATCATTCCCGCTCGCTGTCTTAATCTCAGGTCGATCGGGTAGATACAACTGCCAAAAAGCATCGCGGCGGGATCGGCCGTTTCGAGTCATCTTGACACGCGTCGACGGTTTTCTGTACTTAACTCGAGATTTAGGAGGGCTACAGAGCTGGTACTAACAGAAAATGATTCAAAATCATCAGACGCGTTCGTCTGTTGCATCCAGAGGTCTGAACTCGGTCTGCTACTCGAGCTAGGTCCGCGAACCTATTCGCATTATTCGAGCCATATTGACAGGTACTGTTGGTTTTCTGAACTTAACTCGCGCTGTAGGACAGCTACAGAGCTGATACTTACAGAAACCCATTCAAAACCATCAGGCGCGTTCATCTGTTGCATCTAGAGGTCTGAACTCGGTCTGCTACTTGAGCTAGGTCCGCGAACCTATTCGTATTATTCTAGTCATCTTGACAGGTGCTGTCGCTTTTCTGGACTTAACTCGAGCTGTAGGACAGCTACAGAGCTGATGCTTACAGAAACCCATTTAAAACCATCAGGCGCGCTCATCTGCTGCATCTAGAGGTCTGAACTCGGTCTGCTACTTGAGCTAGGTCCGCGAACCTATTCGTATTATTCGAGCCATCTTGACAGATGCTGTCGGTTTTCTGTAATTAACTCGACATGTAGGAGAACTAAAGAGCTGGTACGCACATCAATGGATTCAGCATCATCAGGCGCGTGCGTCTGTTGCATCTAGAGCTCTGAACTCAGTCTTGTACTCGAGTCTGCTATCAGCGCTGGGGCTGAAAAACTATTCGTTCTCTGCCAATTCTTTGGACATAGTATATGGCAAGGAAGCTCTACGAGTCTCCCGGCAGTAAGAAAGGTTGACGGTTTACCGCCGGCGCCCAGTATTGAAACATCCCACCAGCATTTTAGGGCGTGAGTGGTTTAGGGAGCTTCCTGTTCCACTCCCCTTTCTTCCCCTTCGGGGAGGGGTTTACCCCTCCCCCTACCCTCTTCGCCTGGACCTAGAGGAGGGGGGGGCGGGTTGTCAGAGCGTCCAGAATTGCCTTTGGGAGAACGCCTGAATCATTGATTCGACTTTGGTGTTTACGCCGCGTGTTGGCCTCCTGGGGTGGGGGGCGGGCACGAATTGGAACCTCACCCTTCCTTGATCGACCTTCGGCGCCAAGATGGCCCCCGAGGCTCCCAAAGGTGCCCCAAGACGGCCCCAAGAGGCGCCCAGGAGGCCCCAAGAGGCCCCACAGATGCCCCAAAAGATGCCCCCAAGAGGCTCCCAAGAGAACCCCAAAGAGATCCGCTCCCCAGAAGCACCCAAGACGCCCCAAGGGGCTGGGCGAGAAGACCAGCATCATTGTTGTTTGCTATGGCGTTGGCCGCCACATGTTGGCCTCATGGGGGGGGTTAATTAAAGAGCCCCCTCTTTTGATCGATCTACTCCAAAGTGGCCCCAAGATGGTGCCTAGAGTTCTTGGAACATTGTTTGGTGGGCCTATAGGCGAATTCAAACGCTTTGCAACTGCATGACCCTGGGCGCGCGACCGGCCAGCCGGGCTGCGCCCGGGGCGGCCCTTCGCCGTCGTCGTCGTCGCCGTCGTCGCCGTCGTCGCCGTCGCCGTCGCCTTCGTCGCCATTGTCGCCGTCATCGCCGTCGTCGTCGCCGTCGCCGCCGTCGCCGTCGTCGTCGTCGCCGTCGTCGCCGTCGTCGCCGTCGTCGTCGTCGCCGTCGTCGCAGTCGTCGTAGTCGTCGTCGCCGTCGTCGTCGCCGTCGTCGTCGTCGTCGCCGCCGCCGTCGTCGTCGTCGTCGTAGTCGAGGTCGAGGTCGCCCCCGGGGGTCCTTCCGGGCCGCGCGACCGGCCGCGCCGCGCCGCGCCGGCGCACGGCGCGCCGCCGCACGGCGCCCCAGCCGCCGCGGCGGGCGGCGGCCCCGCGCAGGCCAGGGCGTCGCGGAGCCGCTGGACCTCCCGGTCGCGGTCCTGTCTCGGCCGGGCGCCCGGAGAGCCAGCCCCTGGGGCAAAAGCCATTGGCACCCCCAGGCCAAGGCCATGGGCCACGGAGACTCCCACGGCGCCCGCGCTCCGTGCCGCCCACGAGACAGGGGAAGGTCGCTCAGACAGGCGGGGCACCTCGCGGAAGGTGTGCACACGTAAACTCTCGGGGCAGGGGCTCCAGGCTCCGTGCCTCGCGTCGCGGAAAATCCTCTGGCCGACGCGGCTGCCCTTGAGCGCTGGACCCCGCGCAGCGCGAGAGCGCGGCGTGTGTCAGCAAGACAATCTAAGCCAGAAGTGCTCCAATAGGGGAATGACATAAACATAACAACTCGGAGCTCCGCGCGGATTTCTTGGATCCGCGCTGGACCCCCCTCCCTGGCGCGCGGAGCGCGCCAGGGGCGGCGCCGGAGGCGCCGCCAGGGGGCCCAAGCGCCGATCCGAGAAATCCGCGCGGAGCTCCGAGTTTTTATGTTTATGTCATTGATCGTTTCCCTATCCAAGAACAGCTCGTGCAGACCACCAAAACGTCCCCTGGACATCCCGCGGTGGGCCCGTAGACGCGCCAGGGCGCTGCGGCACTCCTCGGGAGGGCGCGGCGTGGTTCCTGGGGTGGCCCGGCCGCCCCAGGCGCCCCGCTGTGGTCCCCGCTGCGTGAGCGCGTTCCCGGACCCCCGAACGAGCAATGAGAAAATCACGACGGGAGGTTTTTAGCCGTTTCCGTCCTCTGGGGGCACGTACCGGGTCTCGGGGCCGTTAAAAAACGACTCAGGATGAGAAACCAGTCCCTGGGGATAGGTCGAGACCTCTGGGGGTCGACGTCATGAAAAAATCATGGCGTCGGGGTCTGGGTTGCAGTCGGCCCGTATCATAAGGATGCGCGATAAGGATGCATGGGAACTTGGACGGCCATTCGGAACCCTTGGGGAAGTCGCTCATCCTTACTGTGCGGGTCGACTGTAGCCCCCCCACTTCCTTCCTTCCGCGACCGCTCCTCTCTTCCTCCTCCTTCCCCGATTTGCATCCGGGTCGTTTGCAGTGCCGTCTCCCCGCTTGCTGAGCGCGCGTGCGGACTGCCTCTGCCGCGCTGCGACAGAGAAAGAGAAGACACGATTTTGGGAAGCCCCACAGAAAGCTACCAGGACGACGACGACGAAGACGACGACGCGGACGACGCCGACGCCGCCGCCGCCGACGACGACAACGACGACGAGACGACGCCGCCGCCGGTGGCGGCGGCGACAGCGACGCCCCAGTCGCAGGCCTCTGCAGCGAAAGATCTGCTGAATGTTTGTGAAAGCCGAGTTCGGCTTCCAACAAAAAAGCTGCCTGAGAGAACTGCGTGTTTTTGTAGCCGAGTTTTCGCTGGCCAAAATGCGGCCTGAGATATCTGCATGTGTTTGGAAGCCGGTTTCGGCTGCCAACAGAAGTGGCCTGAGAGAACTGCGTGTATTTGGAAGACGAGTTAGACTTCCAAAAGAAAACGACCTGAGATAACTGTGTGCTTTTGGAAGACGAGTTCGCCTTCCCCAAAAACGGCCTGAGGAAACTGTATGTTTTGGGAAGTCGAGTTCGACCTCGGAAAGCACGCAGTTCTCTCAGGCCCGCTTGAGTATAGCGCCGAGGGATGGCGTCGCGGAGACGCTGGACCACTTGGACGCGGTCCTTGGCAGCAAGGGTTCCAGCGCCGAAAAGGGTGGCCCAGACATGCTCGCGTCGCTGAAAAACACGACGGGATGGCTTCGGCCGTTTTCGGCCTCTCTGGGGGCCCTCGTGGACCCCAGGACCGTTAGAAACAACTCGGTGTGAAATGAAAACCTGACCTAGGTGAAAGGGTCAGGGCTTCCACGGACTCCGTAATTATTGCAACTATCAGCACGTCGCATGTCTGGGTCTCAACCCCTCGCGCCCCTCCAGAGGCCACCAGGGAGGCCCCAGAGCTGCCACGACGACGACGACGACGACGACGACGACGACGACGACGACGACGACGACAGCGGCGACAGCGGCGTCGGCGGCGACAGCGGCGCCCCCGTCGTGGTATTGGTCCCACAGGGCGACCTGAGCTGAATCGGGTCGCGAATTCGGATCGGATCGAAAACGGACAGGATCGCCAACGCATCGTCCCAGATCGAATCAAAACCGGACCGCCGCGCCCGGCTCCAACTGGTCTCTGCCGATGCCGGCGAATCAAACCGAATCGAATCGAAACGAATCGAATCAAAATCGCAGCCCCAGCCGGCGAATCGGCTCGCAGCGTATCGGATCGTAGGCGGCCATGCACGGGTAGCCTTGTCAGCCCATCGCGCCCCTCCAGGGGGGCCACGGGAGGTCCCAGGGAGAGCTGGCGGGACGACGACGAGGACGAGGACGAGGACGAGGACGAGGACGACGACGATGACGACACCGACGTCGCGGCCGCGGCCGCCGACGACGACGGCGGCGGCGGCGACGGCGGCTACTGCGACGCCCCGCCGCGGGTCCTCGGCAGGAGGGCTCGGGTGCGCCTGCCAGCCCAGATCTCCGAAGGTAAGACTTTCGCAGCCGGCGTGCTTTCCGTCGATCTCGGCTCTCGGGGCCGCGTTTTCTACAGTGGAGGCCCGTCCACAAGAAACCTTCCACAGGAAACCTAACCCTGAGACACCAGGACGTCCATTGGTTGTTGGTGTGGGAACGTCACGCTTTCCGTCGCAAAGCCATCGAAACCCAAGAAACCCAGGGCACCCTGGAGGCCTGGAGGCAAGCAGGGTGTTTCTTGGCATGGGCCCCCACTGTAGCCGCGGGGGCGTCAAGAATGGATCTGGGACCACACACTACCCCCGTGAAAAACGTCTGGGGCTCTGGACTGAAAGCAACTTCTCGCCAGATGCCTGGGAACAGTGCTCCTGGCCCAGGCGTTCGACTTCTTGGAGAAATCAAGACGTATGCTTTTGGTCGGCCTCATGGGGCCGTTTCCAGGCTGTGGGGCCGTCAAGAAACGGCTCACAATGAGGAACCACGGTCCTGGGAAAGGGCCAGGACTCGCGGGGACCTCTAGACGTCTGGAAGGTGCTCCCAGGATATGACCTCCACTGAGATGCCCGCGGCGGTTGCCAAGGAAATATGGGACTCAGAAGCGGATGCTAAGGTGGGATGTATCTGGCCTAACTCAGCGGTCAACTCAGCAGAGCCTGGCAGCGCGCACAAGGGGGTAGGGGGAGGGGGGAAGGCTTCTCAGAAGGAGGCTGCTACTTAGAAGGCGCCGCCTTACATCTATGGATGAGGCCCGCACCTTCTAAGAAGCAGGGGTGCTTCTAAGAAGACGTCCCTCCTGCCCCTACCCCACCCCCTGCGCGTGGCCGACTAGCACACCTCGCAAGGCCCAGGGGGCCTCAGGGGCTCCAAAGTGGCGCGAAAGGCTCGGGACACCTTGGGCGAGGGGCACGTTTGGCAGCGCCCGAGCGGGGGTGCGGAGAGGAGGGCCTCCGGGGCCTCCCAATCGTGTTGGTCACCATCGTCCGCCGACAGGACCGTCCACGGCGACAGCAGAAAAAACTGCATAAACAAAAACTGTAGACGATTCGCGCGGGTCTCTTGGATCTGCGCTGGACCCCCCACGAGCTCCGCGCGCCAGGGAGGCGGGTCCAGCGCAGATTCCAAAAATCCGCGCGGACCATCGAACAATTATGGTTATGCGTTTTTTGTACCTAATAAATAGAGACAGCGCAAATGAACGCCGGCGAAGCCAACAGCGAAAACGCAACCGGAGAAACCGAATATACTGGGAACCGCTGGGAAGAACTCCGCGGCGCGGCAACGACGCAACAGCTGACCGAACCGGACTGAATGTAAGGGCACGGAAACCCCATCCACAACCTTCCGGGAATGTCGACTGGACAAACATCCCGGGCAGCGACAACCCCCACGAACAAATTCGTGGGTCGACTTTCGAAGAAAAAGGTATGAAGGCGCCCGGGCTCCATCGCGTCGCGCATTCAAAACACAATGGGAAATGTCGTAAACAACTCGTCAGTAGTTCTTCTCAGATAGGAGCGCTGCCGAATCCAAAGTCGGCGGGCCGAAGTCACATCCCGTGGCCTCCTGTGGATCCCCGTGACATCTCAATACAAATTGCCTCCCGTGGCCTCCCGCTGCCGCCCGTGACCTCCCACTACATCCCAGCATCAACACTAGATTTCGCAACCGTGCCAGCATCACTATAATTACGAATGCTAGGATTTGTATCAACATCCGATTTCGTAAAGTCGTAACTTTGGTTTTAGCATGAACGTTCGTACTCGCAAGATAACCTCAACATGTGTACAAATGCATGCGTTCGGCATAACATCTGCATTGCTACTCGCATTAATACTCGTAGGTCTAGGTTTAGTGCAAGTATAGATAGTGGCACGAATAATCGCAACAAAACTCGTGCTGCAAAGTAGAAGTAACAGTCGCGTTAGCAGTAATACTGGCACTCGTTGAAGGCAGATGCTTCGTATTCTCAGTAATACATTTAAGTATGTGTAGTACGAGCAGAAGTGGTAGTCGTACAACTTAGTAGTTGTAGTAGTAGTTGTAGTGAAAATAAACATAGAAGTATTAGTAGTCGTAGTGCTATTAATATTATTATGATTATTATTATTAGCAGTAGTGGCCGTACTAATAGGAAAAAAAAGGTAGTGGTAGTAGTAGTAGTAGTAGTAGTAGTAGTAGTGGTAGTAGTAGTAGTGGTAGTAGTAGTGGTAGTAGTAGTAGTAGTAGTGGTAGTAGTAGTAGTAGTAGTAGTGGTAGTAGTAGTAGTAGTAGTAGTAGTAGTAGTAGTAGTCGGAGTCGTAGTAGTAGTAATCGTAATAGTAGTAGTAGTAGTAGTAG
>CAUYUJ010015586.1:167500-197500 GCA_963575745.1 Prorocentrum cordatum | reverse complement strand
GGCGCCGGTGGCAGGGTTCGCATGGCGGCCCTGGGCCATTGCGGCACACCCCTCACGAGGATCGTAGCCACATAGTTGCGCTGCTTCAACAACCGCGCCTGGGCGTCGTACTCCGCCTTGTCGACGTGCAACGCCACCTCCTCCCTCATGGCTCTCAAAACCCTCTCCTGCTTCTGCTCCTCGGTCAGAGGGACGCCGTCCTTGTCGTCGTCGGCGCCCGCGAAGACGCCCACGAACGTGTTCCTGAACATGTCGGGCTCCGGCGGGAAGCCGTGGCCACAAAGGGAGCGCGGGCGAAAATGGTATTCACAATTGCGGAATTCACAACTGCATCTGATTGGGTCATTCGCCAGGCTAATTTTCGGTCGCCATGAGGGGGGGAAGCAAATGAGGTGCGAGGAGAAAAAGCTACATGGCCCTCGAAGCTAGAACAGCCTCCACTACAGTGTCGAATAGACGCCTGGCCGAATCGGATTTTCGGATCGTCGGGAAAACGGAATTGAATCGGATCGGGCCGGTCAGAATCAGTAGCACATCGGATCGATCGGGCCGAAATGAACCCCGGAGAGGTCCTTCCCTCCCAATCCTCATCCTCACTCCTCTCTGCAAGGGCACCCGCCTCTCATCCTCACCCTGATCCTCACCCTCCTTCCCTTCTCCCTCCCCATCCTCATCCTCGTTCTTCCTTTGAAGAGGACCCCATCAGCATCCTCTCTGCTGGGGGGGCCGTTCCTCCAGCTGGGCGAGCAGGCCCTGAACCTGCGCGCGCGGGGGGCGCGGGACGAGAAGGCCTCAAATTCCACGTCCCGGCGGCCTCCACTAGGAGTGCCCTCCCCCTCCCCCTCCTCTCCTCTCCCCCTCCCCTCCCCTCCTCCTCCTCCTCCTCCTCCTCCTCCTCCTCCTCCTCCTCCTCCTCCTCCTCCTCCTCCTCCTCCTCCTCCTCCTCTTCCACGGTTATCATCCTCCAGTTCCCCCTCATCCTCTTGCACTGCTCTTACCTCATCCCTCTCCTCCTACCTCCACCACCTGCCCGTCGTGCCACATTATCCCTTCCCTCCTTCTCAAACCCTCTTTCCCATCATCATCATCATCATCATCATCATCATCATCATCATCATCATCATCATCATCATCATCAGCATCATCATCATCATCATCATCATCATCACCATCATCACCATCATCATCATCATCATCATCATCATCATCATCTTCATCATCATCACCACCACCACCATCATCATCGTCACCAGCAGCACGATAATCATCATCATCAGCATCATCATCAATTTCATCATCGTAATCATAAGCATCATCATCAGCATCATCGTCATTATCATCAGCACCAGTATCACCATCATGGTCATCCTCATCATCATCATCATCATCGTCGTCGTCATCATCAACAGCATCATCGCCATCATCATCATCGTCGTCATCATCATCATCATCGTCATCAGCATCGTCATCATCATAATCCTGATAATCATCATCATCAGCATATTTACTACAATCATCAGCGTCATCATCAGCAGCATCATCAGCATCAGCCTGAGCATCAGCAACAGCATCACCACTATCATCATCAGCATCACCACTATCATCATTAGCATGATCATCGGCATCGGCAGTGTCATCGTCATCACCATCAGCAGCAGCAGCACCATCATCATCCAGTTTCACCGCCACCACCATCATCATCCTACACCCCCTCATCCTCCATCTCCTCTCATCTCCTCCTCCTCATCTCCTCATCTCCTCCACCTCATCCGCCTAATCCTCCTCCTCATATCCTCCTCCTCCATCTCCTTCTCATAACCATTCTCGTCATCACCATAAGCATCGCCATCGGTATCCTCATCATCATCCTCATCATCGTCATCATCAGCATCATTATCAACATCATCAGCATCATCGCCATCATGATCATCCTCGTTCTCATCATCCTCCTCATCATCATCAGCAGCAGCAACACTACCACCACCACCGTCATCATCATCATGATCATCACCAACATCATCATCGCCATCCTCCGCGTCGTCATTGCATTGGCATCATTACCATCATCATTGTCATAGTCATCGTGATCAGCATCATCCTCATCCTCCATCTCATCCACATCCTGTTCCTCGTCCTCAGCATCATCCTCACCATTAAGCGTCACCACCACCATCATCATCAGGATTCTCCTCATCCCTTCCTCCTCCTCCTCCTCCTCATCCTTGTCATCAGCATCATCAACATCAGCATCACCAGCATCAGCATGATTAGCAGCAGTGTTGAAATTAGCATTGGCAGCATCATCATCATCAAAAACATCCTCCTCATAAGCATCAACACTGCCATGTCAACATCAACATTTACCTCACCACCATAAACAATATCCGCAGTAGCATCATGGCCGTCATCACCATCATCAGCATCATCAACATAAACATCATCATCACAATTACCATCATAATCATCAGCATCATCATCATCAGCCTCATCATCACCCTGCTCCTCCTCAGGACCATTGTCGTCCATGTTCATTATCCCGACCCACATCCTCAGCAACATCACCATCATCATCATCATCACCATCATCATCACCATCACCATCACCAGCATGATGATTATGATCAGATCATCGTCAGCAGCAGCAGCCCCATCATTGCAATCATCAGCATCATCGTTTGCGTCATCATCATCTCCATCATCGCCGTCGCAATCATTTCCAACACCACCACCAACAACGCCATCATCATCACAAGCACCATCACCATTACAATCATCGACATCGTATCCTGCTGTCAGTCGTCCGTCGTCCGTCGTTGTCGTCGTCGTCCTGGTCCAGTGCTCGCCGTCGTCGTAGTCGTCGTCGTCGTCGCTGTCATCTTCTGGCACCAGTACTCGCCGTCGTCGTCTGCCAACATCGAGTAGGTAGGGGGGGTCGAACCGAAAACGGGACAATATTACAATCGCTTGAGATGGATTCCAACCATTTTGGTATCAATCGGTGCCAATTGATACGAATTCCAACCGCTTTTTGGAAACGCCTTAGAGAAATCTTGAAAATTCCATTGGGACTTCTTGAACTTGGTTGGAGATTCCTTCGGGTCCGTTCAGATTCCTAAGGGGGTCCTCAGAGATGACGTGACTCCTTCGACATTCTTCAAAAATCCCTTTGGGATCCGATGAAATTCCAGGATTGCTGATAAGTATCCAAAACGTCCTCTGGATTCCTCCGGGGTTCCTCAAAGATTCCTCAAGGATTTCTCCGGGCTCCACAGGGATGCTCAGGATTCCGAAGAGGCTCCTCAAAGACTCCTCAGCAAGATTCTGAAAGTTCCTTGTGACTATTCAGAGATTCCCCATGGATGTTCAAAGATCCCTCCGAATCCTAAAGATTCCGCAGGAAGATTCCGCAGGGGTCCTCGCGACTCTTCAAAGATTCCGCGCGGTTCTTCAAGGATTCCTCGTGGTTATTCAGAGATTCCGTGTGGTGCGTCAAACATTCCTCATTGACCATTGAGGGATTCCCTATTATTCCTTGAGAGATCCCGTTGAATTCCTCACAGATTCCTCTGGTCTCCGAATGATGCTTCAGGGGTTCGTCAGGATGCCTCGCGATGCTTTACAAGTTCGCCGTGTTTCTTTAGCGATCCTCAGGATTCCTCATGGTTGATGGTTCCTCGGGATTCCTGGGAGATTCCCGAAAGATTCGCCCGGAAGTCCTGAAATATTATTTGACATTCTTTAGCGGCTTCGCACAGAGATTCATTCCAGGATGCCTCGTAAGTCTTCAGAGATCCGTTGTGGTTCTTTCATGAACTCCTCGGATCTCATCATGATTGTTCAGAAATCTATGTGGAGTCCTCATGGCGTTCAAGAGATTCCTCGTGATTCTTCCGGGATCCTTCAGGATCCCGCAGAAATTCCTCTGTCGATCTCGCAATTACTCATATATTCCTCGGGGGTCGCTCTAGATTCCTCATAGATTCCTTTGGATGATAATTCCGGAGGGTGTCCTACTGTATTCCCATTGGCATCCTGAAGGAGCCCTTCCAGAAATCATGAAAAATCCCTTCCAAGATTCTAGGCGGATTCCAGAGGGATTTCTTCCAGGATGTTTCCAGATTCCTGAGACAATCCTTCCAGAGTCCTTCGACATGCCTCCCAATATTCTCGTAGGGTTCATCCAGGATTCCTGGGACATTCCTTCCAGGAATCCTGTGGTTCATGCGAGGACGATGTTCAAGATCCCTCGGAAATCCTTCCCGGATTCTTCGGAGATCCTTGCAAGACTCCAAAAAGATCCTTGTTGGATTCATCGGAGGTCCGCACAGGATTCCTGAGAGATCCTGTGGGGATTCCGAGCACATCCTTCCAGGATTCCTGCGAGATCCTCGCAGGACTCCCAACACATCCCAGCAACACTCCCTGGGAGACCCACACTGGACCCTGGGGGACCCTTACAGGATCCCTGAGAGATCCTCGCAGGACCTTTGAGATCCTTACGGAATCCCTGCAAGATCTTTTCAGGATCCCAGGGAAATCTTTCCAACATCCCTGAAAAGTTCTTTCAAAGATCCGATCCTTGAGAGAACCGTCCAGAAACCCTGGGAGATCGGTACAGGATTCCCGAGAGACCCTGCAGGATCCCCGAGAGATCCTTGCAGGATTCTTGAGAGATCCCTCCCGGATCACTGAGAGGGCGTTGCATGATTCTTGAGAGAGCCTTCCAGGATGTGCGAGAGATCCAGACTCCCGAGAGGGATCCTTCCAACGTTCCCAGGAGATCCTTGCAGGATTCCTGCGGGATCCCACCTCCTTCCGTGGTGAACCGTCCAAGAAACATCGGACATGGCCACTTGCTCGTCACGGGCTCCTTCCAGGCCCCGTCTCCTGAGAAACTCTAGAGTTAGGTCGGGCGTGTCCTCCTACAGGCGGAATTTCAAGGACAAATCAAAAAAAGATCAAACAACTGTCAACAATTGACAAACATAGTCGAAACATCGCCACCAGGCTAGTTGTTTGATTAGTTTTGAATATTCCTCCTGTGAAGGGACGTGCCCGACTTAACTCTAAGGAGGGGCGCGTCATGGGGCTCCCCCAGAGGCGCCTGCGAAGCTCCCGGGGAGAGGCGCCTGCACACAGCTCTTGAGATGCCGCACGGCAATTTTTGGAACGGCTCCTCCTCCTCCTCCTCCTCCTCCCTCCTCCTCCTCCTCCTCCCTCCTCCTCCACCTCCTCCTATTCCTCCTCCTCCTCCTCAGAAGCGCCTGTCCAATTCTCATACGCCGACCGTGCTCCAGCAAGATTGGCGACCCTTGTTCAGTTTCATGATACCAGAGAAAAACCCCAATCAGAATTTTGGGGGGGCTATGGGGCTTTAGGGCTTTAGGGCTTTAGGGCTATGGGGCTATAGGGCGATGTGGCCATAGGGATTTAGGGCAAGAAGCCTTTAGGGCTATGGGGCTATAGGGCTACAGGGCTATAGGGCTGTAGGGCTAAGGGCTATAAGACTATTCGGGCTATAGGGCTATAAGGCTACAGGGCTATATACGGCTATAGGGCGTTAGGATCATAGGGCTATAGGGCTATAGGGCTATAGGGCTATAGGCTATAGGGCTATAGGGCTATAGGGCTATAGGGCTATGGGGCTATGGGGCTATTGGGCTATTGGGCTATTGGGCTATAGGGCTGTACGGCTATAGGGCTATAAGATTATAGTGCTATGGAGATATAGGGCGATTGGGCTATTGGGCTATAGGGATATAGGGCTATTAGGCTAGGCACCCCCGGGCACTTCTGGGCACCCCGGGCGCCCGGGCACCCCTGGGCACCCGGGCACCCCCGGGCACCCCCGGGCACCCGGGCACCCGGCCCCGGCCACCGAAATCGGCCACACACCTGGGCACCCGGGCACCCCCGGGCACCCCCGGGCACCCGGGCACCCGGCCCCGGCCACCCGGGCAATCGGCGGCACAGACTACCTAACACTTTAATCCGCTAGGACCCCTATAGAGGCAAGCTCTGATTGGGGAAAAACATCGTAATTCCGTCAGAAGAAAGTAAACTAGTACCAAGTCCAACCTTGGCACCCATGGTGTGGCCCAGAAAGAATGTGTACTCTTCAGACGTGTACTTGATGTCTAAATCGCCCTAACATGTTTTACACCTAGAACCCTTGTGTCGGCTCAAGATGACTGGTCGTAATTGGCAGCAGTTGGTTCATGGCCGGTTGAGAAGAAGTGGTCCAGATGGTTGCAATTGGTACCACTCGGTTGGGATTGGTCCCACATGCGGGTCGAACTTCCCCCCACTCTGGCAGGGGGAAGGTGGCGTCCGACTCCCCAAGCTCCAGGCCGCGAGGAGGAGGAGGAGGCGGAGGCGGAGGAGGAGGAGGAGGAGGAGGGAAGAGGAGGAGGGATCAGGGCCGACAAGGATTTGGGGGGGGACTTCAGGGAGGCACGAGGATACATTTTTGTTTTTTTTTTGGGGGGGGGGCGGTGGTTTCTCGGCCCTCCCGAAGTGCAGTGTTCAAGCCAGTGGCCGTGGAAATTGCTCTCTCGCAGATCGGGTTCCAGACACACACAGACACACGTACATACACACACACACACACACGTATAGGGTCACGCACATCCAGGGTTTCACACACAAAGGGTTCCACGCAGACTGAGTCCACGCAGACTGAGCCCTTGGAACACAAAAGGGGTCGTAAGGGGAGCAACGCACGCACACAAGCTCCAGCGATGTTGCATGAGTCCACCTCGTTGGATCCACGCGCTGGCAGAATGTGTCGGTTGCTTTCCAAGATGCTTGGCCCAGGACGGCTCCAAAAATGCTTCAGAGGGCCCCAAGACTTCCACAGGAGGCGCCTACCAGGAAGCCCCCAAGACGGTCCAAGACGGCCCCAAGATGACCCCAAGAGATTCCGAGGACCCCGCGGAAGTCCCGATGTCTTCAAAATCCGGAGAGCAGAGAGAAGCCTCCCGAAACCCCAGAGGGGCCCATCCCCGACCCCAAGAAACGTCGCGGACCTCCGAAAGGCCGATGTGTTGACGACGCCCCCGAGTCCTCGAGACAGGGGGGGCTGGAGGAGGAGCAGAGGGGAGCTGGTCGAGGGGGCACGGCATTTGGGGACTGGCTCCAGGGGGGGACCAGCAGGGGAGGCAGGAGGAGGAGAGGGGAGCTGGTCGAGGGGGCACGACGGCTCCAGCGGGGGGACCAGCTCGGGCGATGCCTGGGCGACTGGGGGGCGGGTGCGCTGCCTCCCCGTGAGCCCGCGTGCCCCTGGCCTTCCGCTCTCCCTGCCGCTCGGGCACCCCGCCTCGGGGGGGGGAGGCTGGCACCCCCAGGAGCGCCCTGCACGAGGCGCAGATGATGGAGACCACCCCCCCCGGTCTTGAACGCTTGGGGCCCAGCGCGGATCCGAGAAATCCGCGCGGAGCGCCACAAAGGTTCCGTTTATGCCGTTGCCAACTCCTTTGACGGAAGGCTCGGGACGCCGTCGCTTGGGGGCCGGGACGTGGGCCATTCGCGTGCCGCACCGAGGCGCGGCGGGCCAGAACCGGCGGCGCGACGCGCGAAGCAAAACGGAGCCCCTTTATCCCAGACGTCTGGCGCCTCGACGTTCTCGAGACACGGGCGGCCCCGGGCTCCCGACCACTTCCTTTACTCTGGAGGCCTGCCAGATGGGGTCCGAGCAGATGGGGTCGGAGGATTGCACCGGATCGCCGATGTATCGCCGATGCATCGGCGATGCATCGGCGATGCATCGGCGACGTCGGCGCGGCGAAATCGGGCTCCACATCGAGCCGCATCGCCGATGCATCGGCGATGCGGCGAGATCCGCCGACATCATCCTACTCGGACCCCATCTCGGAGGTCTAGTCCCTGGGGCCCCGGTTTTTCATCCCGACCGGTTCTGAGGGGCCCATGGCCCAGTAAGGGCCCCGAGAGGCCTAAGCTGCGAAAACCCTACGTCTCGATCTGCTAAAGGATAGATCAGATTCACGTGAACTGTTACAGGTCTGCCAACATGTCTCGGATCGGCGCTGGATCCCCCTCCCTGGCGCGGAGCGCGCCAGGGGCGGCGCCAGAGGCGCCCCTAGGGGGGTCGCAGCTCCAATCCAAGAAATTCGCGCGGAGCTTCCTCAAGTTTGCATTTGTTCAGTTGTTTCGCATTCGGTAAGCCAAACAACTCCTGAGCCCTGTCCCCGCCACTGCCGCTGCCCCCGAGTGCGGGCACGATTCATATACGCATATCTACTGCGTCTTGGACTTCCTGGGAAGGGGCGCCAAAAGGCCGTGGCGCAGTGGATATGGATAAGCATCTAGCCTCCGAAGGCCACATGTCTATCCATACCCAATGCGCCCCAAGATGCAGTGGATATGTTACACGCCGGTCGGAAGAAGTGGGTAGACACATGAAGTAGGAAGGCGGACACAGTAGATCGGGTTCATGCCCTCCCCGAGAATAACAACACACAGCAAACGCATACCGATTCCTGAAGCAGGAAGGCGCTCGACATATATTGGGATCTGGGCATCCGAAAACAAAGAAAGAAAAAACACATAAACATAAACTTTCGACGGCCCGCGCGGATTTCTTGGACTTGCGCTGGGCCCCCCTCCCTGGCGCGCAAAGCGCGCCAGGGGCGGCGCCGGAGGCGCCGCCAGGGGGGGCCCAGCGCGGCTCCCAGGAATCCGCGCGGAACGCCGAAAGTTTATGTGTGTATGTGCCTTTTTCTCCCTCGAGAAAACACCCGCCTCCAGGGACCTGCGTGTATAGACCTCTTGCCCTGCCCCAGAGGTGGAGGGCCCCGGCGAGGAGAGCCAGCGGGTCTCCGCGGGCCGCCGGCGAGGCCGCCGGCGAGGTGGCCGGCGCGGCGGCGGTGGCGTCGCGCGGCTCCGGGTCCTGCCGTCTCGGCGCCCTCTAGCCTTCAACCCTCCTCCTCCTCCGCCTCCTCCTCCTCCTCCTCCGCCTCCTCCTCCTCCGCCTCTCCTCCTCCTCCTCCGCCTCCGCCTCCTCCTCCGCCTCCGCCTCCTCCTCCTCCTCCACCTCCTCCGCCTCCTCCTCCTCCTCCTCCTCCTTCGTACGCTGGTACGTCTCAGGTAATCCTTCCAGGTGATCCTCCTCCTCCTCCGCCTTCTCCTCCTCCTTCTCCATCTCCTCCTCCTCCGCGGGCCCCAGAACGCCAGCGCCTGGCCATCGCTGGCCCTAGAACCCCTCGAGCATTAACAAAAATCACGACGGGAGGTTGTTCGCCATGTTCGGCCTCTGGGGGCCATTACTGGGCCTCGGGGCCTTCAAGAGGCGACTCGGGATGAAAAAACGGTCTTGGGGAATAGGTCGAGACCTCGTGGGGTCGACGTAATGACAAAAACATGACGTCGGGGGGCTGGACTCGTCCCGCACTGGGAAAGGGCAAAAGCAACATCAACGGCACGCCTCCGTGAGGGGATCCATCGGAATTCTGGGCCTCCCCAGGTGAGCTCCAAATGAGCGAGGGAAAGTCACTCGAGATGGCATAGCGGCCTTGCGCCGCGGCTTACGCGGGCCGCCAGCGAGGAACGCCGCATTTGGAATGAGGGCGCCTGCGCGCGACCTCACGCGGGCAGCTTACGCGCCAATCTCGGTGAAGACGATCCCCTTTTCTATGTCGTTCCGATGGGGTCGTAGTGGCTAGATTCTAAGGATCGCGCCGCATGGCCGATGCATTGGCGATGCGGCTCGATTTGGAGCCCGATGTTCTCCACGCGGACGCCGACGCTGCATCGCCGACGTCGCCGATGCATCGGCGATGCGGCGAGATTCTCCGACCCTATTTGCTCTGACCCCATCTGGGAGGCCTCTATCATTGGGAGGGTACAGGCCATATCGAGACACGCCTCCTGCTCCCTCCTTCTGCCTCGCGGGACGCATCCGCCTCGCCCTCCTCCACTTCTCCTGCTCCTCAACGGCCCTCCGGCCCCGTCTGCCCCCGCCGAATCTGGACTGGCTGCGCACGAAGGAAACGGGTCCTGAGGGAAGCGGGCCCTGGACCCACGGGGCCTTCCCCCGAGGACCTCCTCTCCAGCCCGAGCCGTCTCCTGAGGCCCTCGGGGCCCTGAACGGGGCCCCGAGAGCCCGAGCACATCGAAGAACCCTCGGGGCCGCGAGAAAACCCTCGGGACCTGTTTCCCTCAGGCGCCACTTGCTTCATGGCGAGCGAGAGGAAGGCAGGATCCAGGATCCGGGCCTCGGGAAAAAATAGCGAACACTCATGCCACATTCATCTGTCAACGCCCCCTGCCTCCCCCCAATGTTGAGTTGCACCTCGACCGCAGTCTCCCCCGCGCGTGCCAACTTTGAGTTTTGGGGGAAGGGGGAGTATTCAGTAAGTGTTTCCCTCTACCGTCAGTCAACATCGAGTCGGGCAACCGACTCGAATCGGAGCGTGCGTCGGATCCGGGCTGCATGGGCACGGCGTCGAGGTCGAAGCGGACTGGCCGCGCCAGGAGGATGCACGGCAGCGCCGAGCGAGCACTGGGCCGCATCGGGCTGTCGGGTCGGAGCGGGCCAGCCGCAACCGACGTGCGAGCGCCGGCACAGCTTCTCGACGTCGGCGCTGTCCGCGCGCTCCCCCGGAACGCAGACCGCAGC
Source organism: Prorocentrum cordatum (assembly GCA_963575745.1). Taxonomy (NCBI): domain Eukaryota; class Dinophyceae; order Prorocentrales; family Prorocentraceae; genus Prorocentrum; species Prorocentrum cordatum. The sequence goes on along the minus strand of CAUYUJ010015586.1, from coordinate 186,864 downwards.
ACGCCTCGGCCTGATGCGCGTGGACCGAAGTGCAGGTCGGCGCCCGCGTGGTGGGTTCAGGAAGCCCTGAACCCCAAAAGTGTCGTCGTCTCCCGGGGCCGCGTCTTCTACGTCCGCCTGCTTCCGCCGGCCTTCTGCCATCGTCCGCCGGCGGAGGCTACCCAGTGCTACTTTCTCGGACTTCCGTCGCCCTTACGCCGCCTTCCGCCCAAGAAGAGATGGCAACTGCTTCGATCCTCAAAGGCGGGGCCCTTTCCGTAACGCCTCATGTCGAATCGGATCGATGGCATCGAATCGGATCCCTCAAGAGTCCCAAGCGAGCCCCAAGAACACCCCCAAGATGGCCCCAAGAGGCCAACGGCGTCGCCGTCGTCGTACTTCAGCGTCGGCGGCACCAACGGTAAGGCCCCGCATTCGTCCGAAGTGTCGGCCAGCGCCCATATCGAATCGCAGCGATCGCACCGAAGTGTGCCCGAATTGCGCTGCGTGCGGCGCCATGCACATCGATGTCCCGCACCGTCTGGGCCAGCGTCCTGGGACGACTCACCTGCGGAACGCCCTGGCGCAGGATGATTAGCATTTAACGGACCCCCGTAACCCTTTGGGAGCGGACCTTAGTGAAGAGGCCCGAGATATTGGGGACAGAGAGTCTTTCTGCAGACGCATCGAACCCCTAAAACTACTATCCCGGAGGCAAGCACGGAGACCCAAGTGAGGCCGCGCCTTCACTATGTTATTACGGTTAGGGTTCTATCATCCTCGGCGGCAGGAGGCTACGGTGCCCCCGCCAAGCGGCAAGCATTTGTGAACGTTCGGCGATTCGACATTGGGCGGAGGGGGGGGGAGGGAAGGGGGTCTGGCTCTGGACCTCGGCTTAGTGCGACTGTTTGCACCAGTGCTTCCCATTGGGGAGGGACTCCGCCTGCCTGAAACAGGCGACCAAAGCAGCCAAGATCATATACTCCACGGGGGGAGGGGAGGGAGTGCGCGAGGGCCCGCGCCGATCGGCAAAACAGCAAATAAAAAACTATCAACAAGCGGCAAACATTTGTTCATCTTGCAGCTGTTCGGGGATCTTCTGACCTGGGTCAATCCAGACCCGCGTCAGTCAGGCCTTGCAAAAACATTGCAAGATCCTGCACCCAAGCACGGGTCAATGCGACCCTGGCCCTGCAGGATCCTGCAAGACCGGGCGCTCTGGCTGACCCCCGTTTGCATTGACCCCCGTCTCTTGAGCCCCGAGCTGTTTCGGGAAGGACCGGCCGGCCCGGGCAGCGGCGGCGGGCCGCGCAGCCCGCGGCGCCGCCCGCGCCGGCGCGGCCGCCCCTCAGCTCCGACAGCCGCCGCCACGTCTCGGCGAGCTGCCTCGGGGCCGCGCGGCCGCGGGCGCTCGCAGCCCGCGGCGCCCGCGGAGGCGGCGGCGGCGACGGCCTCGACGGCGACGGCGCCGCTGCGGAGGCGTACGGGCGCTCCTGGAGATCGGCTCCGCGGCGGACGACGACGACGACGACGACGACGACGACGACGACGACGACGACGACGACGGCCGAGAGGTCGGGGGAGCGTCACGCGTGCAGGAAGCGTGCCCCGCGGCGCCAGGTGGCGCTGCCGACCGGCTGTCAGGTTCGAGAGCCTTCGCGCGGTGACGATCACGAAAGGTATCCAGATTACGCCAGTCAGAGGGGAAGAGGAGGAAGAGAAGGAAGAGGAGGAGGAAGAGAAGGAGGACGAGGAGGAGAGGTCGGGGACCCAGAGACGCCTCCAGGAGGCTCCTAGTCAGGCACCAGATGGGCCCCAAAAGGCCACCAAGAGGCCTCTGTCTCCTCCGTTTCCTCCTCGTTCTCTTCCTCCTTCTTCTCCTCCTCCTCCTCCTCCCCCTCCTCCTCCTCCTCCTCCTCCTCCTCCTCCTCATCATCATCATCATCATCATCATCATCATCATCATCATCATCATCATCATCATCATCATCATCATCATCATCATCATCATCATCTTTCCTACTCCTCCTTTCCTCCTCGTCCTCCTCGTCCTCCACGTCCTCCTTCTCCTCCTGATTCTACCACTCCCCCACTTCCTCCCCAAACACATATCACAGTGAAACCTTCTTTGCGGGATATATAACGTTCTTTTATCCATTGGGGGTAACACGTGTTACCTGGGGGGGCGGGGTTTGGCGGGGGGGTCACGGTAACGGCGACCGGCGTGCACCCCCGAAGGCGCGCCCGCGACACCGGCGCAACATAGGTGTGTTTACGACAACGCCTGCGTGCACCGAAGCGCCTGTGTACACAACGATGCCTCTGTTCACATAACACCTACACACACCATGGCGCCACATCGCCTGTGTACACCATAGCGCGTGTGTGCACCTCAACATACGCGTGCGCAGCAGTGCCACTGCACACCTCAATACCTGCTTGCACTGGACCACCGTTTTTGCACACCACGACGCCTGCGCACATCACACCAGCCGTGTACACCACACCGTGGCCGTACACCACAGCCCCTGCGTGCACCAGAGCACTTGCGCACACCACAGCACAACGCCTGTCGACGCCACAGCACTTGCGTGAAACACCTTGCAATAGAATGAAGAAGACGAGGACGACGAGAGGAGGAACGCGACGACGACAACGACGCCGACGCCGACGACGCCGACGACGATGACGACGGCGACCATGACGACGAAGGTGAAGACGACGACGACAACGACGACTTCGACGACGACAATGCATGTGCACCTTCGGGGGCATCGAGGCCACGTCGGTCGTCGTCAATCTCCTCCTACTACTCCTCCTCCTCCTCCTCCTCCTCCTCGCCCTCCTCCTCCTCCTCGCCCTCCTCCTCCTCCTCCTGGGGATGCCTTGTCTGATGGAAAGTGCAAGGATTCACGCCTATGGCCGGCTCCCAGGCATTAGTGTTACAGAGGGGAGGGGGGCGAGGGGGGGAGCGGGGGGGAACACGTGTCACCCCCGGAGCCAGTAAAAGAATAATAGTTATCATAATTTTCCGAAAGGGGTCCCGCCGTGGTTCCCGCTCTATGGGCCCAACTGTTGCCAGAACGCACCCATGGGAGAGGTCGGGGAACCGATTGTCCGACCCTCGAAACCAAGCCTTTGACGAGCCGGAGGCCTTCGGAGAGGCCCGACGGTGAGGCACACGTCGCAGGCAGCGCACCGCACCGCCCCACGGCGGCCCGCGCGCGGCTGCGGCTTCCCCAGAGGCCGCCGAGGTGGAGTCGGGGGAGGGCACCGCATCTCCGAATGCACCAGCCATGCACGGGCTACGACGACAAATTCAGATGAGGATAGCTCAGAGCCCTTGACTCATTCGTGTAGCGAGTGTTAGAAACATATCTTATTTTCGTTGTTGCTTTTTCATACTGTCGTCAATAGACTTTGTGGGCTCTGATCAGTTCATTGTCGGAGGATGGCCCCGCATCGCCGATGCACCAGGAATGCACGGGCCAAGACGACAAACTCGGATGAGGATCTCTCAGGAATGCTGGGCGCCGGTGGGTCTGGAGCTTGTGCCCAGCGCCGCAGCCATTTCAGAGCGCTCTGGCACGATCTGAGAGCGCTCTGGCACGTCGGGGAACGATGGATCTTCATCCTAGGCCTGCCTGACGGGCGACGTCGGGATACATGAACATCTGGAAGGTGGCTCGGAGGATCGCATCCTTCGGTGGCAACTCATGGGAGACTCCCATAGCATCTTTTTGGCAAATGCGAATCAACGCTAATCGACGCTAGATTGACGCGAATCGACGCTAAATCGACGCTAAGTGACGCTAAATCTACGCTGATCGACGCTAGCCGACGCTAGGTCGGCGCTACCTCATCGACTCCCAGACGCTCATCGACGCGAATCGACTCTAACGACGGAGTTAAGAGGGCATACCAGGCCCCCATGATTTGCCACCGAAGCACCCCAAACATCCGGTACCTAACTCCAGGACCGTCAACAAAGATAGGCAGAGGGATTTCGTCACGTGATGTGAAGTCCCCCCCTCCCCACCCAAGCCCCCTCCTCTTCCTCCTCTGTATATCCTCCTCCTTCTACTCCTCCTCCTATTCGCATCACGTGACCCATCCAAATCGCCGACAAGAAGCTCTGGACAGTCAACACCTGCCCTGCGGGAAGGGGAAAGGAGGACCAAGGGCCCACGCATCGACACAAGCGAGGCGCCGGAAGTCTGGGGCCGCATCGCCGCTGCACCGGCGATGCACGGGCGACGACAGGATGGCGAAAATAATGAAATCAACAGAAACAAACATTTTAAGACTGATCGCTCTGATCTCGCAGTCTATCCAACCCGAGTGTCCCAAACCCTCGGTACCCACCCTCTTCGCCTTCGATCATAACCCCCTTGGGGGCATATCTTCCTTACCTGCCACGCGTAGTTGGCGCAGTCCTTAAAACAGGGGAAGGAAGGAAAGATGGCAGGGACAAGGGGGAGGGAAATATGGAGCACGAGAGAGATTAGCAGGAGGGGGGCTAGGACCAGAAAGCACATGGCAGAACCAAACGGGCAGATCGGGCGGGTAGACTCTGATGGGCGGGTCGGTAAGGCGGGCCCAGGCGGCCAGGTCGAGCAGGCGGGCTGCTGGAGCGTGAGCATGAATCGCGAGGAAGTCTAGAGCGGTAAAGAGATTCCCAAGTAAATCGTGAGAAAGGCCAGGGCGACAGCGTGATTCCTAAGGGTTGGAGGCGCGACGCCTGAATCAATTGCGAGGGAGTCCCACGCGAGAGCGCAATTCCTGCATAAATGATGAGGACGTCCCGCGAGAGCGCGCATTTGAAATAAATTGTGAGGAAATACCTAACGGGAACCGTTGCTGATGTAACTCAGGGGCCAGGGGCCCAGTTTGGTGACACCTCACTTCCCCTTGTAAAAGACAGGGTGCGAGCACCGGAAGGAATACTTCGATGGGAAATAATGGTTCCTAGAGGGAGGATCGACAACAACAACACGACATCAACAGCAACATCAACAGCAGCAACAACAACAACAACATCACCAACAACAACGACGGCATTAGTAACAACAGCGACGACAACAACAACGACAACAACAACAATGACAACAACGACAACGAAAACGTTAACGACCACAACAACAACAACAACAACAACAACAACAACAACAACAACAACAACGACAACGACAACAACAACAACAACAACACCAACAACAACAACAACAACAACAACAACAACAATCATTGTAAGACTGTTCGCTCTTACTGGCCCGCGTGTCATTCAGAACGAGTTCCCCACACCCTCGATACCCGCCCCTTTTGTCTTCCATCACACCCCCTTTGGGGGGATTCTTTCTCCTTGCGGGGGGCGGCGGCGGGCAAACCTGATCGGGCGGACACGCCTTCGTGGGCCTACATGTGCCCGCCATTGGAATTGGTGTGGGCCCTGCAAAAAGAGGAAGGGAACGAGGGAGAGTGGGAGGAATGGAGGGGGAGGGACGAAGGAAGAGGGAAAACGCCAGGAGATAAGGAGCGAAGAGGGGGGCGGTTGAGTAGAGGCAGAGAGAGAGAGAGAAGAGAGAGAGAGAGAGAGAGAAAGAGAAAGACAGATAAGAGAGGTAGAGAGAGAGAGAGAGAGCGGAGAGAGAGAGAGAGAGAGAGAGAGAGAAAGAAAGAAATAAAGAAAGGGGGAGGGAGGAGGCATGAGAGGGGAGGGAGAAGGGAGGAGGGAGAGGAGGGAGAGGGGATAAGGCAGAGAGGCATAAGGATGACGGAAGGGAGGAGGGAGAGAGAAGGGAGGAGAGGAGGGAGGAGGGAGGAGGGAGAGGGAGGAGGAACAGGAAGGTAAGAGCGTGAACGTTCGAGGAAGTCCTAGGCGAAAGCGCCGTTCCTGAAGGAAGTCTCGGGCGGGAGCCCACGACGGGCGGGCGGTCCCCTGACGGGCGGGTATGGCGGGTGGGGCATTCAAGCGGGATGCCTGAGTATGGCGAGAGCGAGATTATAAAGTAAATTGTAACGGCGTCCTTGGCGCAGCGTGTTTCCTGAGCGTCGAAAGCGCGATTTCTGGATTAATTGCATAGAAGTCACAGGCGAGAGCGCAATTCCTGAATAACATGTGAAGGGTTCTCTGGCGGGAGCGGGGGTCTTGATTAAATTGCGAGAAGTCTTGATTCAATTGCGAGGAAGTCTCAAGCGGGAGCGCCGTTCCTGAGTAAATTGTAAGGAAGTCTCAGATGGGAACGGGGGTCCTGACTAAATTGCGAGGAAGTCGCAGGCGGGAGCACCGGTCCTGAGTAAATTGTGAGGAAGTCTCAGGAGCGGGGGTCCTGAGTAAATTTGCAGGAAGTCTCAGGCGGGAGCCGTTGTTGTTGTAATCCGGGGGGCCAGGGGCACAGTTTGAGCACCAAGACTTTCCCTGTCAAAAACAAGGTGCGAGCGTCGAGGCGCACACTTTGATTGCGAAAAAAACGCATGCACCGGTGAGGGGGGATCAACAATAATTATTCTTCCGAAATGAGAATTAAACAACAACAGCGACGACAACAACAGCAGCAGCAACAACAACAACACCACCAACAGCAACAATCATGTTAAGACTATTCGCTCTTATCCGCTCGCATGCCAGTGAACCAAAATATCCCAAACCCTCGATACCCGCCCTCTTCGTCTTCGATCGTGCCCCCTTCGGAGTATATCTTTCTTACCTGCAATGTGTCATACGTGCATCCCCTACAACAGGGGAGGAGAGGACCGATGGAAGGAAGGAACAAGGGGGAGGGAGGAGGATGGAGCACGAGAGAGATTAGCAGGAGGGGGGCTAGGACCAGAAAGCACGTGGCAGAACCCAACGGGCAGATCGGGCGGGTAGACCGTACCGGGCGGGTCGGGAATGCGGGCCCATGCGGCCAGGTCGAGCAGGTGGTTTGCTGAAGCGTGCGTCCTGCATGAATCGCGAGGAAGTCTCGAGAGGCAGAGCGATTCCCAAATACATCGGTCGGAAACCCAAAGCGAGAGCGTGATTCCTGAGTGTCGATGGCGCGGTTTTTGAATACATCGCGAAGGGATCCCACGCGCGACCTCCGCGCGAAAGCGCGATTGCCGAATCAATTGTGAAAACGTATCAAACGGGAGCCGATGTAAACCGGGGACCACGGGCGCAGCTGGTGAAACCACATTTTTCCCATATGAAAAACGAAAAGCGAGCCCCGAGAGGGGCACTTCAATGGAGAAATACATAGTTTCTCGGAAGGAGGGATCAACAACACTTATCTTTCATAAATGGGAAATCAATCGTCTAAGAACTGTTCGCTCTTATCTGCTCGCGCGCCGTCCAATACATATATCCTAAACCCTCGATCCCCGCCCTTTTCGTCTTCTGTCGTACCCCCCTGGGTGTATGCCTCCTTTACCTGCCACGTGTATGTCGCGCAACCCCTACAACAGGGGAAGAGAGGACGGATGGAAGGAAGGAGTAAAGGGGGAGGGAGAAGGATGGAGCACGAAAGAGATTAGAAGGAGGCGGGTTAGGACCAGAAAGCGCGTGACAGAAACAGATAAGCAGATCGGGCGGGTAGACCGTACCGGGCGGGTCGGGAATGCGGGCCCGGACGGCCAGGTCGAGCAGGCGGGCTGCTGAAGCGTGCGCCCTGCATGAATCACGGGAAGTCTCGAGCGATAGCGCGAGCATCAAGTAAAACATGCTGGACACATTCTGAACAAAACCGAAGGGAGAGCCTGACTCCTGAGTGTCGAGGGCTCGGCGTTTCAATAAGTTAATTGTAAGCACTACGCGAGAGCGCGATTCTTGCATCAACGAATTATGAGGAAGTCAGGCGCGAGAGGGCGATTTTCAAATACAAAGTGAGGAACTATCAGGCGGGAGCCGTTGTTGTTGTAGCTTGGGGCCGAACAACCCATTCCGAGCCCCGAGTCTTACCCTTGTAAAAACCCTGCGCGCGCCCTGGGGTGGGCACTTCCATGGGACAAACGCGATGGTCACCGGGCGGGGGGATCAACAATCCACCAGCCCCCTTGTGGGGCCACCAGGCTGTAGGGCGACGGTTCGCAGTTTCCTTTACCAGTTGCAGCTTCCAATTACCATTGTTACAGTTCTGCTTCTTGCTGCTTACTGTTCTTTGTTGACTTCTTGCTGCTTACTGTTCTGTGTTGATGGACCACGCGAGGGGGGGAGGCCCAAAACTGTCATTTTTACCACGCCCTGAGCGTGTGCTCTGAACTGCTGGGATGGGTAATAATTGACACCCCTCACGCAGATCGGCGGGGGTCAGGGTCCAAAAACACATGGGATTTGCCACATTTCTGAAATTCGGTGGCACCCCTCATGCAGATCGGCGGTGTCAGGGTCCAAAAACACAGGATTTGCCATTTCTGAAATTCGCTAGCACCCCTCACGCAGATCGGCGGGGTCAGGGTCCAAAAGCACATAGGATTTGCCACATTTCTGACATTCGGTGACATCCCTCACGCAGATCGGCGGGGTCAGGATGCAACAACACAAGCGATTTGCCATATTTCTGAAATTCGCTAACACCCCTCACGCAGATCGCGGGGTCAGGGTCCAAAAACACATAGGATTTGCCACATTTCTGAAATTCGCTAGCACCCATCACGCAGATCGGCGGGGTCAGGGTCCAAAAAGATATAGGATTTGCTACATTTCTGAAATTCGGCAGGACCCCTCACGCAGATCGGCAGGGTCAGGATCCAAAAACAAATGGGATTAGCCACATTCTGAAATCCAGCGGCACCCCTCACGGAGATCCGTAGGGTCCAGGTCCAAAAACACAAGGGATTTGCCACATTTCTGAAATTCGGTGGCACCCGTGACGCGCATCCGTAGGGTCAGGGTCGAAAAACAAACAGGTCCCGACACTGCTTCACGGCGGCGCCCAGACCTCATGATTTAGCTTTTGCATCTCCCGTCATCCGAGACAGGGGGCCGGCGGCATGGGGAGAAGCCCTTACGGATAATTATTCGCTTGGAATGACAATTCAATCGTTTTCACACTGTTCGCTCTTACGTCGGCCCAGTGAAAGTTCCTTGAATGTTCGTCTCATCGCTCGCTGGCGGAAGCCGACGGAAGTAAAACGATGAGGGACACGGCGGAAGGTCGTTGGAAGGCTTGCGGAAGACAGCGGAAGTACATGACGCCCTGTCCGAACCCCCTCTGCCGTTGGCCGGGCGGGATCCCGCCTAACTTACGCCCCTTTCGTATTACAAATTTACTCGTTCAGCCAAACGTAAGCCCCACCCATTCGAAATAGGTCAACAAATATCCGGGGGCGTTCACGGATCCCGCCGTGCTGGGATCGGCTCGAAATATGATGGGGCTCCGACGTTGCAGCATTCCTGCCATGTCAGGGTCGTCTTGAGGTCATCTTGAGATCATATCTCGGTCATGCTTGGATCGCGCAGCCGCTGCGTGCTCATTCTGGGGCCACCCTGGGCGCTCGTGGATCCATTTTGTTGCCATCGGGCCATCACGGCGTCGCTCGTGGCTCATCTGTTTAGTCATCTTCGAGTCCGCCTGAGACGGTCCAAAATCAATGGCGTGATCGTGTTGTGGTGGCGTCATCCCAGGGTCGTCTGTGGCCTCAGGCTCTCCTGGAACCATTTTGCGGCCATGGGGGCGTCTTGGGATCGCGCGCGCGCGAGCGCTCAGCACGCGCGCGCGACAACTCATCTCGCCGATGGGCGTACATTCATCTACTTCTTGTTGCGAGTGTCCAAGGAAACTTTGTTGTAGCCGAATTCCGGCTCGAGTATCATTCCACAGGTATCTCCCATACCCTCGATACCCGCTCTCTTCGCCTTCGATCATGCCCCCACGGGGGTTGTCTTCTTTACCTGCCACGTGTTGTTGGCGCAGCCCCTAAAACAGGGGAAGAGAGGAAGGATGGGAAGGAAGGGACAAGAGGGAAGGAGAAGGATTGGAGCACGAGAGAAATTAGCAGGAGAGGGGGTTAAGAGCAGAAAACAACTGGCAGAATCCGACGGGCGGGTCGGGCGGGTGGACCCTAACTGGCGGGTGGGCGGGCGGACCCCAGCAGCGGCCAGGTCGAGCGGGCGGGTCACTGAAGCGTCAGTCCTGCATGAATCGCGAAGCAGTCTGGAGCGACAGCGCGATTCCGAAGTAAATCGTCAGGAAATCCAAAACGAGAATGCGACTCCTGAGTGTTGGTTGGGAGAGCGGCGTCACAACTGCGAGGAAGCACCACACGAGAGCTCGATTCCTTGATACATTGTGAGGACGTACCGCGCTAGAGCGCGATTTTAAAAATTGTGAGGAAGCATCCGGCGGAAGCCGTTGTTGTGGTAGTCCAGGGGGCATCAACGCATTCTGAGGCTCAATTTGTCCCTTTGCATTAAGCAGGGTGCGAGCCCCCGGAGCAGCACATTGATCCAAAAAACGCTAGGTGCACAGGAGGGGGGGATCAACAATAAGTATTCGAATTGAGGACTCAAGAACAACAAAGAAAAACAAGGCGACGGCTCCTGATCGCGCCACATCGCCAACGCAGCGGCAATGCAGCGCAATCATCCGACCCCGTCTGCTCCAGCCAGCCCCATGTGGACAGCGTGGGCTCCCGGGCGAGAGGTCTGCGGGCTTGCGCGGAGCTGGCCCGGAGATCCAGCCCCCAGCTGGCCCGTGCATCCGCTCGCTCGAGCTCCCCCCTGCTTGGAGGGCTGGGGCCACCCACCTGGGGGTCCCGAGACAGCGCGGTGGCAGAGCGTGCGGTGACTTCGGAATCCCCCGAAAGGGCCTCACTGGGTGGCGACATCCGAACCCTGCCCTCACCAACCATCGACTCTCCTGAATCGATGGGAGGCGGGCTGAGGGTTTGAATTTCGCCGCGTGCCCGACGAATTCCGAACCCTACCCACGCCGCCAATCGAGTTGCCGAAATCGTTGACCCGCGAGGGTAGGGTTCGGATTTGGCCGCCGACTTGCCGCACGGTCCGCCACCGCACTGTTTGGGGATCCTGCAAGCCCCAGTCGTCTGAGACAGCCTCGGAGGACGCCCCAAGTCCCCAGACCGTGCGGTCACCCCAAAATCTCCATTGACTCACCACACGGTGTGGTCGCCGCAGCCTTTGGGGGGGGGCCCCAAGCCACCCTTTCCCAGGGATGCGCAGTCCAGCGCTGGGATAAGACTGCGACGCATTATTCAATGTTGGCGGATCTGTGCAGGTAGCTGGAGAGTCCACGGTCTCGGCCTAGGAGATGTCGCAAGAAATCGATACCCTCGTCCGAACAAAGTGGCATCTTGCAGCGGTGCTGGACTGCTTGGGGCAATCTATCTCGGGTGATCTTGCGTGGGTCTCCAGATAGGGCCCCTCCGGCCAAGATACGGCACGTCAAGCGATTCCCTGCTTCGACACAAAGAAAGCCACTATGACCGAGGCTCGCACTCTGACTTCAGATGTAACATAGCCCCGAAAGGGACGAGGAGGGGGAAGAGCGAATGGGCAGGGATTAGGCGGACGAGGACGGGAAGGGCGGGAAGGAGGAGGATGACGATCTGAGAGCGCATGCAAACGATCTCCTCGAGCGTTGCAAGCAATCTCAACTGCGCATTTTCTGTGCCCGTTCAACGTGGCGTGCAAGGCCTGTGCAGGAAGCGCTGCTGTCTCATTCGCTTGGAATACGAGCCGGGGCGGCGATGTCTGACACGAAGGTACAAACAAACTCATCATGGACCTCACAGGCCAGAAGACATGTGCTCGTAGCCATGCGAGGACCATCCGCCCGAACTCTTCACAACTCTGGGTGAGCACCATGTCGGATGCCTGATGGACCATTGGCGCCTCTGTTGGGCGGTCCTTTGCGAATGCACGGGTGGCTTCGCTAAGCATCCATACGCGACTCCAAACAGGGCACACCACCACAGAGCCCCAAGAGACAGCCTGGAACTGCGCGCATGCTCGGGGGCGGAAGCGACACGGAGCATGCCGTGCGGCTGAATTCTCGCTCCTGGGCCCTACAGGCGACGCGCGCGCGTGCAGGGTCGGCCCGTGGTGCCTTCGCCTCGAGCCGCCTCGCCCTCTCCGATCCCGCGCCCGGCTCGTCAGCACCGACGTCACGCCTCGCTCGGCCTCGCGCGCCCCCCCCCCGCCGGGGCCCCGGGGGCGGCCGCCTCGGGTAGCGGAAAAAGAACTGTGCACATGCACCGATCCTGGCCAGGCCCATCCCGAGCCCAGGATCGGTGCATACGCCCTCGTAAACCTGGCCAGGAAGGCATGTGCACCGATCCTGGGTCCAGGATGGGCCCTGCCAGGAGCGGTGCGGAAAAAAACACACACTGGGGAAAAAACGCACAGACTCTTCTCAGTGTGTGTTTTCCCCACAGACTCTTCTCAGTGTGTTTTTCCCCAACGGTGTGTGTGTGTGTGTGTATGTTTCCCACAGTGTGTGTGTGTGTATGTGTGTATGTGTATGGGTATGTGTATGTGTATGTGTATGTGCGTGTGTGTCTGTGTGTGTTTCGTGCACAGTTCTCTTCGCCCGCCTCGGGAGACGCCGCGGCCACCCTGCGCCAGAGGCGGGCTGCCAGCGCCGACGGTGCGCAGGCCCGAGGCCCCGCCAGGGCGGCCGCCGCGTCCGCGGGCGGGGCGCCGCCGTAGAGCCCGGCGACGCAGCCGTCGGCGACGCGGCGGTTGAGCAGCGCCCAGGTGCGCAGGCGCAGGCACGGCAGGTCCAGCAGCCACAGCAGCAGCTCGCAGAGCGCCTGCATGGCCAGCACGGCGACGGCGGCGTAGACCTGGAGCTGGTAGCTGAGGCTGAAGTCGTACAGGAGGTGCACGATGCGGTCGAAGCCGAGCGGGGAGCCCCTGGGCAGCACGAGCCGCGCCACGAACCAGCAGAAGACCTTGACGGTGTGCATGACGTGCGTGAAGATGATCATGGACAGGAGCAGGGAGCTGAAACCGAAGTTCTCGATTAAGGAACCTGAGAAGAAGAGGACCACTGGCAGCAGCATCTGGAACACGATGTTGACCAGACCCGCCTGCTTCATGCCGCTGAGGCGCCACACGGCTTTCACGCAGAAGGTGATGGCCCAGGCGAACAGCGGCGCCGGCATCTGTTCCCAGATGGTAGTCACGCACATGACCGCGTACCTCGGAGGATGGCGAGTTGAGAAGATGGCAGCTCAAAATCGGCCCTGAGGCCCCTCCCGGCCCCTCCCGGGGTCCAAACGCAGTCGTTCTCCGATCTGCGCGCCCCTCCGTGGCGACGAGTGGCCTCCCCGAAGGCCCACGACCGCTGCATCAGCTCGCCCTGCTATGATCCTCCTCCTCCTCCTTCTCCTCCTCCTCTGATGATGATGATGCTGCTGCTGCTGCTGATGATGAAGATGATGATGATAATGATTTGGCTTATTCTGCTGCTTCTGCTCCTGTTTCTGCTTCTGCGTCTGCTTCTGCGTAATATTATTCATCATATTATCATTAGTCGTAGTAGTAGTAGTAGTAGTAGTAGTAGTAGTAGTAGTAGTAATAGTAGTAGTAGTAACCGTACTATTATATTATTATTATTACGACCAGCATTATTATTAGAATTAGTATTAGTAGTAGTAGTGGTAGGAGTAGTAGTAGTAGTCGTAGTAGTGGTAGTAGTAGCAGTAGTAGTAGTAGTAGTAGTAGTAGTAGTAGTAGTAGTAGTAGTAGTAGTAGTAGTAGTAGTAGTAGTATATGTGATGGTAGTAGTAGTAGTAGTAGTAGTAGTAGTAGTAGTAGTAGTAGTAGTATAGTAGTAGTAGTAGCAGCAGTAGTAGTAGTAGTAGTAATAGTAGTAGTAGTAGTAATAGCAACGGTAATATTGTTAGAAGTAGTAGTAGTAGTAGTAGTAGTAGTAGTAAAAGTAGTAGTAGTAAAAGTAGTAGTAGTAGAACTACTACTGAGAGTAGTAGTAGTAGTAGTAGTAGTAGTAGTAGTAGTAGTAGTAGTGGTGGTGGTCGTAGTAGTAGTAGCAACAGTAGTAGTAGTAGTAGTAGTAGTAGTAGTAGTAGTAGTTGTAGTAGTCGTCGTCGTCGTCGTCGTCGTCGTCGTCGTCGTCGTCGTAGTAGTAGTAGTAGTAGTAGTAGTGGTGGTAGTAGTAGTAGTATTGTTAGGAGTAGTAGTAGTTAGTAGTATTATGACTATTGGTATTCCTCTTCCTCTTCCTCGTCCTGGTCCTCGTCCTGATCCGTGTCCTCGTCCTCGCCCTCCTCCTCCTACTCCTCCTCCGCCTCCGCCTCCGCTTTCGCCTCCGCCTCCGCCTCCTCCTCCTCCTCCTCCTCCTCTTCCTCCTCCTCCTCCCGTCTCCCTCCTCCCTCATCCTTCCACCCTCCTTCCTCCTCCCTCCTCCCTCCCTCCCTCCTCCCTCCTCCTCCTCCCTCCCCCCTCCTCCCTCCTCCCTTCTCCCTCCTCGTCCTCGTCCTCCTCCTCTTCATCGTACTATTCTTCTTCTTCTTCTTATTATTATTGTTATTAGTATTACTAGTATTATTATTACTAGTAGTATTATTATGATTATTATTATGAGTGTTCGTATTCTTCCTCTTATGCTTATTATTGTTCCTCCTCCTCTTCTTCTTCTTCTTCTTCTTATTATTAGTAATCGTATTATTACTATTATTATTGTTATTATCATTCTGCGTAGTAGTATTATTATTATCATTAGTATTCGTCTTATTATTCTTCTGATGATTATTACTATTATAATTATTATTATTCCTCCTCCTCCTCCTCCTCCTCCTCCTCCTCCTTCTCCTCCTCCTCCTCCTCCTCCTCCTCCTCCTCCTCCTCCTCCTCCTCCCCCCGCCCCCCCCGCTCTCCACAGCGTCGACTGCGACGGCTTGCCTCTCCCTGCTATCCCCCAAGTGTTTCGGTTCAAAACTCGGGTCTCTGGCGGCCGTTCCGGACGATTCGGGCACCCCCGCAGAGCTCTCGATGAGGCCCTGCCGGTGGAACCCGGCCCGGGCCTCTAGGCTGTTCGGGAACTACATATAAATTTACCCAAACGTCCCACCGCACTGAGCCTTATCCCCCTTTGACGTTCCTCCTCCTCCACTTTCCAAGGGCCAACTACGTGAGCATCGTTCAATCGATCCCTCTCCCCACTGGCGTGGCCTTGGCCCCACTGGCCGATTGACCCCCTGGATGGAGATATAAGCTGTTCCCGTCGGGATTCCGAGGCTAGGGGGTCGTGGAGGATACACGTGCCACACCCCTGTCATTGCAGTGCTGCGCTCTCGCTTCAGCGCCGCGCACATTTTTCCCATAATGGCATTCTCGCATCGGCGCCGCGCACATGTTTTGTTTACTGCGTCGTGTGACAATGGGGAGGGGCTCGTGCCGCGCGTGCTGCATCAGAGACTTGGGCGCCTCCACGCCTCGTCCTCATTCTACTGGTCTCCTTCCTCCACCTCCACCTCCTCCTCATCATCATCTCCTTCGCGGTGTCAAGATCGTCGGTCTGGCGACGCCGTCCTCATCGTACTTCCCACGTCCTCCGCCACTTGTTAGCATCTCCTGTCTACCTTTTGCCTCCGTGCTCCCGTCCCGCAACCGCCTGCACACATAATGTTTGGTTCCTCAAACAATAGACTCGACCCCCCTTCCCCCCCAAGATTATCATCCCCCTGTTCCGTATCGCAATGTACATGCGATTCTGCCCCATCGTCCATCCTGGATATGAACCCACACCATCCCAGGGGGCCGGTATTCCCCCCCGCCATCTTCTGCAAACAATGCTATGCGTGCACACTCGTTCATCCAAAATCATAAGTTAGCAAACGTCCCCTGCACAAAAAAAAGAGACGACGTGCACACGCGCGCGTTGTCGCGCGCGCGCGTGCCAAAATTCGTAAAAAAAACCTTCGGTGTCGTAAGGTCACCAAAACCGAGTGTCTAAAACACATGTAAAAACATGGTTTCACAACGCATATTTTCAAAACAAAATTGCGCGAACGGTCTTGCGATTTGTTTGACGGAAACAAAACGTTATAATCAGAAAGTGCGACCAAACGAGTTTCGAGCGTGAATGTCGGAATCGTTCGAACGCACTTGCTCGCGTGCCGTCGCGAGCATCCTTTGCAACAAAAATTCGGCGAAGTGCGCGCGCGCGCGCCGCCGCGCGCATGCCGACATCCGTCGAAAGCCTTAGGTTGCGTAGCGGTGTCAAAACCGAGTGCCAAACACAAATTTGTAACACGAGGTTTCGCAACATCAATGTTCAAAACTTTTTGAGGAAAAGGCATGCGCTCACGCCCTTGCGAATTCTTAAGAAAACAATCGGTTTTCAACATGTCCACGGAATTCTGCCCAGCGGACCTCTGGCGCCGCATGCCAACAACATTCGCACGCCCTTGCGCGCGCGCTGGGGGGGGCGGGCACGATCCGTGTCAAATAATATGGGCCGCTCTCGCGCGCCGGCCGCGCATGTCGACCTCTTTCCAAGACCTTCACCACCGACGCGAGGACGCCGTCATCGTCGCCGGCGTGATCAACATCGGCGCCGTCACTGGCCGTGCCGTCGTCGCTGTCACCTTTGTTACCAGCATCGTTACCATGGCCATCGTGGCTACCGCTGTCGACGTTGCCATGATACCGCGCCCACCCAAGCCGCCGACGCGCAATGGAGTGCCCGCTGGGACGTGCCGAGCGGTCAGCGCCACCACGTTCGCGTCAGTCGCGCCAAACTAACTGGCCGCTGCGCGCACGAGCATGCGCGGGCTAGCGCGGCCGCGGAGATACACCAGCCAACACCAAGCACTCATCGCAATCGCCTCCGCATGGGTTTTGCGAACTAAGTTGCGGGTGGGTGGGTGGGACGATTGCGCGAACAGTGGATTCGACAACTTCAACTTCGGTAAAGTGAACTGTCCTTTCAAAAAAATGACCCTACCCCGCCCACCGCCCCCCGTGGATTATCACCATCCGTTTTCGTGTTGAAATGTACATGCGGTTCTGCCCCATCGTCTATCCTGAATATGAACTGACACCATCCCAGGGGGCCGGTATCGCCCCCACCCCCATGCCATCCTCTGCAAAAAACTACAATGCACGCGCACTCGTTTACCACAAATCATCAGTTTGCTAATATACTTTCAAACAACGAGACGAAGTGCACATGCGCGCGCGCGCGCTGAAATTGTCTCGCAACGCAGACGTTCAACGAAAACTTGCGCGAACGGTTCTGCGAATTCTTACGAAAACCATTGCATTTCACGATTTTCCGAAAATGCGACAAAACGGGCATCGCTTTCGCGCGTATCGAAATCGTTCGAGCGCGCTTGCGCGCGAGCCGTAGCGAGAATCGTCTGCAAGAGGAATCCGACGAAGTGCACGCACGCGTCCTCGCGCGCGCATGCCGAAATCCGTAAGAAGCCCTAGATGTCGTAGCGATCTCCAGGAACAGCATTTGATAGAGATCCCATGCCGCCAGCAGTACAGCTCTCACCACAGCTCATACCACAATGTCTCTTCCATGTATTCAAGCAGCTCCCACTACAGTTCACTGACACAGCTTCTAGTACAGCTCCTAGTATTTCCCCTATCACGAGCGGTAGCGAAGCTCAAACCACTACTGCCCCGACTACATTGTAACAGGTCGTTCCACAGCTCATACGACAGCCAGTAGCACAGCCCTCCTCACAGCTCTGACTGCAGGGCTGACAGTTGGTCTTGCAACAGCTGCTACTCCAGCTAAGATTGCAGATCCTTCTACAGCCAATAAAACGGCGTCCTCTACTTATGATACACGTGTTTCGAATGCAGCTCCGATTCCATATTGTCATATCCTACGGCGAGGAGAAAGACGACGAAGATGGTCAGGAAGGGTGGGGGAGGGGATCGGGAGGATGACGAGGAGGAAAAAGAAAAAGAGGACGAGGGGCAGGAGGATGATGAGAATGAAGAGGAAGGCGGGGAAGACGAGGAGGGGGAGGAGGCGGACGAGGCCGATACCAAAGATGAGGATGGTGAGGGGGACGGAGGGAAGAACGACGAATGAGTACTCCTCCTCTTCGTCGTCCTCCTTCGGCTCCTTTTCCTTCTCCACTTCTTCTCCTCCTCTGCCTCTTCCTCCTCCTCCTCCTCTTCCTATTCCCCCCCTTGGATGAAGAGGGGAGAAGGAGTAGGAGTAGGAATGGGAGTAGGGGTAAGACTATAGGACTAGAAGGAGGAGGAGGAGGAGGAGGAGGAGGAAGGCGGGGGGCAAGAGGAGGAAAAAGGAAAATAAGGCAGAGGATGAGGAGGGGGAGGTGCAGAAGGACAGCTGGCGTAGGAGCATGGCCACCAAACGCCTCTGTTCACATGGGCAACCTCGCGGCCCCTGGTTGAGGGGGCAACAAAAATGTCCACCAGGTAGCCCCGTCCACATTTTTTGTTTCTTACTCCCCTTCCCCTTGTAGGAGGGAGGCGAGTCACCCCACCCCATCACTCCGTCCTGCCCCCCACCCCGGGAGGGAGAGGAGCCATTGCGCGAGCTTTCCTACAAGAGGGGGAGGTGGACGGGGAGAGGGATGATAATTGCGCAAGATGAGCTCATTGCGGATTCGATAAAGCAAATGATGCCTCCCACTAACAGGAAACAGCGAGACGGCAAAATGACGCCTCCCACTCATGAAAGAAAGCGTCCAGAGGCCGCATAGTCCACAATCCCCCCTCCGTGGGTTTCGAAGGGCATATCCCCAACTGGGGTGGTGGGATGGCGGCGCTGAGATACCATGGCCCAGTGGGGATAGGCATAGAGTAATGGTCTCCATTCGCCATCCCCTGAGCACAGAAGCGATAGCGCCAGTGCGCCCGCGAGCTGCGCGCCCGGGCCGCGGTGGGCCCTCTTCAGCTCCTGCTCCAGGGCCTGCTCGTACAAGGAGGTGGCCTTCCCCGGGAGCACGTGCCTCACGAGCGGCAAACGAATCCATATGAGCCATAATTTCATCATTCGCGGTATCACCCGTTACCGGCCCCGCTTCCCCCCGCCCCATCCCCCACTCTGGTCACGTCACGATTCGCGCCCGGCGCCCGCGCCGTCTTGAAACGAACCACTCCGAAGCAACCCCAGACGGCGCCAGCGCGAATGGTGACGTGACCGGCTCCCATCCCACCCACCCCCCGTCACGACCGCTACCGCCAGGGGATACGATTACGCTACCAAGGAATCCCACACACATAATCCCACCAGCCCTCTGGGCCTAGGTGGTTTAGGGCGTTTCCTCTTCCACCCCTCCTTATTCCCCTTCGGGGAGGGGTTTACCCCTCCCGCGGGGGGTTCGCGAGGTGTCAGGGCGTCCCAAACGGCCTCGGCGAGGAAGCCCAAATCATTGGTTTTACTATGGTTTTGGCCCCATTTTGGCCTCCTGAGGGGGGGCCCTAA
>CAUYUJ010015586.1:150000-160000 GCA_963575745.1 Prorocentrum cordatum | reverse complement strand
CGGCCGGAACAGCACCGGCGCCACGATCCTACGCTACACGTTCCTCATTTGGCGTTCCCTGTGGTCCACAGGGAACGCCAAATGAGGAACGATGGGGCTTTTCTTTCTGGCCTCGGCGAGCCTTGGCCCCGAACAAGATCCCCGACCTGGGTACGAAGAGCGACCTGACGAGTGGCCAAAATGGTCCTCCCTTCAGCGTCTTGACTGTACGGTCGGGAACTTTTGCTTGGCGTGTTGCGGCGGCGGCCCCGGCGACACACTACGCCTTGCAAAGGGACCGTGTGTCGCCCCGCTCCGGGCGGAGGGAGGCCGGGAGAAGCTCGGGACGCCGACGCTTGGAAATTGGGAGGTGGACGGCGTGTCGCGCCGAAGCCCAGTGGGCCAGAGCCGGCGGCGCGACGTGCCGAGCCAAAGTTTCTGGCCGCACCCTGGAAAAATTACGGTTCGGCCACTGGATCAGGAGCCATCGGGCAAGGAATCCAGGGTTTGGACGCCTGTGGAACTCCAGGCGTGGAGCGGCTATGGACATCGGCCGCCAGGGTCAACAGCCTCCTGGGCTCATTCCTTGACGAACGCCCCCCACCGTAAAATGACTGCCTTGCTTTTCGTGTAGGGGACGAACTACCCTCGACCAAATTAACCTCAAAAATGGTCGCACTTCGATGTCGCTCCTTTAACACCGAAGCAGAGCGAAACGCTGTCTGGGCGGTCACGACTCGGACATTCCACGATGGCCGACATTGGAGAGGCGGTGCAAAGTTTGTCCGCAGCGTCACTCTCAAACCCAGAACGTTACATTGGCAAAGAAGCTGCGTAGCACATGTTGGATGGCGGTTTTGGCGAGGGTAGTAGAGGACCAACAAGCGGCATAAGCATAAACTTTCGGAGTTCCGCGTGGATTTCTTGAATCGGCGCTGGGCCCCCATGGCGGCGCCTCCGGCGCCTCCCCTGGCGCGCTCCAGAGAAGGCGGCTCAGTGCCGACCCAGGGAATCCGCGCGGAGATCCAAAGCGAAGTATATGTTGATGCAATTGTTGATCTTCTTCGAGGTCCAGCAGACTGCAGTGGCAACGATCATCACCATGGGCAGCGCGCCGCCGACGTTCGAGAGGCTGTACACGATCACCAGGTACAGCAGCGTCACGGCTGGTACGTAGTGCGAGGCGCGGAACTGCACGAACGCGTCCTTCATGGAGTAGCTCTTGTTCGCATGCGGGCGCCCAGTGTTCACGTATTCCGCAGTATTGGCCCAAATCGTAGACCGCACCGAGGACGCCATGGATTTGTTGATGAAGATAAAATCCACCGACCCCAGCTTGCCAGGGGTGAGAAGGCGTGTGAGAGGAGCGGCCGTTCCCCTCAGAAGCGCGCGCACAAAACAAAACAAGCAACAAATCATATTATCCAGCGTGGACCCCACGCAATCAGTTATTGAACTTTGGATATGTACGCAAGCTGTGTTATTACGCGGCACAAGCCATGCGGTGTAGCCGATGCAGTGCAAGCTATGTGGTGCAATTGATTTTCATCCATGATTTGACACTCTGGCAAACATCCCACCCACCCACCCGCAACTTGGTTTGCAAAACCTCTTAAAACCGACTACGACGACACCGACGACAACGACTACGACGACACCGACGACGTCTCCGACGACTTCGACGACGACAACGACGCCGACGCCGACGACGAAGACGACGACGACGACGACGCCAACGAAGACGACGACGAGGGAGGAGGAAGGACGACGACGGCGACAACGACGACAACGACGACAACGACGAGGGAGGAGGGAGGACGGCGACGACGCGAACGACGAAGAAGGAGTAAGGACGGCGA
Organism: Prorocentrum cordatum; assembly: GCA_963575745.1. NCBI lineage: Eukaryota > Dinophyceae > Prorocentrales > Prorocentraceae > Prorocentrum > Prorocentrum cordatum. The sequence continues at coordinate 158,162 of CAUYUJ010015586.1, read as the reverse complement.
CGCCGACGACGACAACGACGAGGGAGGAGGGAAGACGACGACGACGACAACGACGACGACGACGGCGACGAAATAGGAGGGACGACGACGAGACGCCGACGACGGACGACGACGACGACGACGAGGGAGGAGGAGGAAGGACGACCACGGCGACAACGACGACGGAAACGACCACGACGCCAAAGAGGACGACGACGACGAGCACGAGGAAAGACAGAGGACGACGTAGGCGACGACGACGACGACGCGAGGAGGGAGGACGGCGACGACGACGACGACGCAAGAGCGCGCGCGCACGCTTTTGTTGAAAATCCGTGTTGCGAAACCTTGTGTTTCTGTAGGTTTTTTGGACACACGATTTTGAAATCCTTCCGAAACCGATGGGATTTGAAGGTTTTCGGCATACGCGCGCGACGACGCGCGCGTCTGCACTTCGTCCCATTTTTTGCAATGGATTGTCGCGACGGCACACGCGCAAGGGCGTTCGACAGATTTCGACATGCGCGCGCGAAGCCCGTTTAATATCACTTTGTGAAAATCTTGAAAATCCCATGGTTTTCTCAAGATTTCGCAAGAGCTCGCGCGGAAGCTTTTTTAGCAAATCAGTGTTGCGAAACCCTGTGTTCTTGTGTTTTTTAGAAACTCGACTGCGAAATCCTTCCGGCACCGAGGGTTTTTGAAGGATTTCGGCATGCGCGCGCGATGACGCGCGCGTGTGCACTTCGTCCAATTTTTTTGCAAAGGATTCGTGAAAAAGTTATGTTAGAACAAAAAATGTCACCGCATAGTGTTTTTTTTGCAAGGGAGCCTCAGGGGGGGGGATACCGGCTGGCCTGGGACATTGTGATTTCATATTTAGGATGGACATATGGTCATAATCATATATGATTTACATACCCGAAAGGGGGGACCGATTATGCCGGGGGGGGGGGTAGAGTCAATTCTCTTTGTAGAATGGAGAATCTATGTGGTCAACCTCAGCGGATCCCCAAAGCGCGGTGGGCGGCAACGAGGCGGCAACGCGCGGCGACGCCGCGAAACCGCGACGGAGCTCCCCAGGCGGGCGGCGACGAGGCGGCAACGAGGCGGTGATGCGACGAGACCTCGACGGACCACCCCCACAAGTGGGCGGCAACCAGGCGGCCGCGGGCGGCGACGCGGCGGAAGCTCGACAGACCCCCCGAAGCGGGCGGCAACGAGGCGGCAACGGGCAGCGACGCGGCGACGCTTTGACGACCCCCCCCCCGAGTGGGCGGCAACCCGGCAGCAGCGGGCGGCGACGCGGCGAAATTTCGACGGCGACGGGGCGGCAACGGGCGGCGACGCGGCGATCCCTCGACGGACCTGCCCCAAGACGGCCCAAGAGGCCTCCAAGACGCCGAAGGTGGCCTCCGGGACGGCCCTGGAGAGCGCCCCAAGACGGCCCCAAGTCGGTTCAGACAGGCCCCCAAGACGGCTTCCGACGGCTGCAGACGGGCCAGGAACGCCCTCAGACAGCCAAAGGGGCCCCGGATAAGCCCCCAAAGGCCCCCAAGAGGCCCCAGGAGGCCCGCAAGATGCCTCCCAGAAGCTTCCAGGAAGCTCCCAGGAGACCCCATGAGTGCCCCAAGAGTCTTCTAAGAGGCGTCCTCCTCCTTCTTCTCCTCCTTCTCCCCTCTTCCTCCTCTTCTCCTCTTCCTCCTCCTCATACTCCCTTTTCCTTTTTCTCCCCATTCTCTTCCTCACGGGTTCCCCGAAATGTTTTAAGGACGGCTCGGAAAACACAAGGTCCGATAACTCTAGCCCAACTGTCGGCCACACAGGCGCTTCCAATTACGCTACCGAGGAACCCCACATACTTATGTTATGGCTGGAGTGATGATAGCTGAAGTGAAGCATGTGAGAATGATGTTGGTGGCCATTCCCTGCGCACCCCCTATGGTGTCGAGAAAGTGCCACGCCTGTTGCGCCCTGGACGACTGGCTCGGATAGCGGCCGCACTCAGAGACCACCACCTGCGGACCCCCTAAGGTTACGAGAATATGCCACGCCTGCTCCGCCAGCGTTCCCCTGTGCCCTGAGCACGACCGGCACGGATAGCAAACTTGCGTAGCGATGTGCCCTGAGCACCGCCGTCACGGATAGAGGCCGCGCTCAAGGACCACCCCGTGCGCACCCCCTGTGGTGTCGAGAATATGCCATGCCTGCTATACCCAGGCCGACCGTCACGGACAGCAGCGCCCGGGACGACCGGCACGGATAGCGACCGCGCTCAGGGACCACCCCCCTGCACACCCCCTATGGTGTCGGGAAAGTGGCTGCTATGCCCTGGACGACCGGCACGGATAGCGGCCGCGCTGACGGACCACCTCCTGCGCACCCCCTATGGTGTCGGGAAAGTACCACTCTTGCTATGCCCTGGACGACCGGCGTGGATAGCGGCCACGCTCAGGGACCACTCCCTGCGCACCCCCTATGGTGTCGGGAAAGTGCCACGCCTGCTATGCCCTGGACGACAGGCACGGATAGCGACCGCGCTCAGGGACCACCCCATGCGCACCCCCTCTGGTGTCGGGAAGCAGCCACGCCTGCTCTGCCCTGCCCCATGACCCGCATAGACGCCGCGCTCGGGGACCACTCCCTGCGCACCCCCTCTGGCGTCGAGAAAGCGCCACGCCCGCTATTCCCTGCGCAATGGCCCGCATAGACGCCGCGCTCGGGGACCATTCCCTGCGCACCCCCTCTGGCGTGGAGAAAGTGCCACGCCTGCTATGCCCTGCGCCATGGCCCGCATAGACGCAGCGATCGGGGACCACCCCCTGCGCACCCCCTATGGCGTCGAGAAAGTGCCACGCCTGCTATGCCCTGCGCCAAGGCTCGCATAGACGCCGCGCTCGGGGAGCACCCCATGCGCACCCCCTATGGTGTCGAGAAAGCGCCACGCCCGCTATGCCCTGCGCCATGGCCCGCATAGACGCCGCGCTCAGGGAGACGCCGCGCTCGGGGACCAGCGCATCCCCTGTGGTGTCGCGAAAATTGAAATTGCCAGCGAAATATCCTCACCCCCTGCGGGTCGTGCTGTGCTTTGCTATGTTGTGCTGTGCTGTGCTGTGCTGTGCTGTGTGTGCTGTGTGTGTGTGTGTGTGTGGGTGTGGGTGTGGGTGTGGGTGTGGGTGTGGGTGTGGGTGTGCTGTGCTGTGCTGTGCTCTGCTGCGCTGTGGTGCGCTGTGCTGTGTGACGCGGGAGAGGGTGTGACTGAAGAACGCGGGTGACGCGGGTGAGAAGAAAACCAGACCCCCACGAAACATGTGGGGAAAAATGCAGGGGGCGGCGGTGATTCGCCTTAATCGTCTTCGATAAAGCGTTAAGGGACCCATGCCCAAAATTCCCACATGTTGCACAGTTTCCCGCATGCCGGGGCGTGTTCCCGCGCGATATTTCCAGAGCCGAGAGGGCCCAAGATGGCGCAAGGCTGCCTAAGAAGCCCCTAAGTCGCCGTAAGAGGGCTCCAGAAGGCCTCAAGAAGGCCCAAAGAGCCCAAAATCGTCACGGCACGGTGGCGGGATGAGCCGAAGGCCACTAGGCCTGTTGGCACGGGGGCGGAAAGCGCAACGTCGGTTTCTGATAGCGCGAGATCGCTGGCTCGTCCGTTCTTCCTACTCTTACGTCCTCCCCTCCTCTCGCTCTTGTCACATCCTTCGGGAAACTTGGGGCCCCCTTGGGCCGTCCTGGGAGACAATCGGGCTGTCTTCGGGCCGTCTTGAGCCGTCTTCAGGCTCTTCAAGAAAGATGTCAAACGATGTGAGAAGCATCCTTTACACCATGAGACGTTGGAGAGTTCTGATATGTGTTCAGGGATGACCCCAAGGGGATCGCCCTTTTCGGCAATCTCGAAAGCGCTCTTGGACCAGTTGGACTGGCCGCTGTCCGAACGCAATGCTCTCCCCATTTGGACCGCCCGCTTTACAGAACGTGAGTGTTTTCTTATTCGACGTTTCGACATTGGGCGGAAAGGGGGGGGGGGAGGGGAGAGGGGGTCTGGCTCCGGACCTCTGCTTAACGCGACTGATTGCAACAGTGCGTCCTATGGGGGAAACTCCGCCTGCTCGAAACAGGCGCCAAAAACAACCAAGATCTACTCCATGGGAGGGGGAGGGGGGGGGCACGAGGGTCTGCTCCGATTGGCACAACAACGAATAAGAAAACGATCACAACCACGTGCTTCCCAGTTTGGACCGCCCGCTGTCCGATCGTCGCGTTTTCCCAACTTGGACCGCCCATTCGTGCCCGGAGCTGTCACAGGGAGAGCGTGCGGAATCCTTGTGTTCTCGCCCCGCTGGGGCCGCTCGCTCTTCGGAAGCATCATGCGCTTCCCCGTTTGAGCCGTCCGCTATCCGAGTGTCGTGTTTTCCCCGTTTGGAGCGCCCACTATCTAGAACCATGCGTTTTCCCAATTCAAGCATTGGGGACTTTCGGACCGTCTTGGGGCTCTCTTGAGCCATCTCGGGGCCCTCTTGGGAGTCTCCTGGGCGGTCTTGGACCGATCTCGGACACACTGAGCCCTACTGGCCTGTCAGACGCTTGAAAATAAGAGAACGCTCAAAAACGTAAAGGGGATCGCTGATGTGTGCCCCTTGATGCCATCTCGTGGATCCTCTTGGAGACCTCTTAAGTTTTCTTGAACCGTCTCGTGGGCCGTCTTGGAACTCTGCTGGCCCGTCTTGGAAATCAGATTAGACCATGTCAATGCCTCTTGGGCCCTCTGGAGCCGTCTTGGAAATCCTCTTGGGCCGTCTTGGGCCCTCTTGGAGACCGTCTTGAAGTCACCTTGGGCCAGTTTGGGGCCCTCTTGGGCCGCATTGTTGGGCTATGTTGGGCCGTCTTGAGGTATTCCAAGAGCGATCCCAAGACACCTCTGTTGTTTGAAGAACTCCCGAGCGACATCACCACTCTGGCGACACCCCACGGGGCGCCAAAGTGGAACATCGGAAAAGGAACAGACAACGCCACTTCGTCTGCGATGGCTTCGTGCAGAGCCGTGCTACCACAAGGGACGCCGAAGAAGGAACGAAGGGGCTTCCCTGGCCACGGCAAGCCTCTGCCACGAAGAGGCTCCCCGACCCAGATCGGAGGAACGGCCGCCAAAAATGAAACTGTTCTCCATCGTCTTGACTGCACGTCCTCTCTTCCCCTCGCCCTCGTCGCATCATTAGGGGATCGTGGGGGCCCTCCTGATGTCTTGGGGAACTCTCGGGCCGTCCTCGGGCCCTCTCGAGCCGTTTGGAACCCGTTTGGGAGCCTCGTGGGCCGTCTTGAAGCGATACCAAGACGACGTCGACAACATCCAATGCGTGTGAGGATGTACCTGCCGAAATCGCCAGTGTGGGCAAGAGCGATACCAAGAAGATGTCGACAGCATATCCTTGTTCGAGGATGCCCCCGCGAACTCAACAATGTTGGCAAGATCGGTGCTAAGAATACGTCGACACCATCTCATGTGTGCGAGGATGTAACCAGCGAAATCGCCATGTTGGGCAAGAGTGATTGTTGGCAACATCTGGTTCGTGCGCGGATCTCCCTAGTGAAATGGCCACGTTGGGCAAGTCCGGGACCAAGACACGTCGACGACATTCCATTTTTGTGGGGATGTCCCGGGCGCAATCGCCATGGTGGGAAAGCGCGGTGTCGACAACTGCTCATGTGTGGGAGGACGCCCCTCACGAAGTCGTCAGGCTTGGGCGGCAGGAGGGCGTGCGTACAGCCATCTTGTTAGGCAGCGTTGGGTCGTCCTGAGACCCCTTTCCGAAAACGACCCCCAGACGAATGAGTGTGCTGGAGCGGTCCCTGGCAAACACCGTCAAGAGACAATTTTTTATGATAACGCATGTTACCCGGGGGGGGGGGGGCGTGGGGGGGGGGGGAACGGTAACTGGGGCCACGGCGCCCCCCCTGGAGGCGCGGCGCTTACGTCGTCGTCGTCGTCGTCGTCGTCGCCGTCGTCGTCGTCGTCGTCGCCGCCCAAGCCCACAGCGCCTGCGCACACAACACGGGCTCTGTACAATGCCTTTGTGCACCAGGGCTGTGTGTGTGCACCACGGCGACTATGTACACCATAACAACCGCGTGCACCACGACGCCTTCGTACATCGCGCGATCTGTGCACACCACGGCGCCTGCGTGCAGCACAGCCGCTGTTTCAGCACCCCGTGCACCACAGCGCCTGCGCACACCGCAAAGTTCGTGTACGCCTGAAGGCAATACCGACGGGGCCAAGCTCCGGAAAATCGTCGGGGGCCCGAACGTATCAAATTCAATACGTGAGTTCATTGCGATTACTTGCTTCTCTGGCCCCAGGAACGCTGGATATGTTGGGCCCACAACGCCCGCGCACGCCATAGCGATTGTGCACGTCATTGCAACTGCGCGCACAATGGCGCCCGTGAACACCGCGCGGCTTGGGGGCGCGCGGAGCGGCGTCAGTCAGGAGGAGCAGCAGGAGGAACAGCAGGAGGAGCAACAGGAGCAGCAGCAGCAGCAGGAGCAGTAGCAGTAGCAGGAGCAGGAGCAGCACGAGCATCAGCTCAGGAGGCGCAGGAAGAGCAGAAGGAGGCGCAGCAGGGGGCGCACCCCAGGAAAGGCAACAGGAGATTCCTGCCAGCCCCCACTCTGGGAGCCACGATGGCAGCAATACTTGTCTTCAGGGGAACACCATTGATACACACACACACCAATGCCGATGTACACCACAGCAGCTGTCTGCACCGCAACGCCTGTGATTATTGACACCGCAGCTGCTGTTTCAGCACCCTTCCGCGTGCACCGCACTGTTTGCGTAAAATTTGCATACACCTCCACGGTCCCGACGGAGCCAAAGTTCGGAAAATTGCTGAATGCTCGAATATGAAATATCCAATATTATGATCTGGTTGTGATTATTGTTTTTGTTCTGGCCCGAGGAACGCTTGGACATTTTGAGCCCACAGCGAATGTGAACACAACGCCTGTGTGCACGGAAATGAAGAGGGAGGAGGAGGAAAAAGTGCGAAGATCTGCGTGGGCCCGTTACAGCCCACAACGCACGCTTACATCGTAGCGACCTTGCGCACTACAGCGGTTGTGTACACCACGGCGCCTGTGCACACCATAGGGCTTGTGATGTGTACACCACAATGCTTGCGTACACACTCTATGCCTGCGTACACCACGGCTGCTGCTGTAACGACAGATGCGTGCGCCAGAACGCCCGTGCACACCGCACTGCCTGCGTGCACCAGTGCACGCCCGCGTGCACAAGAGACCCTAAGCTGCCTGGGATCGCGCGCTGGATCGGGACCAGGGCGTTGCCGCTACGGGGGGGGGGGAGGGGGGGGGTAACAGGCGTTATCCCTGGGGTGGTGAAAACATATCTCCAGTTGGGTCACTACCCCCCCCCCCCTGTAGGGGACCAACAAGTGGCATAAACATAAAATCTCGGAGGTCCGCGCAGATTTCTCGCATCGGCGCTGGGGTCCCTGGCGGCGCCTCCGCGCGCCAGGGAGGGGGGTCCAGCGCGGATCCAAGAAATCCGCGCGGACCTCCGAGCTTTTATGCTTATACGTATCACTTTTCGCTTCCACACCCTGGGGCTCCGCCTGCCAACCCCCCAAAATTCCCCCTCGTTGCATGCCTTCCTACGAGAACGGGTCGCATGCTGTGCGCGCTTTCCGGCACCCCCTCAAACTCCCCCCAGTTTAACTTCTTCCTCCTCCTCCTCCTGCTCCTCCTCCTCCTCCTCCGTCCACAAGAAACCTTCCACAAGGAACCCAATCCTGCGACCCCAGGAAGTCCATCGATCTTTGGTGGGGGAACGTCACGCCGTCCACAGCAAAACCATCGAAACCCAAGCAACCCATGGCACCCTGGAGGCAAGCAGGGTGTTTCTTGGCGTGGGTATCCACTGTAACAGATCACACTCTCTGCGCGCGTTCTGCCACCCGCGGCCCCCTTTGGGCTTGCACGGGGGCGCACGGCGTGTTGCACTTCCGGATGGTGTTGGCTCTGGTCTACAATCCCCAGCTGGTCCCGGCCCCACTCGCGAGCCACCGGGAGGGCGGGGGCAAGAACAGGACAACGCGCCGCCAAGACGGCCAATGATGGCCTCCAAGATGGCTGAGATGGCTCCAAGAGGGCCCAAGATGGCTCCG
>CAUYUJ010015586.1:55000-145000 GCA_963575745.1 Prorocentrum cordatum | reverse complement strand
CGCTCAGATCCCCGCGGTGCCTCAGTCCGCAGGACCCGCCAGCAGCCCTCGAAAATGGCGACAGTATCGCAGGTCGCAGCCCCCCAGGGACGGCGAGGTCCCGCTCAGATCCCCGCGGTGCCTCAGTCCGCAGGACCCGCCAGCTGCCCTCGAAAGTGGCGACAGCGTCGCAGATTGCAGCACCCCAGGGACGGCGAGGTCCCGCTCAGATCCCCGCGGTGCCTCAGTCCGCAGGACCCACCAGCAGCCCCCGAAAGTGGCGACAGTTTCGCAGATCGCAGCTCACACACACACACACACACACACACACACACTCTTTCTTCTCGTGGGCGCGTGCGGCTTGAGGTCGAGCCCCAGGGGAGCCCGCTCTTCTCGCATGGACGCTCAATAAAGCGCTGGCGGTCCTTCGGTTTTAGATCGAACCCCGAGCGACTCAGTGGTGCAAGGAAAACAGATCGGGGACGAGGGCCGACGCCTACCGCCAGCCTCGCCACGATCTGCATCCCATACATCGCCTTGGAGAACACATTTCACGTGTGGCAAGCCGGCCTCCCAGCAACGGTGTCGCACGACTCATCCTGTACATGTTCATTAGTTTCATATGCAACCTCGCCTTCAGCGAGCACACGCGCATATCACACTACATCCAGTTCGTCCCCGCCTTCCGTGGTCGCCCCAAATACAATCCGTTGGCCAGTTCCGACCACACTCTACTCGTGGGCGTTGCAAGAGGTACAAAAGGTTCAGCATTTTATCCAGACACCCTTGCACGAAGGGGCCACAGCGGTTCGAGTTTGGCCATGGTCCATGGTACCTCACGGTGGGCGTCCTGCTCTGCAACTGTTTTTACATCGTTTACTGGCTCGCACGTTTCCTCATGGCAAGAAGTATGGAGTCACGGAACCCAGCGTGATGATCAGAATGTCTCATATCTTCATAGCAATGGGCGTGCTTCGTCTACGCCAAGCTCTACAAAAATCAAATTTTCCCAGGTGGGCGGCCAGAGTATTCCGTGTTTTACCACCATATGCGCAGGTAGCCATCAGTAATCTTGATGAGACATGGTTGTCATGGTGTCAGAGTTGTGTGGAAGCGAAGTCATTACCGACAGAGTCATCCGTCTACGTCTTGTGGAATGCAGCTGGAGTTTACGTCGGCAAGGCGAATCTCACGCGAACGGTTACCACTCCAGGACTGGCCGCACGACTTCGCGAACACATCAAGGCCATCATGCCTCCAGATCAGCCCGATGGAAGATGGCCGAGATATCGTATGTTGCGGAAGTCTTTGGGTACCCTGTGTATGCTACCAGTGGCGATCTTTCCGTCCGAGGCGCAAGCGTCTGCGATGGAGTCTCTTGTGATCAAATTCGCCAATCCTGAATGTAGCAACCGTGATCATGGATATCAACGCAGTGGGGCTCGACAAGGTACCCTACTTGTACCAAGACGTGCAGCGGGTCGGCGTCGACCTCCACCGCGGCTTCGAGGGCCCAAGCAAGCGCAGTCAATTTGGGCGTCTCAGGTGTTCCAGGCCGCGAAGGAGAGGTCCGATGACGAACTTGTGCGTCGAGAACGGTTGTTACAACATCCTGGACAACTTCGGGGCGCGTACTCCGAGGTCTATCGTGGCATTCTGAGGCTCAGGTTGGTGGAAGATCGCAGATATGGCCCGATCAGCATCTTCGAGGAAGGTTTATTCAATCTATTTGTCGCTTATTGTGCATCATACCGTCCATGTGTGGACTTCCCCCCGTCGTGGAGTGCGGATGCGATTGCTGGCTTCTTGTACCGTGCAGGAGAGCTGGTCAATGAGTTCATTCCAGGCGGGGCTCGTCGTATGGCGGCCATCATGGTAATCGAGTACCTACTCCGCCTGCATCGTTTGGCACCGTTCAATGTACCGCCGCTCGTTCTACCAGCCTATGTGGAGGACGATCTACCACATCTACGCCGGAGGATTTCGATGATCTTGAAATCGATCAGGACTAGCAACGTTCGAGATTGGATACGCCGTCGGCTACGTGTGCAGAAAGGTCGGCCTGATCGATGGGTCGACAAAGTTAACTCGAAGAAAGGCGTCCGCGAACTCACGGTCGACTGGATGTTCTCCGATCCTGAGGAGATCGGTCGGGCGTGTCAGACCCGCTCGCTGCATGCAGTAGTTGCACCGTGGCGCTTGCCCGTGTGGCACACGCCTGCCACGCTTTGGCGGCAATGCAGTGCTCGGTGGTCTGAGTGGGCCCGTCGCGTTCGGCTTCCCTTTCGGGTTCTCCGTCGGGGTCGACAGGTTTGGTCCGAATGTCGTGCCCAGGCCCTCCCAGCAAGTGCCACATCGCCGCCCAGGGACTGGTCCTGGTGGGAAGCCCGAATGAAGGAATCCTTATCCCCTGGCACATTCCGTGTTGGGGACGATCGGGATCCCGCCAAAGTGTGGATTATGAACCGTGCGGATCTGAATTGGACGTTGCTCAAGGGTGTTTTGGAGGATCCGCTCTGGTCCATCCGTGCGGGATTGACTTACAAGCAGGTTGAAGTCTGGGGATATGCAAGGGCTCAGTTGGGCCTGCCGTGGTTTTTACGTCGTCGACCTGGCCGCCCAGGAGCAAGTTGTTTCCACCGCTTTTGTTTCCGTTGGTCAAAAGCAAATGCTATTCGGATGAAGGGGAGCTCACGTGTAAGAAGGAGGGGCACTCGCAGTGGCGTCGTATCCTAGACATGTCAGGGACCCCGTATGCGTTGGGCTGGAAAGTGGCCGCGAGGGGGGTCCGTTCAGTTGTGCACGAAACGGGAGTTTCACGTGAGATGTTCGACATCAATTTTGCCAGGAAGCATCTGACAGAGACACTGCTGTCGCTGGAGGTTCCAGCGAATCCGTCTGTATGTATGTGCTGCCAGCGCAGTATGGACCCGGGGCTGCACGTAGTGACTGTGGACATCGACCAAGCTTTTGAGAGCTGCAAGGCCAGCTCGATCGTCCCCGCATGGGACTATGTCGCACGTAAATATCGTGCGAGTGGAGGCCAGGAGCGCATTCTGATTCGTAAAGGAAAACGGTTCATCGCCAAGCACGGGACAGCTACGAGGCAGTATGGTCGTGGCTGGTGGGCGTTGTCGCTAACCATGCTTCGGAGGGCTTTAGCTATGGCTTCGTATCAGACCTTAGTGATGATGGGCGAAGTGGCTTTGGAAATGGCTGGGATGGCTATAGGTGGAGTAATGTTGGCTGCTGCAGTTTCGGTCAAGCTAGGCTCGGAAGAAGGTCGTGCTCGGGAAAGTGTCGTGTCGCCTGGACTTCCCGGATGTCAGTTTCCTGGGGATCCTGCAAAAACGATAAACTGGAGTCGCTATGTTGACGATCTATTAGCTGGGAGTCTGGGAGTATGTTGTTCTTGTATGGTGTTGTATCTCCAGGGGGTTTTCGAGGAGCCCTTGAGTGTAGTATCGACTTCTGATGGACAGCCTGGGGTACCGTTTGATTGGATTGATTTGTCTTGCCGAGTGGTTGGTTACAGCTTGCAGGTTATTCCAAAAATGTGAACCGTCCGTGGCTGTATCAATGGCCAGAGGTTCGTGAGCGCGCTCGGACTAATACCATTGCCTGGGTCGGTGCACTACCCACACCGTTCGGCGTCCTTCGAGGGATCTTGATTGGTCGTATGTGCCGTGCTCGTCGGTTGCAGCTAGGTCGCCTCACCACCCTGTTGCATATCCAGGAGTATGTTTTGGAGCTGTTCCTTCTTGGGTATCCCCAGTACCTCTTGAGGGCACTACTGCACTCCCTGCCCAACCATCCCGCTGTCCGTTTGGCTCGAGAAAGTCTCAGATCTTGGATACGGGCCACCGCGGAGATTGACAGGCAGAAGTTTGGTCTCATGGGCAAGGGTGGTGCAGGCCGCGGGTTCCACGATGGTGGAAAAGGTCGCCCTCGTGAAGATCGTGACCGTGACAGGGACGACCACCGTGGCCAGCGGGATCGTGACCGTGATCGTGACCGACGGAGGGGCCGCCGTACCCGTTCGAGCTCCTCGTCAGGATCGAGGGACAACCACGAGGCGCGCCGTCTGGAGCGCCACAAGAGGTGGATGTACAAGCACGATCCGTCGTACGCCGCGTTCATGGACCAGCGGGAGCAGGAGCTTCGTGACATCGAGGTTCGCCGCCAGGGGGAGATCATGGCCAGGGCAATGCAGGAGTCGATCGACCGCGCGTTCCAGGAGAACAGCATCTTGGCCCACACGCCTCCGCGAGGGGGTAGTGCGGGTCCGCCGCCGTCCCCAGGGACTTCCACGGCGGCGAGCCCAAGACCAGTCCCTAGCACGAGCGTGCCGCCTGGGGTAACCGGTACGGCTGATGCAGGGGACCTCAGGAACATCAAGCGTATGCTGGTGGAGACGCAGTTTGAGAACATCTTCGAGCTGGCGGACGGGAAAGAGTCTACGTTCAAGGAAACGTTCTCCAGCTCATGGGGCAATCGCAAGTTATCGCAGATAGCAAGCAAGATTTTCAAGAAGCAGAAGATCACGGAGCCCAAGCGTAAGGATGAGAAGATCTCAGCGCTGTGGCAGTACAACCAGAACCTCACCTGAGAGATCGCGGAGACTCTCTTAGACATGTATGAGGCTGAGATCTATGCTCCAGAGGTGGAGCACTCTTTTGTGAAGAATCAATTCATGTTGTACATGAGTATCTTTATCCTAGAGCTGATAGTTGGATATTCTTCATGTACTTCGGTCGGCTGTGGGTCGCCTGTATCAGAGTTCGTGTCCGCGATTTTCTACGAATATCGTGTGCTCAATGGCCAGGCCGCACCGATTTTGTTCCCGACTTTCTCACAAAAGGTGGCAGGTAGTCTTGTGGCAGGTATATCCGCCCTTGGGATCAACGAGAAGGGAGTGAGAGCAGCTGTCAGGACCGCTCTAGGCCAATAACCAAGATGTGGTTTGCTTTTGTTTTTTTGTTGGTCCCCCTCTCTCTTCTCTCCTCTCCTCCTCCCCTCCCCTCTCTTTCTCCCTCCTTCCCTGCCCAAAAAATCCCTACGTGAGGATTGCCTCACTTGGGCCTTGGACGTTCCCCGTGCTCCGTTGGGTTCAGTGTTTTAAGGCACTGTCAGTGTGCTTGGCCCCGACCTTGGGAGGTCTGTAGTTGGGCGCGGGTGCACTACCCCTTCCCCCCGTGAGGACCAGAACCATCTTCCTCCACTCAGGTGTGTACCCGACGCCCGCTCGGACAGGATTTGCTGATGACGACTTTACTCTCACAGTCGAGTCTGACCCTATTGCGCTGTATCAATTCCCGGCGCGGAGGGACACACTTTCTTCTCGTGGGCGCGTGCGGCTCGAGGTCGAGCCCCAGGGGAGCCCGCTCTTCTCGCATGGACGCTCGAGAAAGCGCTGGCGGTCCTTCGGTTTCAGATCGAACCCCGAGCGGCTCAGTGGTGCAAGGAAAACAGATCGGGGACGAGGGCCAACGCCTACCGCCAGCCTCGCCACGATCTGCATCCCATACATCGCCTTGGAGAACACACACACACACCCACACACACCCACACACACACACACACACCCACACACACCCACACACACCCACACACACACACCCACACACACACCCACACACACACACCCACACACACACGCACGCACGCACGCACGCACGCACACACGCACGCACGCTCGCACGCTCGCACGCACGCACGCACGCACGCACGCACGCACGCACACCCACACCCACACCCACACCCACACCCACACACACACACACACGCACGCACGCACGCACGCACGCACGCACGCACGCACGCATGCGCACACACACACACACACACACACACACACGCACACACACGCACACATGCACACACGCACACATGCACACACGCACACACGCACACACGCACACACGCACACACTCACACACTCACACACTCACACTCACACACTCACACACTCACACTCACACTCACACTCTCACACACACACACACACACACACACACACACACACACGCACACGCACACACACACGCGCAGGAAGCACGCACAAGACAAGGGGAGACAAGACGGAAGCGGGAGACGGGAGGCGGGAGAGGAGGAGAAGGACGCGACCACAGTGCTCTATTCAAAACGAATACCCAACCAATGAGGATTGGGGAAAACATTGATGTGCTGTAGCGGTTCCAATGTTGCGTGGGTTCTCCCCCTTTTCGAGCTTCTGACGCCCCTAGACGGCCCAGGAAGCCCAGGAGGCCCCAAAGACACCCCCGAAATGGTTCACGAGGCCCTCAAGAGAGCTCCAAGATGGCCAAAGAGGGCTCCAAGACAGCCCAAGAGGGGCCCAAGACGGCTCCAAATGAGGCCCAAGAGTGGAAACACGAACCAAGAAGTCAAGCCTTCTGCCGCAACAGGCCGCCAGCAGGCTCACATTGTCTTCTCGAATAGCTGCCACCCAGAATGCTGCGCTGGCACGGTGGCGGAATCGTCGGAGGCAGCTGGATCAAACATGTCAGAACGATACATCACCACTCCAGTGTTAAAACGTATGGATACGCGCCACCTTCGCGCATGTTATAAGAAAGATGATGGTATGGAGCCAACTGTTGCACACTGTCTTGTTTCTTCCTGGGACTCCGGGGACGGCCCCGAGAAGACCCGAAGACGGCCCAGAAGACCTCCAAGACGCCAAAGATGACCTCCAAGACGGCCCTGAAGCGCCAAGAGGCAGGGGAGCCCAGAATCGAATCGACAAGTCGGATCGGAAGTCGACATGAATCAAATCGGCGGAAATCGGCAGCCGAGTCGGGAAAAGTCGAACCGACAGAAATCGGCAGGCTAACGTGCGTCCAGTAAGACATCGGAAACAAAATCAGAATCGAATCGAATCGGAGGAATCGAAACGAGCCGTGAAGATTTGGAGTCCCGAAACGGTGCGGTGACAGATCGTGCGGTGACCTCAAAATCCCCCAAGACCTCACCGCACGGTCCGTCAACGCACGGTTTTGAGAGTTCGGATGCCCCAGTCGCCCGAGACGTCCTCGGAGAACGACCCGAGTCCCAAAAGCATGCGGTGATCCCGAATCCCCACCGCCTCACCACACGGTGTGGTCACCGCCCCGTTTGGGGGCCCCCGAGAAGAGGGTCCCAAGTCGGCCCAGAGAGGCCCCCAAGACGGCTTCCGACGGCGTCACTCGGGCCAGGAGCGCCCCCAGACGAGCGAACATTGCGCAGCGCCCGCCCCGAAGGTGGCCGCCAGCAGGCCTCCCGAGGGTGCCCCAAAAGATCCCAAGGGGCCTCCTCGTCCTAGTCCTTTTTCCCCCTCGTTCCTCCCTCTCGTCCTCTTCCCATGCCTCCCCTAAGTGTGCCCCGAAGGGCCTCCACAACGGACGGGGGAACACACAGTCCGATAGCGTGGCCGAGCTCTGGCCAGAACGGTCGGCCACAAAGGGCGCTTCCAAGAGGCTCGATCGCCCCCACAGTTGCGGACAAGAGTGAGGGGGCGGGGAGGTCGTCGGCATTCTGCGAGGCTCGGAACAGAGATGAAGCAGCCCGCCGCCGGCGCTTACCTTTCACACACTGCGCAACAAGCCCGGCGCGAGCGCCGATTTTGTGTCAAAACTATGTGGGTGTGTCGCGGGCGAAACGCGGGTGGGTCGAGGGCGGGTCGCGGGCGGGTCGCGGGTGTGTCGCGGGTGGGTCGTGGGTGGGTCGCGCGTGGGTCGAGGGCGGGTGGCGGCCCCGACATGTTTCAAAGTGGCCTCAACATCCCTGAAGGGACTCGCACATTGTTCAAAGAGGCCCTAGGAGGGCCCCAAGTCCCCAGAGGAGCCCAAGATGCTCCAAGGGTCCCGAAACAGCTGCGAGTGAGCCCCAAGACAGGCCCGAATGCTGTGCCATACGCCTGTCTCCCAGAACGCTCATTTGTTGGCAGATGCGAGCGTGCGCGTGCCAACTCCCAAGCAGGCACCAATATGACCCCACGAGGGCGCCCCAGAAGAGCCAAACAAACCACAAACATACGCGCGTCGAGGCCATAATCCAACCAAACACTGGCCTCGTCCCCTCCTCCTCCACCTCCGCTGTGTACAGCTCATTCCCCCCTCCTCATCCTCCGAATCCCGTGTGGTGCCAAGGCCTGCTAGTGAGGGGGTAACCCCAAATCTTCTCCTACGAACACCTGACTTTGGCCGCAGCGAAGCTCCACCACCACCACCACAACGTCCGCATCTCAGGCTGCACCCGAGCAACTCGAGGCATCGTCGCGGCTCACCTGTAGTGGGGTCGGCGGGATGATCGGGGGCGGCCAAGAGGGGGGTTGTCCAAGAGGGGAGCACAAATCATGGCCGGCGGCATGTGCGCGGCCCAGGGGGGGGGCCGGGGACGTATTGCCATGAAATCAGGGGAGGTATCATGGCCCCCATCCATGATATCCACCCCCCTAGTCTTCACCCCCCTCTTTGCCGCCCCCGAGATGGCGCAGGCCTCCCGAATAGATCATGGACGCTGGGACGGTGGGCAGGTACTGGGTCACCAGCCACATGGGCCCGTATTCGACGCCGAAGCCGACCACGGCCGGCAGCGTGGCGCTGAGCGCGGGCGTGACGAACCACTCCACCGCCAGCGCCGACCCAAGCGCGCCCAGGTCGTCGAGGGACTTGGACGCGAAGGTCATGAAGATGAAGAGCATCACGTACAGCTCGGTGCCGTAGTCCACGAGGATGTTGTGAAGGTACCAGGCCACCGTGGCGAAGTAGAGGGCGACGGACTGCATGATGGAGGCCCTGCCGCAGAGGCTTCGCAGGTCGCGCGTGCGCATGAGACCCACGCTGCCTGAGGAGATCTTCCAGAAGAAGCCAGAGCCGGCACAGAACTGCACCTCGCGCCCCTTCTCCCACTCAAGGATGTCGGTGTGCAAGGACCGCTCGTCGCGGGCGTTGACGTTGAGGCCGGCGAAGATGTCCTCGGACAGGTTGATGTGCGGCGAGGCCTTGGACACGGAGCCGCGGTTCGAGGCCCAGAAGCAGTCCATGAAGTCTGGGTGGCCGTAGTGCATGCGCACGTTGAGGAAGCCCAGCAGCCGCTGCACCAAGGTGCCGAACGTCCACTCGGCGTCGGCCATGATGGTGCCCACGAGCCCGTGCGAGCGCGTGAAGATGTGCTCGCGGAAGCCGATGATCCTCGCCCGCAGCGCAAGTCGGTGCTCGGAGCTGCCAGCCGTGGGCTTCGGGTAGAAGCCCTGGAGAACCACGGGCACCTTTGCAGGAGCAAGGCAAGCTACATGAACATGTACTTCAGGAGGTCCGCGCGGATTGCTTGGATCTGCGCTGGACCCCCCTCTCCCCTGGCGCGCAAGGCGCGCCAGGGGCGGCGCCGTAAAGGGGGGGCTCAGCGCCGATCGAAGAAATCCGCGCGGGCCTCGGAAAGCTTGTATTTGTACTGTCTGGTCTTCCTGGAGCCTTGAACGACTCTCCCGAGTAGCAGCCCATGTTGGCGTCCATCATCTGCAGGAAGTGGCCCTCGGCGAAGCGCAGCGCGCCCAGCTGGTTCCCCGATTTGCCCTGCGTGAGGTTGCCCTCGGAGCCGATGAGCAGCCCGCGGGCCCGCGGAAGCACGTGGACCACCTCGACGGGCCAATCGTCCTGCTGGTGCTCGTCCCGTCCGCCGACGCGGAAGTAGCGGTACTTGATGAGAACACTGGCGTACCTGAACATCACACCCTCGTCCTTGCTCGTGCTCCGCACGTGCTGGTCGATCAGCTCCTCGAGGCGCGGGTGCGTCTTTCCGCGGTGGAAGTCGATGGCCACGAAGAACGGGCAGCCCTTGTGCTTGCTCAGCATGTAGTGCAAATCCTGGTCGCGCTTGCTCGAATCCACCTTCTCGCACGTCACCTGGCCACCATTGGCGGAGCAGCCCACAAGTGTCACACTTTGAGCGTCCAAGACACTGTCAATCGTGTAGAACGCCCCGCTGACGAAATCCTTGAAGTTGGTGATTGCGGCCGGGCCCGTGTGACTCATAGCGCCAACCTCGCCAAGCCGCACCTCGCCGTCCGCGACCTGGTGCAGGCCACTGGCGGCGGTGATGGCCGCGATGAGCGTCTGCTTCAGCGTGCTGCTGGATCCGAGCTGCCCCTCCAGGTGCGCGACCGCGGCGGACTGTGGCAACGTGATCGTGCACTCGACGCTGATGGCAGGCCCAGAGGACTCCTGGGTCCAGCCCAAGATCCCTAACAGCCCCCTCTCGGCGCCAGCTGCGCCCTCCACCGCCGACATCGTCAGCGCAACGTTCTCGAGACTGATCGCGTCGGCGCTCTCGGCCACAACCGACTCCTTGATCGCGGCCTCCAGTGCCTTCGTGGCAGCCTTGTCTGCGGTCAGCTTGGCATGGTCCACATTGACGATGGTGAGCGAGAATACGAGGCAATGAGGGCGATCCCTGCTGCCAGCCGACGTTCTCCCCAGCATTGTCGGCAGACCACCCGCGCTGCCGTCGCTGGGCGGCGGCCCCTTCGGACTCAGGTTGCTCTTGAACTTGTCGACCACCTTCTTGAAGGTGAAGGCCCCCGCGAGGTCCATGGAAGAGCGCGCCTGCAGGGACAGGCGCACGGTGTCGCCTGGCCGCAGCCCGTGGGCCCCCCGGAAGGCGAGCGTGCCGCCGCGGAGCGTGGCCCGGGTGGCCCTGGACAGACTCACCTTGCCGTACGTCTGGTGCGCCAGGATGAGCTGCACGCGGCGGCGCACGTCCTCGAAGCCCACGCCCTCGCCGCGGTTCAGCAGCAGCTGCAGGGCCTTGTGGTAGTGCACCGCGCCGTTCACGGTGCGGATCACCGACTGGGCGCGGTGCGACGCCCACTCGCGCACCAAGTCCTGCTCCTGCGGCGTGCACCGCCCTACGGCCAGCCTGTGGTACAGCTCGGTCGGGTGCAGCCCGACGGTCTCGGCGAAGATCTTCCACTCGTCGGGGAATTGCGAGACCAGGAACTCGAGCGTGGTGGCCACGGAGCCGCCCGCGGGCTTGCCCAGGAGCTCCTTGATGCTCATGATCCCATCCTCGCTGTACACCGGGATGATCTGCGTCAGCGAAGGTATGCGGCCCGGGTGCGTGACGCCGAGCGCGTCGCAGTGGACGTCGCGGTCGTTGCCGCAATAGGGCGCGAAGCCGATCTCCTTGCTGGACAGGATCTCCCGGTGGCTTGCGAACAGGTACCCGATGCGCTGCATGGCCTGCGGCAGGATGCGCAGCGACTCAGAGTCTCTCAAATCCACCTTGCCGCCGCTCTTCGCCACGTTCAGCAGCTGGTCACGCACTGGCTGGTTCACCAAGCAATCGTCGAAGAGCCCCTCGACCATCACGGCCCACACCTTCTTCCAATCCTTTCCGTAGATGGCGTGCAGCACGGTGCCGTGTGACACCCACCCGGCCTCAGACTTCCGCTGCCTGTCAAACTCCGACGACAGCGTGTGGACCGAGAAGTCCAGCGAGGAGATGTTGGTTTCGACGAGGCCACGGGCAACGCCGAGGGAGGACCCAATGAAGGACACGCAGCAGTTGAAGATGAAGTAGGGCATCAGGAGGCTGCCGACGGCCGCAAGCAGCCAGGACGAGACCACGCTGGTAACGCAGGCGACGCACTGCGTGTCCGCCCACATGATGGATGGAAGTCCGCTGCCCAGGATCAGCTGCCTGGTCTCGCAGAAGTCGTCGTCGTTGTCGCCGATCTGACACATGTCCTTCGGGGTGATGGACCTGGCCATGTCTGCGAGCACCCCGTAGTAGGTCACGAAGCAGATGAGCCCGAAGACGACCCAGAAGGTGCCGATCCGCTTGTGGCGCCCCTGACCTGCTGACTCGTTGAACCTCAGGCGCTTCCCCAGACCATGCTTGGGCAGCAGCCCGAAGGCGAACCGCAGCAGCAGATAGGCGAGCGGCGCGAACCAGAAATCGGTTCTGATAGTCTGGGGGCTCATTCCGAACGTGTCCTCGAGGCCTGCCAGATCGTCAAGTGCCTGCAGGTCGCCCTCGACCCATAAAACCATCAGCGTCAGGGGTACCAAGACGATGAACTTGCACAGACTCCAGAGGCGCTGGAAACCGAAGATGGGATGTCTGATGTTGACGGAACTGACCGGGGTGTGCACGAACAAGCCGCAGAAATTCACGACGCACTGAAACGCGAGGTCCACTAGCAAGACCAAAAAAGCGGAGAAGCGCGTGTCGCTAGCAGCCACGTTGCCAGAGAAGGTGGAGTCCACGTCGCGCAGGTACAATGCAATGGCAAGCAACCACAATACCATAGTGAGGGGCCACTGATAATTGACCACGGTATTGCATAACACCAATTGACCGATGGGCTCCCGGAACGTCTTCGTGAGGCCCAAAGGCTGCGGTGCCCCCGGATTCGACAAACCATGGTCGTTCATGTCGTCGAAATTTATCCCCTGCCTTTTCGCGAATACGTTGGAGTTCCGGCAGAACTGCTGTAAAGGTTCGCATAGATCTGCATAGTCGATGTCGACGCTGAACTCGCAGGGCGCATCCCCCGATGCTGGGGCCATTTTCAGCGACCCAAGTGCCTTCTGGTATACGCACGCAATCCACTCCGGGGCGTGGATCAGGTGCTCCCCCACAGACTCCAGCAAGCGCAACAGCAGCGCCTCCGCAAAGTAGCGCTGGAAGCCGTCTTCATCGTACTCCAGGGGCCCGCCTAGCCCATGCAGGTCCTGCCACTTGTGAGCCCCTTCGCAGGCTCGCCTCCAGACGTTGTAGCAAGCCTTCCTGGGGAAACCAAAAGGTACCGACACCGCTGCTCCCCCAGAGCTCTCCCGAGGCGCTTTCTGACCAGGATGTCGAGGCGAAGCCAGCGGTGGCGACGAGGACCTCCCAGGAGGCCGACAAAGGGGAGAACGAGCGAAGGGATAGAGGTGTGGGCACCTTTTCCTCCTCTGACTTCCGCTGGGTGGAGCTCGCCTCGTGGCTGGGCAGCTGCAGGCGGGTGGCGGCACGCGCGCGCTCCTCGCCAGCCTCCGAGGCCTGCTGCCGCTCGAGGCCGGCCAACAGAGCCTCCGCCTCGTGTCGGGTCGGGCACGTCCCCCTACAGGCAGATCTTGGAGGAACAATTAGAACATCAGTTTGAAACATACTCAAACATGGCCAAGCAAATACTGACAAGAACACGTTCCATACTACTGTTTGGCCATGTTTGAATATTCCTCCTGTAGAGGGACAGGCCCGACTTCGGCCTCGTGCTCCAGCTGCCTTCGGAGGCGGTCGCCCTGCACGTGCGCGTGGGTGTTGGCCAGGATGGCCAGATAGCGCTGAACGTGCGCTGCAACGTCCTTCAGCCAAGAGCCAATGTCCTCGTACTGGCTCAGTCTGGGCCCATCGTCCACCACCCCGCTGAGGAAAGAGGGGCTCCCCCGGTACGCCAACCGCACCGTGAACCTGAGGTCCACCCCAAGGCAATCGACGGTCGTTTCGCCGACGCCTACTACGTCCTCGATCTGCGAGAACTTGCCCGCCGCGTCCAGCATCTCCAACAACTGCTCGCGGGTCACCGTCCTATTGCCGATCAAATCGCTGCGCCTGAGCTCTTCTTCTGTGAAGCCGTGGACGGCAAGGGTGCGGTCCGACTGCTCCTGCAGCCACCTCACGAACATCTCTTCCGTCTCCCACCGCTGCACCGTCTGCCCCCGCCCAAGACCGTCGTACTGCAGGCGGTGATACGAGAACGCAGCGCCCACCTTCGCAGGATCAACCAGCATCGAATCGCGAAATCGGAACGGATCGGATCGGAACGAGCATCGAATCGGGCTGCATCGGAGCGGATTCAAAATCGATTCGAATCGGCTGCGCCCCGATGCACAAATACGCTGTGCAAACATCGGGCCACACCAGTTCGAGGGGAAACCGAAATCTAATTGGATCGAGCCAGGCGAGCTCGACATCGAATCGGATTGATCGAGAAGAAACTGGTGGGGACAAAAAGGTACCGATACCGCCTCTTCTCGGGTCTCTCCCTGAGCGCATCCTGGCCAGCATTTCAAGGAGAATCCAGCCGTGGCGACGATGGCTCTCCAGGACAAGCGGCGGCATCGGTACCTCTTCCTCCCCTTAATGTTCGGTATCTCCGTCCGCGCAAGTTTTCGGGCCGTAATCTGGGCACCCCCGGAACGCTCTCGGCGAGGCGCAGCTGCTTGAACGCACACCGAGATTGAAAAACCGCCGAGATCCAACGAGAACGCCCGAAAACCTCTAACCTGAGACCAAAAGGTACCGATTCTGCTACATCTCAGACCTCTCCGGGGGTGCGTTCTGACCAGGATTTCGAAGCGAATCCAGTGGTGGCGACGAGGGCCTCCCAGGAGGCCCCAAACAGGGCAAAACGGGCGAATGGGTAGAGGTCTGGGTACGTGTTCCTCCTCTGACTGGCGTTTCTGCTGTGGGCTCTGCCTTCGCGAGGCCCCAGCCGGAGTAGCCGACGACGTGGTCGTACCTCACGGGCACCTGCAGGCCCTCGTCGCCGAGCGCCTCGGCCACCGCGCTCGCCAGCAGCCTGCCAAACGGCACGGCGCTGATGCCGTCGAGTACGCGCTTCGCGGCGGCCGACTGCAGCGCCAGGGTCAGGTTGTGGTCGCTCACCCTGGGCTCCTCCGCGTCCTCAAAGAAGCAGCAATCTGCAACAAAAACGCAAAAACGTTCGGAGGCCCACGCGGACCTGTTGGGTCCGCGCTGGGCCCCCCCAGCGGCGCCTCCAGCGCCGATCCAAGAAATCCGCACGGACCTCTGAAAGCTCATGTTCATGCATGTGTTTCTTGTTCGAGTCCTGCCGGCTGCCGCGGCAGCAACAGCAGCCCAGACAGCACGAGAGGAGAGTCAGCGACACCGTCAGGGCCATCGCGGTGAACCACGCGAGCACAGGCAGGCCCGGCCTCAGCCAAACCGGGCGGCAACGATTCAGCTGGCCGTACTCCCCATCGATCCCGAAGGGCAACCACGCCACGGACTGGATGACGTCCTCGCCCGAAAGCTCCTGAAACTGGAACCGGTCGCTGCCTTCCACGCGCTGGTCGATGCAATGCACCAGGAACGTGTCGAACTGGCCCATGATGCCGAGGAAGCCGACGGCGATGGTACCCGCATCGCTGGATGGGCCACAGGCGGAGTGCTTGAACTGGGACGAGACTTGATCGGCGCACTCGTCGTACGCCAAGTCCGCGCTCCACACGTCCACCCACTCGTCGACGACTGCCCCCCGCACGCAGGACGCGCCGCCCTGGTCAGATACGTAGGGTTTGAGGCCATCCCACACCTGCCCCAGCAGGGCGTGCTGCTGCGCGGCGTCCATCACGCCTGTGGGAGACAAGGCGGGGAAACCGTACTCAAAGACGACGGGCTTCATCACGCCCGAGACCTCTTCGAGCGCGACGCCATCACCCTGCGCGGAGTCCCCGTCGAGATACTGCCGAGCCGGATGCCACGCCCTGACGAGGTCAACCATCTTCTCCGCCTGCACTTGCGAGGCGGCAGTGACGACCTTGACGACCCACGCGTCAAAGAAGCCGCGCCCGTTGAAGCGGCAGTGGCTGAGCGTGTCGTTGAAGGTGACCGATATCTCGACCTGCCTCTCGGAGACCTGCCTGCATCCGAGCACGCGCTCCATCCAGTACATCAGGCCGTTAATGTAGTCCACGTTCTCGCTGTAGGCCAGCGAGAAGTCGGGACCCAGTTCCACCGTCAGCGACAACGGCCTGTCGAAAGTGAACGCTCCCACCTGGTCGTCGTCCTTCTCGCAATCTGCAGGCACGTAGGGGCCCTGAGTGCAGAAATACCTCTTCTGCTCAGTCCGGATGGTCTCCAGGATCTGCTGAAATTCCTCCATCGTCGCCGTGGCGTCGGCAAGCCCGGTGCTGTCGAGGCAATTCCTGAAGTTCTTCACGGACGATACCGCACCACCAAAGCACTGCCGTGGCAGAAGGAGTGAGATGTCGGGAAGGCCCACCACGTTCCACATCAGCACCGAATCCGGGGTGTAGGGCCTGCTGGACCCGACCCGCTCCGCGGAGTTCTCCAAGAAACTTCTGAAGTCCAGCTGCAGGCTTGCGCTGGTGCCGTCGGTCTGCCAGTTGCCATCCGCCCAGTACCAGGCGATGTCGAACGAGGGGATGACGTTGAGATTGTTCGTCTTGGCCTCTGCCAAGAAGTCCGAGTGGCTCGTGGAGTCGATGGACCATGGGCCAAGAAGCACCGCATCCGCCCCGAGCTCGTTCCTCATCAACGGCAGGTCACGGCTGTGGAGCGCGGCGAAGCTCAGCGTGTACGGGTCTTTGTTGCTTTGGTTTATGAACGCACTCTTGTACCCAATTGGCTCAGGCCAGTACTTCACAGCGCGCATTCCATCAATGGATCCCGTGTTCGTTTCGTCGCCCTCGTTCAACTCCACTTTTTCGAAGCCAGCGCACCCGCAATCCTGCTGAGAGCAGCCAATAGCAGGTAGTGTAGGCCTGATTTGCACCCACTGTGGGGAACTTCTGTCGGCGGCGATGAGGCTCGCCAAGAGAAGCGCCGCAGCGGCCGACGAACGTAGGAGGGACACCATGAGGCGTGCAGAAAGAGGTCTGGGCTGTTGCCAGCAAGAAGAGCTCGTGTAAAACACGAGGCCTCCAGGATACTTCTGATCTTCAAGCTTGAGCCCAAATTGGCACGGACGGGTAGCTCGGCGACGAAGACGACGACGACCACGAGAACAATGAGTAGGAGAAGGATGCGCCACGAGAGCTTCCAAGTTATGTTGCGTAGCATGTGGCGCTGCTGTCGCACAGCACCATGCTGACACCTCCGGCCTCCTGTTCACAGAGCTTGCCCGAGGAAGAGTGGTAACTCCGAGTGGTAGAAGAGGGCATATGAGTGGCAACGATAGGGGGGGATAGGCTTAGGGGGGGAGCATTGACCTAGAATCGACGATACATCGCCGATAGATCGGCGATAGGCCTCCGATAGTGAATCCGCACCTTCCTGGGCAGGTTGGGGCTATCGGGCCCCTATCGGCGATCAATGGGCGGTTGGGTGTCGATGCATCCCCCCCTATGCCCGTCCCCCCTTTTCGTTGCCCCTGAGTATAGGATAGATAGAAGCACTTGGGAGCATGAGAGCGCCTGGTGTGCAAGAGCTGCGGCGCCGTGGCCTCACAGACGCGGCAGGCCCCCACGCCTCCAAGACCCAATCTGGGGGCACGAACTGCGCACACCGCCCCCGCAAACAAGCTGTCCAGCATAAAGTACGCGCACGGGGGCGGTGGCCCCCCCGGCAGCCAGCAGGGACCGTGTGATCCGACGACGCGAAACAAAAATCAACACCGAGGAAACATCACGACTGGAGCCCCGGACCCCATCTTTTCAGCGGCACTCCCCGGGCCGAATCGATCTGCGACGGCCCCGGCGCCCCAAATGATGCGAAAACGCCCAACTCGACAAAAATACGGTTCCATGATCTCACAGGAGGCGAGAAAGGGTTGAGCAGGGACCAAACGTCTCTGTATTTCTATAGGCCTACCACGAAATTTTCTGAGAGAACAAAGATGTTTGAATGACAGACGCGAAGCGCTCAGAACATGGAGCAGACGTATGAAAACAAAACGGTTTCGGCCAGAAATGCCTCGAAAGCACCTCGTGCAAACCACAGGCGGCTCTCATACCATTCGTGGGTGGGCCGATAGGCAAGTCGGGACGCGTCGCCACTGCCTCAGGAAAGGGGGGGGGGGCGAGGGCACGCGAGGCTCAAGTCGGGCATGTCCTCCTACAGGCGGATTTGGGACGGAAAATTAAAACATGGGCACAAAAAGAATCCCCCAATCAAACATAGCAACAAACAAAATCGTCCCCATATTCTTTTTTAAACACTATGTTTGAACACTCCTCCTGTAGAGGGACGTGCCCGACCTAACGCGAGGCGGAACGCAGCCTCGGAGCCGCTCGCGGGGGCTCGCGCAGCTGCCGCCGCACCCGGCGAGGCGGGAACAGCTGCACCGCAAGCCCGCGCCGAACCGGGGGCGGAGCAGGCACGCAGGTGGCGGCGCGCCCCGGAGGCGCACCGGCCTCGCCAGGACGCCTCGGCGACCAGGGGCCCACTTGGGTAACCCCATCGTTTCCCCTTGTATAGAACAGCGCGCGAGCCCCGGGAAGGGCACTTCAGTTGAAAAAACACCATGTGCCCCGGGGGGGGATCAACAACCCCAACCCCAACAACAACACCACCTCCTCCACCACCACCACCAACAACACCACCAACAACAACAGCAACAACAATCATTCTAAGACTGTTCGCTCTTACTTGCCCGCGTGCCATTCAAAACGAGTTCCCCACACCCTCGATAACCGCCCTCTTTGTCTTCGATCACACCCCCTTTGGGGGGATTGTTTCTCTTTGCGGGGGGCGGCGGGCTTAGACAGGCGGGCAAACCTGAACGGGCGGACAATCCTTCGTGGGCGTACATGTGCCCGCCATTGGCTGCAAAAAGAGGAGGGGGAGAACGAGGGAGAGTGGGAGGAAGGGAGGGGGAGAGACGAAGGAAGAGGGAAAACGCCAGGAGAGAAGAAGCGAAGAGGGGGGGGGTGATTAGAGGCAGTGTGAGAGAGGAAGACAGATAAGAAGGGTAGAGAAAAAGAGAGAGAGAGAGGGGAGAGAGAGAGAGAGAGAAAGAGAGAGAGAGAGAGAGAAACAAAAAAAAGAAAGAGGGAGGGAGGAGGCAGGAGAGGGGAGGGAGAAGGGAGGAGGGAGAGGAGGGAGAGAGGATAGGGCAGAGAGGCATAAGGATGAGGGAAAAGAGGAGGGAGAGAGAAGGGAGGAGAGGAGGGAGGAGGGAGGAGGGAGAGGGACGAGGAGCAGGAAGGTAAGCGTGAACGTTCGAGGACGTCCTCGGCGAAAGCACCGTTCCTGAAGGAAGTCTCGGGCGGGAGCCCACGACGGGCGGGCGATCCCCTGACGGGCGGGTCGGGCGGGTGGGACATTCAAGCGGGATGCCGGAGTATGGCGAGAGCGCGATTACTAAGTAAATTGTAACGGCGTCCTTGGCGCAGCGTGTTTCCTGAGCGTCGAAAGCTCGATTTCTGAATACACTGCATGGAAGTCACAGGCGAGAGCGCAATTCCTGCATAACATGTGAAAGGTTCTCAACAACAACAACAACAACAACAACAACAACAACAACAGCAACAACAACAGCAACAGCAACAGCAACAGCAACAGCAACAGCAACCACAACAACCACAACAACCACAACAACCACAACAACCGCAACAATCACAACAACCACAACAACAACAACAACAAAAACAACAACAACAACAACCACAACAACAACAACAACAACAACAACAACACCAACAACAACAACAAGAACAACCACAACAACAACAACAACCACAACAACAACAACAACAACAACAACAACAACAACGACGAGCCTGGGGGTCCCAACAGGCTTGTCGAGAGGCCCAAGGGGCCAGTCGGAGGGCCAGAGAGGCCTGTCGGGAGGGCCCAAGAGGCCTGTCGGGAGGGCCCAAGAGAGGCCAGTCGAAGGGCCCAAAACGGTTGCCGGAAGGCCCAGGGAGGCTTGTCGGAGGGGCCAAGAGGTCTGTCGGAAGGCCCAAAAGGCCTGCCGGAGAGGACCAAGAGGCCTGTCGGGAGGCCCAGGAAACGCACCACAACAATTGCTAGCTTCAAAGCCGAGCGTATTGAAATTGCTTCCCAGAAATGGACCCCCCTCCGTCGGGGATTGAAGCTGTCTGCTGGGGATTGAACCCATCGCGGGGGAGAGGGGGTGGAAGGCAAGCTAGGTGCGCCCGTGTCGTACCTGACGTCATACATCGTCATACCCCCCTCCCTTCCCTTACCATGGGTAGATATACTACCATGGCCGAGAACACAAAGATCGAGCCAACGACGAGACGGGAACGCCATTGTGGAAGAGCCCTCTCCCCCTCCCCTCCCCCTCTGCGGGCGGAGAGAAATGCTGGCCCGCCTCTCCAGCTCGGCGGCCGTGTCCCCCCGCGCCTCGGGGCGCCAAGGGGGGGAGGGCCGGGGGGAGGCGGCGCAGGGGGGGGAGGGGACGGAGGGAAGGAATAGCATCGAGCAGGGGGCACGCAGGGGGGGAGGGAAGGGGCCGCAGGGGAGTGGGGGGAGGCAGAAAAGGTGCGCTCGCGTCATATCTGACGTCCTGCCACTCCCTCCCATCCCTTACCATGACGTAGATCTTCTCTTTATTCGCACAGCCGGATGTCCAGCAGGGCAATGATCGCGAGAGGGTGCGCGATGCATCGTAGAGCACTGCATGGGACGGCGTAGAAGAGCGCGGCAGAATGTATCATGTCATAGCATGGCGTGGCATTGCGTAGTGAAGCATTGCATCACAAAGCGTTGCAACGCAAAGCATGGCATTGCACAGCGGCGCATAACAGAACACCGCGCAGCATGTCATGGCATGGCACTGGGTTCCTTGGAGGGTAAATGGATAGTCTTCGAAGGGTCGCGGCAGGTCTGGAGTCGCGGCTC
Source organism: Prorocentrum cordatum (assembly GCA_963575745.1). Lineage (NCBI taxonomy): Eukaryota > Dinophyceae > Prorocentrales > Prorocentraceae > Prorocentrum > Prorocentrum cordatum. The sequence continues at coordinate 124,462 of CAUYUJ010015586.1, read as the reverse complement.
CATGTTTAGCTCCCTGGGCTCCGCGACAAGCTCCACACAAGGCGGGGCTGATGGAGAGCACTCGCTGGCTCTGCTTGCAACATCGCGTTCTGGAAGCAGAAACGGGACTCCCGCTTGATACTTCCTCCAAACGCCGCCGCCCCGAAGCGGGGGGGCCTTCTGCGGCGCAAGAATCAACGAATCGATGCCGGATGTGTAGTCACTTGCGATGGTTTTTCTAGGGCGAAGTTTCTAGATTTGGGGCCTATTTGGAAGGACCGAAAACGCCCGCGTTGCAGCGGGAGCACGTTTTGGAACAAGTAGAGGCGCAGAAATGGGGCCAGCGCTGCAGCGGGAGCAACATTTTGAAGCCCCGAATCGGATTGCCCAAAAAACATATGAAAACAAGGAAATGGAACCAACGCTGCAGCGGGAACACGATTCGGAACGAGCGGAAGCGCGGAAATAAGGCGAGCGCTGCAGCGGGAGCACGATTCGGAACGAACAGAAGGCCGAAAATGAGGCCATCGCTTCAGCGGGAACAACATTTCGAAACAAACAAACAAGCGAAAACCCAGTTCCCGGGAGTTCTGTGTGTAAAGAACAATACGCGGAGTGGGGGCGGATATCTTCTGGACGTCGTCAAGGGAGAGAGGGGAGTTGTATTCATAGTGTAGTTGTGAAGGATTGCCGAGTATCGAGCTGTCCGACGCTGTCGTTGAAAGACAGATATCACCGACCGCGGCTCCGCCGCGTGGTCTTGCTTAGAAGCTTCGGCCACGTGGCCCGCCGCCAGCCTGTTGAGGTATTCACGGCGATTGGGCTTCTCAATGCTCCTCGCACGGGGCCCCTAGACCACGCAATTGCCGATCCCCAGAATACCCGCACGTCATACGGAACCCGCAAAAAAAAGGAGAATGGGGCGGGGCGAGAAGGGAGGGGTAGGGGAGGAGGGAAGAGGATCCAGCAGGAGGGCGGACTCTGGAAGTCGGGCCATCGACCGTCAAGAACTGCTCGGGATCAGGAGCAACTTTCCGTAAAAGGGTACCGCTAGCAGGGAGTCCACGATATCAAACAATTGCGACCTTGGAGTTCTGCGGGCGGGGGAAAGGGAGCACAAACATCATCTGCGAGAGACCGTCGCCGCTGCGGCCTGCCAGCAGATGGCCCAGGGCGGCGGCGGAAGTCGAAGGACAACTGCACAACATAAACTTTCGGCGTCTCCGGCACTGACCCTGGCGCGCTCCGCGCGCTTTTGAGGGGGGCTCCCGCGAAGTTCCCGAAAACTCGCGCTGATCTCCGAACGTTTATAGTGTACGCGCGTGTCGCTTTTCTTCGAACGAGAATGACAAAACAAGGCAGGGGAGGAGGGAGAGCAAAGACGAGGCAACAGGAATTGCGAGAGGTGGGGAGGAACAGGAGAAGCGGAGCGGACAAAGGTTCGGAAATCGGGGGTTGTTGATTGGGACAGCGGGACGGACAGTAAAGGTGCGTCTGACACGGGGCCTGACCACCTTGCGCCAAGATCGGTCTACGAAGAGACAGGCAATGAATACGTACACCAGTCCGTAGAAAGACCCAGTACACGTTCGAAACTTGTTTTCTCGGGGCCTAAATCACACGTTGGACGCCCAGCTGCCTGTTTCAAGCGCGAGCTTCCTCGCAGCCTCGACGGTTTCATCTGGAACACTCGATTCAACTGTTAAAGAAGAATTCTGATCACTCGATGAACATTCCTGCTACGGAACATGAAAAGTAGCATCGAACCAGTGCACAAGTTAGGTCCATGCATGCTCGTATCACATGGGGTATGAGCTCAGAGGTGTGGATGCTCTCTGCGATTATCTGCCACTCTGCTGGGGGTCTTAGGGGTGGGGAGAAATGCCGAAGACTTACCATGCCGCCATCAGAATCATCATCGTCATCATCATCCTCATAATCAACATCCGCATCATCAGAATCATCATCATAATCATCGTCATCGTCATCGTCATCGTCATCGTCATCATCATCATCATCATCATCATCATCATCATCAGCATCATCATCATCATCATCATCATCATCATCATCATCATCATCATCATCATCATCATCATCATCATCCATCATCGTCATCAGCAGCATCAGCAGCATCATCAGCATCACCATCAACACCAACAACAGCAACACCAACCACAACAATAACAGCAACAGCAACAGCAACAACAACAACAACAACAACAGTAACAGCAACAACAACATCCTCCTTCTCCTCCTCCTTCTCCTCCTCCTCCTCCTTCCCCTTCTCTTCGGTCGAACCTCCTCCTGCGCTCGTACCCTGCTGACACCATCCTCTCCTAGCCTCTGATACTTCCGAGCGTGGCGCGGGGCGCGCCTGCGGATAAGGACGCCGCTGAGACGGTAAACATCAAACTACTCTCTCGACCGTTCGGTCGAGCCTCCTCCTCCTCCTCCTCGGGCGAGCTACCTCCTCTCTCCTCCTCCCTCATTCTCCCTCCTCTCCGCCTTCTCCTCCCTCATCGCCCTCCTCCTCCTCCTCCCCCTCCTCCTCCTCCTCCGCCTCCTCCTCCTCCTTCAATTCCTTCTCCTCCGCCCGCGGGAGTGCCACCGCCCCCCTCCCCCCCCATTTGCGCCGCCGCGGTGGCGGCGGCTCGCGCGCGCGTCTGCCTCCCACTCGCGCCAGCCGACGACCAGCTCCGAGTCGGCGCTGGCCTGACAGAGGCGGGGAGGCGGCGGTTCACTGGCCGCGAACCCCTGAGAGTGGCAAGCCCAGAGGGGCTGACAATCTCAGGGATGTGCCCTCAGAAACTGAGGGAATCCTTCAGATCGGCGTCGAGATAAGGTGGTGCCGATCATAGCGATAGGGACATGCTTCAGCCTGGTAATGGGTGCGGGGGCTTCGGAACGACCTGCGGGCGGTGAGGAGGAAGGGCACGCGAGGGAAAACGGAAGAGTCGAAGTTCTTCCCTTGAGGGCCGCCAGCCGCGAGCGCATCCGCATCACAGACCTGACGAGCCGCAAGGCGAGACGACAGTCTCTGAAACAAGCCTCCCCAGAAACTGGGGGCCCATTGGAGAAAGGCACCCAAAAGTGGTCAAGGAGGTCCCGGAAAGAAAAAGCTGCAGAAGCAGAACTTTCGGAGATCTGCGCGCATGTCTTTGATCTGCGCTGGACCACGCGGCGCTGGAGGCGCCGCCAGGGGAGGAGCCCAGCACCGATGCAAGAAATCCGCGCGGACCTCCGAAGGTTGGTGCCTCAGCAGTCCAGAGACCTCGGGGGTCGACGTTCTGAACACATCCTGACGTCAGGGGTCCGGGGAGGGGAGCCGGAGCCCACACGCGGAGCCCAAGCGAGGCAGCGAGGCCCGAGCCCGAGATGGGAGGCCGCATCGGGTCGAAAACGGATCGGGTTGCCAGCGGTTCGTCTTAGGTCGGGCATGTCCCCCTACAGGCGGGTTTTGGGCGACAAAATGAAAATCCAACAACGATAGCAACAACAACATTAACAACAACATTAACAACAACAAGAACAACAACAACAACAACAACAACAACAACAACAACAACAACAACCACAACAACAACAACAACAACAATCACTTTACCCGAACGCTCAGTGTTCTCACCAGTGCCAGGGTTTTCATGCGACGCCAGCCAATACCCCCACTTTGTGGGGGGGCAGTGCAAGCTCTACCAAATATCCACACGACTCTTCGCCACCACCCACACCCAGCTTCCCGCCCTATGACGTTCGGACACTTCACTTCGTGGCCTGCGGACGACCGTGGCTACTACACTGGCGTGGAGTACACACCCACAGAAGTTGTTAAGCCTACGTTCGTACACCCACAGAAGTTGTTAAGCCTTGTTAACCCACAGAAGTTGTTAAGCCTTCCACAGAACATCTGTTGCATATGATGCATATGGTACATGATACACATGATACACATGATACGTACTCACAAGATAGTTGATCACATCTTTAGGGCAAATTCCTGAGGGATGTGGGAATACACAAGAGAGAGAGGATATGGTTGTCCCGATGGTTGTCTCGATGGTTGTCCCGATGGTTGTCCTGATGGTTGTGGTTGTCCCGATCGTTGTCCCGATGATTGTCCCGATGGTTGTCCTGATGGTTTTCGAGGACCTACGGTGCGATTCGTGTGATTTTATGATGCGCGGTGCTAAAATTCTTAAGAAGCCCAATGGTTTTTGGAGATTTCGGCGTGCGCGCGCGAAGAAAAAACGAATGTGTCCCGCATGGTATTATTTGACAGGGATGATGGCCCTGGCAGGTGCGCAACCGTTGTCGCAGAAGTTCGAAAAAGTTGCTCGCAAAAGCCCGTTTGACAGAAATGTTTAAAAAGTGTTGGGTTTCCTACGAATCCGCAAGAGCGCGCGGGATGAGATTTTGACATTTTTTTGTTGAAAAACCATTGGTTTTTTGATGTTTTTATGTTAAAATCGCTGCGAACACTAAGGTTTTGGAAGGATTTCGTCTTGCGCGCGCGAATGTCCACTTTACCTTATTTTTTGCAAGGGATTCTTGAAATTTGATTATATTAGAACAAGAAATGTCATTTTCTATTGTTTTTTGCAAGGGAAAGCGGATTACAACAAAACAACCGGATCCTGTACACACCCTCTTTTCTGAGGCTTCCTCACGAAAATGATGAAAATGTAGCTGCGGCCTAGGCGGCGCAGGGGGGGCGCGCACCAGGGGGCCCAACAATAATTATTCTTTAGAATAAATAATGTTCAATTACTAGCACGTGGGGACACTCCGTTCTCACCAGTGCCAGGGTTTTCATAGGAGGCGGGCAATACCCCCACTTTGTGGGGGGGCCGGTTCAAGCTCTACCAAATTTCCAAACGACTCTTCGCCACCACCCACACCCAGCTTCCCGCCCTATGACGTTCGGACACTTCACTTCGTGGCATGCGGACGACCGTGGCTACTATTCAGGGCCCCGCGGCCGACGACGACGGCGTGCGCGCGCGAAGAAAAAACGAATGTGTCCCGCATGGTATTATTTGACAGGGATGATGGCCCTGGCAGGTGCGCAACCGTTGTTGCAGAAGTTCGAAAAAGTTGCTCGCAAAAGCCCGTTTGACAGAAATGATTAAAAAGTGTTGGGTTTCCTACGAATCCGCAAGAGCGCGCGGGATGAAATTTTGACATTTTTTTTTTTGAAAAACCATTGGTTGTTTGATGTTTTTATGTTAAAATCGCTACGAAAACTAAGGTTTTGGAAGGATTTCGTCTTGCGCGCGCGAATGTCCACTTTACCTTATTGTTTGCAAGGGATTCTTGAAGTTTGGTTATGTTAGAACAAGAAATGTCCACTTTAGCTTGTTTTTTGCAAGGGAAAACCGATCGTAACAACACAACCGGATCCGGACCAACCCGTTTTGCCTGAGACTTCCTCACGAAAATGATGAAAATGAGGCTGCGGCCTAGGCGCGGCGGGGGGGTCGTGCACCAGGGGCCCCAACAATAATTATTCTTTAGAAGTAATAATGTTCAACAACAACAACAACAACAACAACGACGACGACGACGACAACAACAACAACAATAGTTTTAAGACTGTTCGCCCTTAGATGCTTGAGTGTCCAATAACGCGTATTTCCCGCCCTCTTCGTCTTCGATCGAACCCCTTTTGGGGGGGATACCTTTCTTCCCTGCAGGCCGGGCCCTGGCAAGCGGCGGGGCGGCCGCGGACCTTCGGCCTGGCCAGCGGCAGCGCTGATCGGCGGGGCGGCCGCGGACCGTCGACCCGACCCTAAGAGGGACGGACAGGGGACCGACGACGACGACGACGACGACGACGACGTCGAAGACGACGGCGACGACAACGACGACGGCGAAGACGAGCGAAAGCGAGAGCGAGAGAGAACGACAGGGCACGAAGTAGGTCACGAAGGGCGACAGCGGGGACACGAAGGGAATGCGTTTGGGGCCACGAAGAGCGCGAACGAGCGGGGGCCACGAAGTGCAGATAAAGCGGGGCCACAGAAGGCAACTATGGGGCCACTGAGGGTAGCAACTGGGCCACGTAGGACAGTGACGGGGAAACAAATGGCGACAGCGGGACCACGAAGGGCATGCACATGGGACCACAACGGGCGCGACTCCTGGGTGCCTGGGTGTCGGGAGCGCGGCGCTTGGGCAAATTGGAGGAAATTCCAACGCAAGGCTATTTTTCAATAAGTTGCCAGCAACTCTCCAGCGAGAGCGCGACTCCAGAGCGCCGGGAGAGCGATTCCTCAATAAATCGTAAGGAAGTCCCAAGCGAGAGCGCGATTCCTGAATAAAATGCGAGGAAGTCTCGGGCGGGAGCGGGGGTCCTGGCTAAATTGTAAGGAAGTCTCAGGCGGGGGCCGTTGTTGTTGTAACCCGGGGGCCGTGGGCCCAGTTTGAGCAGGAAGACTTTCCCTGTCCCTGTCCAAAAACCAGGTGCGAGCGTCGAGGGGCACACTTTGATTGAGAAAAAACAGTATGCACCGGTGGGTGGGGATCAACAATAATTATCCCAGTGCGACCCTACCTAGGAGTTGGAACCCTTAGGAAAGCAGCATTAGTGGTAACAGTAAAGCTAAGCTAAAGCTAAGCTAAAGCTAAGCTAAAGCTAAGCCAAAGCTAAAGCTAAAGCTAAAGCTAAAACTCCCAGGGGACTGGGGGAACCGCGGGGCGGGGACTGGGGGAACCGCCGGGGCGTGGTCCACTGCCCGGCCCCTTTAAGCTAAGAGAGTAAGAACCCTTCTAGGCAGAGCCTAGGTAGGGAATTAATCTTCAGAAATGAGAATTCAAAAACAACAGCAACAACAACAACAGCAGCAGCAACAACAACAACAGCAACAACAACAACAACAACAACAACAACAACAACAACAACAACAACAAACATACCCAAAGTATAAAACAAATGTTAAAAAGTAGTCCCCATACTTTGTTTTTTACTATTTTAGAATTGTCCTCCTGTAGAATGACAGGCCCGACTTAAGAGTCGCCCCAGGAGAAGAGGGCCGGTTTCGGGTATCCCGCGGAGGCCGAGCACAAGCCTGGGCGAGGCGGAACCACGGAGCCCACCTCTCGCCGGGGAGAGCATGCCCATTGTCTGGACGAGCCCCCGAGCCAGTCGTGACAAGGCCCCCAGACCTGTGGCCAAGGATCCTCTCAAGGACCCTCTGGGTGTTCCTGTGAGCGGTCCTCTGAAGGCTCCTTTCTCAGCGGTCCCCTGGAAATTCCTCCGGAGGCTTTTCTGAGCGAGCCGTGCGCAGGAATGTCGCAGCGCTCGCGCGCAGCAGGGTTTTCAGTGCCTTTCTGTTAGGTCGGGCAGCACTCCTCCGGTTCCTCCTCCTCCTCCTCCTCCTCTCCCTCCTCCTCCTCCTCTCCCCCCTTCGCCCCTCTACCTCCTCCTCCCTCCTCCCCTCCCCCCCAGTTCCCGTAGCGGGTTCGAACACCGCGCCGATGGACGACTGCAGGTGCCCATCAGGGCCGAGGCCTGCGCACCAGGCACAAGCCCGCTTCTCGCCCCAGCCACCCAGGCAGACTCACGGCCACTGCTTCGGGGCCTCGCCCAGGCATGCGCGAAGAGCTGAAGACTGCAGCCCCGTGCGATTTCCGCGCGTGCCGATGTGGAAGTCTACGGTGGGGGGCCGCTGCTTGGCGTGTCGCGGCAGCGGCGGCCACTGCGACACGCTACGCCCGGCAGGCTGATCGCGCGCCGCTCTGCATCGCGGGATGTGGACCTCGCCCACCAAGCACCTGAGAAATAACTCACGGAAAGGGTCATTCGTATGTGATAGCATGCGCAATGTGAAAAGTGAGCGGCGCGTAGCTCTCTGCGAAGGTAAACGCGCTCTGAAATGCACTAGGAAAACCACCGCGCGGCAATGCGCGACAAAACTAAATTTCGCTTGGAATGGATTTCGGCGTGCGTCCCTGTTCGTCTCCAAAGGAAATGCCACTACGAAGAAGCTCGTGGACGTTGATCGTTGGCGCGTGTCACGCCGCAGCGTGGCGGGGCTCAGAACCCCGGCGGCGCGACACTGCGGCCCCCTGCAGCAGCAGGAGGCCCGCTGGTGGGTCGAAGCATCCAGCGGGCTGCACCATGGCGAGCTGCGCCTGCGCGACCTGATCGCCGGAGAAGCGGCCAGGTCGCGGAGGGAGGTCGTCGTCGAACGTTGGCATCAGCAGGAAGCTGTGCTCCGCAGTGGCCCCACACTCTGACACCTGCGACAGAAAAGATGCAGCACAAAGAACTGCACGAGCGTGCGCCGAGGGAGGTCCGCGCGGAGTCCTGGGGGGGAGCACCAGCGGGGATCCAAGAAACTCGCGCGGACCTCCAACAATTTATGTTTGTGCCGTTTTCTCGCCATATCGCCCGGACGTCCACTCCCCGCGCCTGTGTCGATGTCGCGCGTGCATTTGTTCGCAAGGGGATCCAGGATGTGCCTCGGTGGTCCTATATATATATATGTGTTTGAAAGAAGCAGAACACATAACAACAACAGCAACAACAACAACAACAACAACAACAACCACAACCACAACAACAACAACAACACCAACACCAACACCAACAACAACAAACTCCCACGCCCGAGTGATATGCCAAGCTTTCGGCCCTCGAGCGCAAGAGACGGGAAGGAGGCCCGCCGCGACGACGAACGTCATCCAGTGCAGCGCAGGCAACCGCGCGGGCTCGCGCGTGGGGTCGTGTAAACTGAGCGCCGGCGGCAAACCTTCAGCCTGGTTGCCGCCGGGACCTCGTAGAGCTCCCAATCCCTTGCCATGGTCGTCGTCGCAGAAGAAGAGGCAAGCGGCTGCATAATGGTTTTTGTTTCGAATCTGGCTCGAGTAGCAGACCGAGCTCAGAGCAGATCGAAACAACAGCCGACCCGTACCGTAAGGATGCGCGGTAAGGATGCAAGGTCCTTGGAGGGTCATGCTAACGTTCTTCGAGCGAGGCTGGCCAGCAAAAGTCGCTAAAGGATGGGCCGAAGGGGCAAGGATGCACGGGTTACCTTGTGAAGGTTGCCCATCCTTACCTAGGAGGCAACTACTGGGAGGTCGTCGTCGGAAGGATTAAGGAGAATTAAGCCCCATTGGGAGGCTACTACGCAGAATTAGGCCGCGGCTTAAGCAAGATTGAGCCAGATCAAGCAGGATTCAGCCGGGTTCAGCGCGATTATGCCGGATTGAGCTGGATTTCGAACCAGGGCAATGTCTGAAGTCGAACTCCCAGGAGCTGCCTCCAAACCTTCCTCTGCGGGTGGACTGCGCTTCTCGTCCCTGCACTGTCACGGGCGACTCCGGGCGGCGCCGGCAGCCACAGGCTCGCGCGCGGGGTCGCGCAAGCGCAGGCCGGCGGCGCGGCACGCCGGGCCACCCCGAGGCGGACGCGGCAGGGCGCAGAGGCACGGGCGCCTGCTCCAGTGCAGTCAGGCAGCCTCCCTGGCCTCCAGGGCAGGGTTTGGGGGAGGAGGGGGAGGAGTCAGAAAGTAGGTAGCAGCAGACACGTGTATAGCAGCAGATAGATAATGAAGCAAGCACCGCAGACGTCTTGGGTCAAACGAACCGAAAGTCGGACTTTGGTAGCGGAGCTGCCGGTCCTCGGACCCGCGATTCCTCTCGATATCGTAAACCGGTTTACGATCTCTCAGGTGCTCTACGTATATCGTGGATCGTTCATCTCTCGACTCTCGCAGAGATTGAGGAGCTCAGCAGCTTCACATTTCACGTCTACAACAGCACCTTCGAGCAGCCGTACCGCGAGGGCTTCCAGTAGCTCGCGAAGGTCATCGATCGATTCTATCGTTGACGACTACCCCGGCAAGGTCAAGTACTACAAGGACGGCGGCGGCCATACAGTTCTACGTGGTATTCCACTGGACGAGTACACGCGGCAGTGTCCACCAGGATGGCGACCTTTCGTGAGAAACTACTCCCTGGTCGCCTATGAGGAGAAGCTCAGGCGTTGGATGAGGATGAGGGACGTATCTGGAGAATGCCAGGGCAGTGTGGGCGTTGGCAGGCTGAAAGGCTCGGCATACCGCATTGCGATGAAGATTCGGTTGCGACGACAAGATGGCAGTATGCTGTATCAGGACGCAGCGGTAAATGCACCTGCGGAGGCCGAGGATGTCCCCCAAGGCCTGCCTGCCACACCTTCTGGATTGCAGCGGATACTGGCGGACCTGCGCACGGCTTTTGGAGATGACAGTCAAGATTTTAAAACGTTTCATTTGGATCGGTTTTGTTTTTTGAATTACATTTTTTGAATTACATCGTGGATCGCACTCACTCTTAGATTCCTTGACGGCGTTCAAGCTACGCTACGAGGCGGCAGAAGAGCATGCAGTGTTGAACCTCAACCACGTCGGCCTAACACACCTATTACTTGGCAAGGCCGGCCTGGCCCCGAGGTTCATTGATGACTGGATGCTGAAGGTAGACGGCGATCGGGGCCAGTTCACAGAGATCTACAAGCTCTGGATGAAGTTCAGCAAAGGGCAGAAAGAGACTGGCGAGGGCGACCAGCAAGGTATTTTGTTGACTTATGATGATGACGAAGACGGTCAAGATTACAGCCAAGTTGAGTACTTCACCGATCATGGCGGCAACTGGTATCTCTATGGTAACACCTAAGAGCAGGCCTTCTGTTTCAACTTAGCTTCTGAAGATATGGTTTACCTTACATGGTCGATGATTGCTGGGATGGTACCAGGAACGCTAATGGGTTTCAAGCATGGTGCTGTAATCAAGATGATGATGATGATGATGATGATGACGGTCAGAATGACGATTACGATGACGAAGAAGCTCTACTCGACGATCCTCTCGACGGTCCTCCACATGATCTGGCTTTCTACGGCAAGCACGGGCAACAACGCACAGGCAAGGGCTAAGGCAATGGCAAAGGTGGCTACGGTCAGCGTCGCAAAAGCTTCGGCAAAGGCGGCAAGAGCAACAATAGATTTCGCTCTTTTGGACGTGGCAAGTCAGGCGGTAAGGATCGGCGAGGACGTGACTACTACGGCAGCAAAGGCAAGAATAAGGGCAAAGGCAAGAGCAATAATAAAGGCAAAGGCACTGGCTCAGACGATCGTCATGAACCTGTCATGGACCTTCACCACGGATCTGGACAGCAACAGCAAGCTCAACCCGGGCCTACGATGAATAACTCGAGGGGTTCAGGATCAAGCTCTGGATGCGAGATGTGCGGCAGTCGGTGGCACAATGTGAAATATTGCCCGGTCAACAAGGCGACCAGCAAGAAAGGCTTCTTGGTCGGGCTTGGCGACAGCGGCAAGGATATGACTGCGTTGGACATCGCATTACCTCCACCTCCTAGTCCGACGGCGGCCCATGACAGCATTAACCGACATCCAGAAGCAGCAGCAGAACGGCGGTTCCTGGCCTCTCTCAGGAAAGAAGAAGCGAAGAACAAAAAGGAAGCTGAGATAAGGGCTACCGACGAGGACATTGAAGAGTACGACAGCAAGGACCCTTGGTTTGAGCAACAATCAGATCCATGGAGACCACCATTGCAACCTCCGACTCGACCGGACTTGAGCGATGCCGGCTCCTGGCAGAATGTTCCATCGGAGTAGGCCTCTGACGCTTGTACGACGGTCTCTGACGATAAGCCTGCACCAGAACGGACGTTTGACTTCGGCGAGGCGACGGTCTCAAGGTTCTTTCGGAGCTAGCAGAAGCAGCAGACCATGGCTGGACTGGGCCTACCTACGCAGAAACAGTACCCACAGCTACCTGTCTCACAATTGACCAACAGGGTTGAAGCTAGCTCAAGCTCGACTGACAAGAATGTCTCAGCGTTCGTTCTCAGCATCTTCAGCGAGTGCGATGATACCTTCGAGGCGTACCATCTTGTCAGCGGCCGACAACGGAAAGGATTCATCATCGACCCTGGAGCAGCTTCTGGCATCTGTGGCACTGACACGTTGCTGCAGCACAATGGCAAGGACACGCAGAACTACACGATCACCCCAGGCTCAGGCAATTTCACTGGCATCAACGGCAGACCTACCACAGGACTGGGACACGTGGCGCAGAAGGCTCAGCGCTCCCGTGTGGAACTGGTCTGGCATGGCGCCATCATCGGTGAAGGCGGTTCCAATTGCCCATTTTTGTTGCCACTGCCTCCTCTGGTTCACTACAGGGCTCTGTTAGTCCATTGACAGCGACCCTTCGGACGTTCACGTGGTCAGTGTACTTCTCACGTATAGCAATCACTACTTGCTTCTAACGAACGATCCTGCAGGCCAGCAGCGCGAAGAACCAGCAGTTTCAGCTCAAGTAGTCGAGATGCTGATGCACATGGTGAACAAACAAAACATCAACGCCGCGATTCTCAAGACGGACATCACAGCTCTCGGTTCCTCTTGCACCCAGGAGGACTAGAGCCCACCTCTGCAGAAGACTCACATCATGGCATCAACATGTACGACTCCAAATGGCAGCACGGCTACCGGGCAATATACACCAGCACAGTATGGCATGTTGCGTCACTGGGGTGGGCAGGTCTACATGGAGGACACCTTCCCTGACTATCTCACCAGCGAGAACGTGGCGTGGCTGAAGCAGAGATACAAAGACACCCCTAAGGAGTTCTACACCGAGACAGGCTACGAGGTCGTAGCTCCAACCAACTTCGACAAGTAGATTCATGTCCACCATGGTCTCCAAGTAGTGTGGGCCTTTCAAGAGCAGTGTGGTCTGGATCAGGTCGGCTCTCTTTGTCAGCAATAAGGTCCAGGCTCACAGTGCTCTTTCCTGTTGGTTACCGCTACGGCTGGGACCTCATGAATCCCGAGCATCGCAAGATGTTGAGTAAGGTCCAGGCCGTTTTCAAGCCCATCGTGAAGCTGTCTGCGCCAGATTGCAGAATGTGGACGGCCATGAGTAATAAGCGAGGAGCTGGAGTTGCGGCAGCAGAACGGCAAGCAGAGTTTCCTAAATTGGAAAGGCTGCATCGTGATAATGTCGTTCAGGATCGAGACAGACACGGCTACATTAACCAGAATGACCTACGCTCCCAGCTCTGGACGCAGTCACCATTGAAGCAAAATCAAGACATCGCCAGCAACAGAACTCGACGAGTTGACGGATGTGCTCAGGGCTGTGTCATACAGCTGAGGAAGACCATCCGACGATGCCCTGGTCATGGAGTTCAGCGACATGCAATGATCGAGGGCTCTGCGCCCGGCTCGGGTTCCAAGACTGTAGCACTGACTACCGTGTACACTCGCACGATGTGCCGGGCACTCATCAGCAACATCGCCTCCTTCGCGCGCAAGTCCACTTGCGCCCTGATGTTCGCTGCGCTCGTCTACAGCAACATCGGCATGCACCATGGAGGTCCGAACGCAGAAGCAGTGCGAGTTCAGCTACTACACCCTCAGGCGACGGCACCTCGGCTCGGCAGCGACGGTGCGGCGGCATACGACATCACTACGGTCGCAGACGGCTTTCTTGAACCTGGACAATGGCGTGGATTTCATAGCACTACTACCAGCGGGCACCGCTGGTCAGCTCTGGCCTCGGTCGGGCCTGGCGTTGAGGCAATGTCTCGGCATCAATGGAGGAGTTATTGACGCTGACTACAGAGGCGAACTCATCGTGATACTGGAAAATCGTGGCAAGTCTCGCTTTGCATGCCAAAGTGGTGACAGGATCGCTCAGCTCATGATCGTGCAGAGCCACACTCCACCTGTGCAGCTTGAGGACCACATCGACGACGGCGAAACAGGACGAGGCAAAAACGGCTTCGGCAGCACTGGACTACATGCGCAGGTGAACAGCACAGAGGCTTTCTGGGGCTGTCTTGGTGCAAGTGGCGGAGATCGTGAGCCAAGCAGATGGCCTGGAAACTGCAAGCTGGCACCCAAGGCAGATCCCAAGCGGACTTTGACACGACCAGTGGCCAAGATACCTTCAGCGATGGCAAAGGCTACGACGGCAGCAGCGTCAGCTCCGCCTCGACATCTAGCGCCACCCGTTCCAGCACCCGATCCACGAGCATTAGAAAATCTGGACGATAACATCCTACAATCACCATCAATTTCGGCTTCGGCTTCGAGTTCAGCAACACCACCAGCAGCACTAGAGGCAGTTGTAGGACCTATGACGCGTCAAATGCAACCTCTACAGCGACCGGCCAACGGCACTGTCAAGATGAAGGTGGCCTATGACCGGCTACGGCGAGTCAAGGTGGGCGACTTCACCACGAACATTCACGAGCAGCTGAAGAATATTGACCAACTATGGATGGCTCGTATCTTGGCAGATTTAGCCGGACAGCACACAGGCATACTCACGGCGCCCAACACTCAGCAGCAGCTCAACGTAGGCGACGACGCCGACGGCATTGTTCAGATACTGATCGAGCTGCTGAGGCCATTGATGGACGTCGACTCACTACACATCACATTCCAGCCGAACAGCTTGGAAACATCCAACACCACCTCGATAGACGACAGCCCATTTCGCATCGTCTCTCTCGGCGCGGACATCGACAAATGGGAGTCTCCGGCACTGGAACGGCTTGACGGACTCACACCAGCACAGCAACATCATGGCATTCGCGACCATAAATGGCTCATTGCCGCTCAAGGACATGCGCCACCACCTACTATGGAAGAAGATGCTGAACGGAGGATCCTACCGCGACTCAAGCTCACCACCGCACCACCGAGCTTCGACTTCGCCAAACTACGTCAGCAGCTCCAGGAGACGGAATATGATGCCGCCCGCTTTCGCTTGCTGAAGGGCCTTCATGAACGACTTTGGCACGAACAGTTTCCAAGCATGGAGAAGTTCTTGAGGCGACTTGGTGTGCCGGACAGGTGCTTGGAGCTGGCTCAGCAAGTGCTTGCAGCATGCGAGCAGTGCAACGACTGGCCACCTATAGCCAGCAAGCCCAAGTATCGAGCAGAGCTCGCAGGGTGGTTCGGCGACTTCATGGCGTGCGACCTCTTCTTCATATTCGGCAAGACCTTCCTGCTCATGGTGGGCGAGGCTATTGGATGGAACATTGCGCAGGTGTTGCCCAAGGACGCGTTCCACATTGCACAAGCAATGTTACGAACTTGGTTTCGATACTTTGGACCACCCAAGTGCATCAAGTTCGACCAAGAAGGCGGAGTTCGCTCAGATGACTTTGCAGTGGTGTGCGATTGATATAGTATAAACAAGCAATTGGGTGGCTCGGACGACTCGGGCAAGCCTACAATCACCGGGCTGGCAGAAAAACGCAGTCTCATCAAGACATCCGCTTTGGAATGCAAGGCTAGTGTGGCCAAGCAAAGACTTGCGGTTCCCGACGAGGACATAATGTTCGAGCGCACGATGTGCCAGAACTGTATGCTTGAATACGGCGGCTGCACTCCATCTCAGTGTCTACACGGACAGAATCCTCGAGGCTTCTTTGATCACGGCTCCAACTCCACTCTTTCCATAGACGGCGCTCGTGACTCTACTCCCAACACCTTGAAGTCATGCCTCAGGCTCAGGATGATGGCCCAGACGGCGTTTCAGAAGGCAGTCATCGAACAGCGCATCGCAGAGGCAAACAACACCAGAGTGCAAATCCGCTCGGACGTGGCAAAGCTACGACATTTGCAGGACTTCGTCGACCTGTATCGAGTTCCTGATCGTAAGGATGCACCTGGATGGAAGGCCGTGTGACCTCCTTGACATCAACCTGAAGGATCAATATATGCCATAGATTGTCCCGGTCAGGCATGTTCGACCACATCAGGCACGATCGTCTGCAGTTGTGGAAGAATGAACTCCTACTGACATGCTGATGGATGGAGAAGGCAGATGGCAGGGTTACCTACGCGATGACATGCGCTGCATGGCTTACTTGACATCGTCGACTGTCAGGCACCAGCCGTCACGATCACTGTTGGAATGGTTCACGATGCCAACGGCATGCAGACTGTGGTGCCGGATGACTTGGAAGTCGATACTCCTGAGGTCTTTCGACTGGCCTCTCAAGTTGGCGAGGTCTTGTTGCAGGTATCGGCTCCCAGAGCCATCAGGTTCGGCACTCAGCTACCCAACATCGACACCTACCACGGCATCAAACGAGGAGTTATCCTAGCATGGATTCGGCGAGATCGGCTCATTTATCAAGTGCGACAAGTGGATCTGGGAAATACTCTGCGACTGGCCACCATCTTGCCAGACACGCCGAGCAACTACTATTTCATCATCTACGTATCAGACCAATACGAGGAAGTTACAGTTCAGGACGCGCTGCCAGATTTGCCGGACATCTCCAGCATCGAGCAGATTGATGACGCGCCCTGGACTGCTCCTACGCAATTTCTACCATCACCACCTCCGACAGAATGGTGGAAACCGCCAGGTTACGACGACGCACCTATGGACACCGACGATCAACAACCATCTCCTCAGCCACCACAGCCTCCATAACGACCATCGCAGATACCTCGACAACCTCTGGTACCGCAGTCGGCCTTCCCGCCGACCGACCCGTCACAACACATGGACAGTACCCTCGAGACGGTGTCGAGGTCAGGCGCATCTATCCTGGCGCCACCTGCACCTCCTCGACCTCCTGATGATCGTCCAGGTCGACCAGTGCCAGAAGGTGAGCAAAAGCGAACTTTGGCGGCAGATCACGACATCAAAATGTCGGATGAGGAGTTCGTTCCGCGAGGTCCGGCACCACGTCGAGCTACCACCTCACCTCGGGCTTCAACACCGTTTCGGCAGATACCCACGGTACCGATGTTTCCAGCACCTCAGGCTCCAGCTTCACCGGACTGGGAGCAAATGGCGCTTCCCGACTCACCTGTCGGCATGGACGCCTCTCGCTGAGAACCAGCAGCATCTGGGCAGCCACCAGCTGTACCAGACGCAAGAGCTCGGGAACATGATGGCCACCGATCTCGGACCCAGACATCAATCCTGAAGCGTGGTTCTATTTCAAGGATTAGCCCACGTCTGAGGGCTGACGACGACTGGATATGAGAGCGACGAGATCGACGCGTCAAGTTCGATGACATCGGCACGAGTTCACCACCAGCTAATACAAGTGGATCGCAAGCTGCAACATCGTCGGGCGAACAGGGCTCGGTGCTACCCATAGCTGGAGCAGCTCAAGGTGAAGTTGGGTATATATGAACTCGAACCAGTTGCATATGCCCAGCTCGACTTCCCACATCTGACTCACAAACGTCTGGCCGTCGACCTCATTGTGAGCATTCCTCTGGTCGAAATGGATCAACACCTTGTGTGGGTCGTGGGCGTTTTCTTTTCGCCATTGCCGCACTTGTTCCCAAGCATCCTGTGGTGTTGGGTCCTCGTTTTGAAGAAACGGTGCCCCGCGTCTCCTCTCCTTACTCCTCCTCCCCCTCCTCCCTCCTCCCCCTCCGCATCAGCCACGCCCACTTCGGCGCACCCCTCACACGTTTCGCGGCCCCATAGGGAGCTCCACCGAGGGCCCCAGCGGCTGCGTTCGCATGGCGGCACCGCGCCCATTTCGGCACACCCCTCACACGTTTCGTGGCCCCATAGGGAGCTCCACCGAGGGCCCCAGTGGCTGCGTTCGCATGCGGCACCGCACCCATTTCGGCACACCCCTCACACGTTCGTGGCCCCATAGGAGCTCCACCGAGGGCCCCAGTGGCTGCGTTCGCATGGCGACACCGCACCCATTTCGGCACACCCCTCACACGTTTCGTGGCCCCATAGGGAGCTCCACCGAAGGCCCCAATGGCTGCGTTCGCATGGCGGCACCGCACCCATATCGGCACACCCCTCACACGTTTCGTGGCCCCATATGGAGCCCCACCGAGGGCTCCAGTGGCTGCGTTCGCATGGCGGCACCGCGCCCATTTCGGACACCCCTCGCACGTTTCGTGGCCCCATAGGGAGCTCCACCGAGGGCCCCAGTGGCTGCGTTCGCATGGCGGCACCGCACCGGCACACCCTTCACACGTTTCGTGGCCCCATAGGGAGCCCCACCGAGAGCCCCAGTGGCTGCGTTCGCATGGCGGCACCGCACCCATTTCGGCACACCCCTCGCACGTTTCGTGGCCCCATAGAGAGCTCCACCGAGGGCCCCAGTGGCTGCGTTCGCATGGCGGCACCGCACCCATTTCGGCACACCCCTCACACGTTTCGTGGCCCCATAGGGAGCTCCACCGAAGGCCCCAGTGGCTGCGTTCGCATGGCGGCGTCACACCAATTTCCGCACACCTCTCACACGTTTCGTGGTCCCAGAGGGAGCTCCACCGAGGGCCCCAATGGCTGCGTTCGCATGGCGGCACCGCACCCATATCGGCACACCCCTCACCCGTTTCGTGGCCCCATAGGGAGCTCCACCGAAGGCCCCAGTGGCTGCGTTCGCATGGCGGCGTCGCACCAATTTCCGCACACCCCTCGCACGTTTCGTGGCCCCATAGGGAGCTCCACCGAGGGCCCCAGTGGCTGCGTTCGCATGGCGGCACCGCACCAATTTCGGCACACCCCTCACACGTTTCGTGGCCCCATAGGGAGCTCCACCGAAGGCCCCAGTGGCTGCGTTCGCATGGCGGCGTCGCACCAATTTCCGCACACCCCTCACACGTTTCGTGGCCCCATAGGAAGCTCTACCGAAGGCCCCAGTGGCTGCGTTTGCATGGCGGCACCGCACCCATTTCGGCACACCCCTCACACGTTTCGTGGCCCCATAGGGAGCTCCACCGAAGGCCCCAATGGCTGCGTTCGCATGGCGGCACCGCACCCATATCGGCACACCCCTCACACGTTTCGTGGCCCCATAGGGAGCTCCACCGAAGGCCCCAGTGGCTGCGTTCGCATGGCGGCGTCGCACCAATTTCCGCACACCTCTCACACGTTTCGTGGTCCCAGAAGGAGCTCCACCGAGGGCCCCAATGGCTGCGTTCGCATGGCGGCACCGCACCCATTTCGGCACATCTCTCACACGTTTCGTGGCCCCTTAGGGAGTTCCTTCTCATTCGTTCAACCTGCTTTGCGGTACTCGCAACTGCATATGGTTGGGTCCGTCGCCAGGATAATTTTTTTCTTCGTCTGGTCGTTGGTGACGCCAGTGATCATCAGCATCAGGATTTTGTCGAACTAGCCATGGTACTTGGCCTTGGCGCTGGCGATGGTGTCGAGGGGTAACCAATGACGACGGTCACGTCTGACAGCCCACTGGGGCGAACTGAGGGTCAACGCCTCCGCGCTCGACACACACACACACACACCCGCGTGAATTTCTTGTCGACCTGGCGGAACACTACGACAACTAATGAATGGCGACCTGGTCGACGCCACTGCCGCAGCCGCCAGAACAGAGCCAAACTGTGGCGCGCGGCACAAAAGGGGCGCGCCGGGACTGGCCGCAACGACCTGGACCAGGAAGAGGAGAGGAAGGAGGAGGAGGAGGAGGAGGAGGAGGAGGAGCAGAAGGAGGAGGAACAGGAGGAGGAGGAACAGGAGGAGGAGGAGCAGCCCCAGAGTGCACGCACGCTGCGTGGACTCCATCCGAGCCGATCCGGGAAGGTGGGAGGGAGGGTTGGCGGCGTGCGCAAGGGGGTTGGGGGAGGGGCGAAGGCTTGTCAGAGGAAACTGTTTCCTAAAGGCGCGGGCCTTACATCTACAGAGATGGCCCGCGCCTTCTGAGAAGCCGGAGTGTTTCCAAGAAGCCTTCCCCACTCCCCCTGCCCCCTCTGCGCGTGGCCGAGAGGGGCGGGGCGGAGGAGGAACGATCCCCCCGAAGCGACCCCCCTGCTTAGCTGCCCCGATACGCCACACGCAGCCCGTAGCGTGCTGACACGAAGCTCAGCACGCAGATTGAATCCGGAGGCCCGGCACGGCACGCCAAAACGTGGGCCGACACGTGGCGCCAGCACGCAACGTGTCAACACTGACGTTTTGAAAGCGGCACGCGCTGCGTTTCGCAACGGGCTTCTCCGGGCAGCGAAACCCCCCTGCGAACGTACCCCGAGCTGACCACGGAAAGCCGCCGCGGGCGCCTGGCCCGCGCCGCGCGGGCTGCCGCCCGCCGCGGGCTCGCCGCTGCCCGGGCAGGCGCCACCCGCGAGCCCGCCGCCGAAGGGCGCCGCCGCCACGGTGCCCTGGCAGCGGCGAGGGGCAACGGCGCCGGCGCGCCGTCGTCGTCGTCGTCGTCGTCGTCGTCGCCGTCGCCGTCGCCGTCGTCGTCGTCGTCGTCGTCGTCGTCGTCGTCGTCGTCGTCGTCGTCGTCCTCGTCGTCGTCGGTCGGCCTCTCTCTGGGAACGGATACTCCAGCCTTAATGATAAAAGGGAGGGGTCACAACCCTCCCAGACAGGCAATTCGAGACCCCCCGATCAAGCCATGAAAAAAGGCGGCCTTCTGCCCAGGCCCCGTGAAACGATCCCAAACAGCTCAAGTCAATCTCTCCAAACAATCGGGCCACCCCGTTTTGTTATACCACTCGGAGTAGCTTGCCGTCGCTTGGAGTTCCATTTCCCGTGCATGTTGTCGGCTTCGCGCGTTGACATAGTCTTCTCGAGATCATCCAGTATGCGAGCATGCTCCTCGATGGTCCTCGCCTAGAATATGAGCACGTCCGAATGATGCCAACACAATGGCATAAACATACGTTCGGAGCTCCGCGCGGACTGACTGCTCGGAGAGCGGCGCTGGACCCCCCAGGTGGCGCCGCTAGAGCCCCCCTGGCACGCTCCGCGCGCCATGGAGTGGGATCCCACGCCGATCCAAGAAATCAGCGCAGACCTCCGAAAGTGTATGGTTATAGCAATCTGCGCTCCTTGTACTGAGCACCGGCAACGCCCGTGGGTGAGGCGACGCCGCGGCCCGGTTGCTGTCACGGCCCCGCTGCCGCTGCTGGCCGCACCGGCCCACTCGACATGGAAGTCTTCCGCGTCTGAGTGCCCTCCTCCTCCTCCTCTTCCTCCTCCTCCTCCTCCTCCTCCTCCTGTCCTCCGCGGCCGCCCTTTCCTCCTCGCTCCCCCTTTTGCACGCCGGTCGCCCCGAATCGCCGCCCGCTGGAGCAGCTTCTCTGCCTCGTCGCCGACGGGGAAAGTTCCTCTACTCTCAGCCGCCTCCGTCGCTTCCTCCTGTAGGGCGACGAGCTCTACACGCATCCACCGCCGCCAGCCATGCCCATCCTGGGCCCACGAGCAGCGCGCATCCCCCCCCTGGCTTGGCGCGCCGTCGGCAGGCGGCCCAAGCATCGGGCCGATGCGTCGAAGCGGATGCTCGCGAGCGACGAATCGGCGGGCATCGGCTGAAGATCGGCTGCGCCCTCGGCGAGAGGCAGAGAGAGGCCGAGAGAGGCGGAGAGAGGCCGAGCGTCGGTCGGTGACGGAGGGGCGCCAGCGCCGGCGCACCGTCGGTCGGCCTCTCTCTCGGCCTCCTCCGTCGCTTCCTGCTGTGGGGGCGGCGGGATCTGTGCGTACCCGCCGCCGCTGGCCAGGCCCATGCTGGGCCCACGAACGGTGCGGACGCCCCCTGGCTTGGCCAGGGAAGCATCTTCCTATTCCTATATTTTTATTACCTGGAAGCCCCCCCACCACCCCCCCCTGGACCCCCCCCCTAAACCGGATCCTCCTCCAAGGGACGCTCCGGACGCCCTTTCGGACGTCTCGGCGGCCCCCTGGACGCCCTTGGAAAAGGTTCGGTGGCCCTTCTGGGCCTCCCAGGGCGCCTCGCTGGGCCTTGCGAGCCGACTGAAGGCGATTAGAGGGGTCGTCGGAGAGGCGCAAGAGAGACCCAAGACAGCACAAGAGCGCTCCAAGAGGAACCTCGATGGTCTGAAGACGGCCCACGAGGCCCCCAAAACACCCCAAGAGGCCGTCAAGAGAGCCCCGAAGAAGCCAAAATCGTCACATTCCGTCAGGAAATACATTGATTGTGCATATCCGTTTTTGGGGTCTTCGCAGCGTCCCAGACGGCCCAATGGGCCCCCAATCTCGCCCCGAGACGGCCCGGGAGGCCCCCTAGAGGGCTTGAAGGCGGCCCAAGGGGGCCCCAAGACTGCCCCAGAGAACCCCGAGAAGGCCCACAAGATGCCCAAGATGCCCCCAGAAGGCTCCCAAGAGAGACCCACGAAAGCCATGGGATGCTTCCAAGAATGCCAGTTGAGACCCGCAAGAGGGCCCTAGATGGCTTCAGAAGACCTCTGGAGGGCCCCAGCTCCCCAAAGCGGCCCAAGAAGCCCCCAGGACGGCCCAAGAGTGCCCCAGGACGGCACAAAAGAGCACTAAAAACGACCAGACGGCTTTCTCCTACGAAATACATCAAGCTGACCCGACGATCTTGGTTCCACGCTTGAGGCTCGAGGTTTCAGTAGCTCCCCGATCGAGAGAGACAGGCAATGGATCTAGATTCGAAATTCGACGATCGAAGATTTCCTGAGTGCCTGGAGCCCCCCAGGCATTCGGGAATCGATCAAACATCGATGTGTTCGGAGCTACTGTGACTTCTTCGGCGTGTCATGGGAATGCTCCTTACTTCCTCAAAGGACCTTCGCGCGCGAAGGAATCAGCATGATTTCCCCACTCCTGCACACAAGCGTGCCAGCGCATCGTCCGCAAGCGGTATCAGCAAGCACCCGGGATATCGGAAAAATGGACGGCTCGCCCGTCCAGGCCTCGAGGTCCTCCCTGCTGAAGAAAGCGATGATTTATTGCTTTGCCAGGGAAGCGTCCGGAACAAGGCGCATGGCGCGAAGCGCCAATGCAGTCTTGTATAAATATATGTATATGAACACATACATACAAGACTGCTTTGGCGCTGCGCGCCATGCACCTTGGTCCTTCTGAGTTCTGCACGCAAGCGGAATGCGTGCGGGCGTACATGCGCGCATGCATGTATACACGCGCGCGTGCATACACGTTCCGTATCAATGTCTAGGTGCATACAATATATCTACATGGTTGTATATGTGTATACGGCGTGCATATGTCAATAAAAATATATGTGTAAGGGTATGAACATGCATATGCAGCTCGTACGGGGCATCCTCGGGCATCTTCGCTGCATGCCACGAGACCCTAAACGACTGGGTCACAATGTGAAATGTCATGGGAGCAAAATCAATGAATGTTGGCATTCGGAAACATCGTGGGGGGGGGTTCGGGGCCCTCGTGGGCCTTTTTGGCGCCTTATGGGCCGTCCTGGGGCCAGCACGTGCAAATGAAAGGTGCGAGGGTCTCAAGCGAAAATGGCCAGATTATCATGGGACAATGCATCGCCGAGGTCAGTGTGCGAGGATGTCTCCAGCGAAAATGGCCTCAACACTTCCGCTGGGGCCCCCTTTGGACCCATCTTGGGCACTTCCAGGGACCTCCCATGGCCCTTGTGGGTCTGTGCTGGGAGCCCTTGGGGGGCCGCTTGGTGCCACTATGGGCTGTCTTGGGGCTCTCGTGGGCGATCGTGGGGCCCGGCTCGGCCGTCTTGAAGCTTTCTTGGGGGCCTTTTGGGGCGTCTTGGGGCGATCTCGGGGGCTTTGAAACCGTCTTGAAAACTGATGGAATCCGAAAGGCGAATATGCTAACATCGTAAGATTTACGAAGGGAATGGGACGATTTTTGTGGTTTGAAGGCCCCTTGGAAAGCTTTTTGAAGTGCCTTGAGGGTCTTTATGTTGGCATTCGGAAACATCGTGGGGGTGTTTGCGGGGCCCTCGTGTGCCGTTTTGGCGCCTTCAAGGGCCGTCCTGGGGCCTTCTTGGGCCGTCTTGGGGAGCTTGGGCCCGCTGGAGCCCCCTTTGGATCCATTTTGGGCACTTCCAGGGACCTCCCATGGCCCTTTTGGGTCTGTGCTGGGAGCCCTTGGGGGGCCGCTTGGTGCCACTATGGGCTGTCTTGGGGCTCTCGTGGGCGATCGTGGGGCCCGCTTTCTTGGGGGCCTTTTGGGGCGTCTTGGGGCGATCTCGGGGGCTTTGAAACCGTCTTGAAAGCTGATGAAATCCGAAAGGCGAATATGCTAAAATTGTAAGTTTTACCGAGGGGAACGGGCCGATGTTGGGGTCTTGAAGGCCCCTTGAAAAGCTTTTTGGGGTGCCTTGGGGGTCTTTCGGGACGTCCTGACGCAATTGGAGTGCCTCTTGGAGCGCTCTTGTGCTGTCTGGGGCCTCCCTTGAGCCTTTCTGATGACCTCTCGGATCGCTCTGGGTCTGCTGGGAAGGCTTTGGTGGAGACCCGGAAAGCCGGGTGACCTTTTCCAAGGACGTCCAAGGGAGCCCGAGAACCCCAGATCCCGGGGGTCCAATTTTTTTGGGGGGGATGGTTTCCCCCCCCCCGGGCTTGTAAAAATATGGGAAGAGGAACACATATATGTATAATAATAATTAAAAAATAGCAATAATAATACTACTCATAATAAGAATAATAATGATAATAATGATAATAATAATAATGATAATAATAATAATAATGATAATAATAATATACACACACCGATCCTGGACCCAGAAGGGCCTGGCTAGCGGCGACGGACAAATAACACGCAGATCAAGTCGCCCGATCCTGCTCTCTACACATCGTTCTGGGCCGACCCTCCACCGACAAGAGAAGCGGGCTCCGCGCTCCGCCCCCTATCTGGGGCTCCTCGGCCCCAACGTCCCACTGCCCAGCATCGAACGAGCATCTAGGGAAACCAAAAGGTACCGATACCGCTACTCCCCGGACCTCTCCCGGGGTGCGTTCTGACCAGGATTTCGAGGCGAATCCAGCGGTGGCGACGAGGGATGCCCAGGAGGCCCAAAAGGGGGGAAACGGGCGGAGGATAGAGGTATGGGCACCTTTTTCTCCTCTAAGCATCGTCGACGCTAAAGAACAGGAGGCGGAGCGGAGAGATGCAAAACACAGCGGGAAGCCAAAGCAACCCGGACCCACCCACTCTGCCGGCGTAGCGAGAGGCGCGCCGTCGGTCGGCCTCTCTCGGCCTCCTCGCGTCGCTTCCTCCCGCACCGCTCCCTTGGCGCAACCGGCGCGGCGCAACTTCCTCGGGGGGCGCCCAAACGAAGGGGGCGCATCCACGAAAGGGGATCGCAGATCATGGCCGGGGGCACGTGCGCGCCTGGCCCCAGGGGGGGGGGCCAAAAGAGGCGTACTGAGAAAAAGGGCCATGAAATCCGGGCAGATATCATGCACGTCGGTCCGAAGAGGTGCTCAGAAGCATGAGGCAGGAAGGCGTTGGAAGCAGATTGGGTTCCGCCGCCCCCTGAAGAGGAGGGAAGAGGTAAAACCACTCGACTCTTGAAGTAGGAGGGCGGCTAAAGCAGATTGGGATCTGGAAATCCAGAAATGTCTCATTTCATCGACCAGCGCGTATCCCTGGCCATGATATCTACATACCCATAATAATCACCTCCCCTTTGGCCTCCCCCGATTTTTTTAATCGGGCGCTCTCGCAGAACTGCGGGCCTGGGACACACACGGATCGATCCGGCGCAAGAGTGCCGCAGAAGAATGGGGTACGGGGCACTGGCCGTGATGTTTGACGACTTTTGATTTTTTCTACGAGTCGTTGGATCTCAGGCCTTCTCCTACTATTCCTGCTCGGCCGCCTCACGATCCTTTACCACCCATTCCGCCCGTCGTCCACCTTGCCTCCTCTCGTGCTGGCCATGTCGGGGCATTGCGCTACCTTGGTGCTGACTGCCTACGTCCTGCCATCCGACGTAGTTACTTCAACCGACAAGCATGCATCGCATGGACGAGTTACGCACTTCCGAGCAGAAGAGACGCCTGGCATCCGACTTGGCCTGGGAGATGCATCTCAGCCAACGCCCTGGGCAGACTCTGACCTTGTTTCGTTGTCCTGACAAGCGCCTTCCTCAGCGATGCCATTCGCTGACTTCCCTCCTGGCTGGCTGACAGAACTTCTAGTCCAAGACACCTCATGCAGCTGCTTCGAAGCGTGGGCCTCCGGAACTCTCGGCCCCTTCCCCAGGGCCGGCCAGCTTGTTATCCCGAGTCGTTTTGGCGGACCCGAAGCCCGACACCTGCCTCCCGAGGTCGAACATGACCGCAAACTGGCCGCCTCGATGTTGTTCGAAGCGCCGGCTGCCTGGGCGTATGCATTTTACATGCTCGTTCTCGGGACCTTCCTGGAACCATTCGCTCCACTCATGAGTCGATGATGCGTCGAACGACAGCCGACCTGAGTCGATTTTGAGTCGAACTTGCGTCGAGCTTGAGTCGAACTAGAGCCCAAAAGATCTCCAAGGTGGCCCCCAGGAAGGTCCCCAGAACGAGCATCTGAGGCACTGCAGGTGCTGGAGAGCTCTCGCAAAAAGAGAGACCATCGGGCAGGGGAGAGGCCGGCCTCGCCATGGCTTCCGGCCGAGGCGTCCAGCATCGCGCCACTTTGAGGGATAAAAGCGCGGGAGCGGGCAGCAAGGAGGAGTGACTGAGACGGGGGGAGGGGGATGAGGATCGGCGACCAACGCGGGGGGAAGCGAGAGGGGGCGGGCCTTTTCAGAAGGCTTGGATGTCCTCCAGCCTCCTGAAGAAAAATCCAGCCTCCTGAAAATTGTTTAAGCCTTTCCCCAAGATACAGGAAACCTCTCAGCAGGCCGGAGGTCTTCTGAGAAGCCCAGCCGCCTTCTGAGAAGGCCTCCTCCTCACTTCCCCCCCTCGCTCGCGGCCGAGAGGAGGATCTAGGTTCGAAGCTCTCTGGCTTTTCCGTACCTTCCCCGACGCTTTCCCACCTCGGCATCCTCTCCAGCAGCTGCGCTTCGCCAAGAGCGTTCCAGGGGTGCCGATATCGTCCCGAACGGCCGCTGGAGACCAGAGCTATGACCCGAAAACCACCACCCTCGCGGGGGGGATGGCGAGCGAAAGGAATGCACTGGCCGCTTGAAGAAGCGGACCGAGGGGCTCTGCCAGAAGTCGTAAGCTCTAGAGCTCCGTGCCGAGGAAATCGCGGGGCGGAGCCACGACAGTCGGGCTGCCGTGAGTACGAGGAAGCCTCGGACAGAGAACTAACCGCCCTCAGAAACAACTAGTGCAGAAAAAAACTCGTTCTCGGGATGTGAACAACGAAGACCGAGCTCCGTTGTCGAAGCCGTCATCACTGTCTCTGCCCTGACGGCAACCCAAATCAAACCCCCCAAGAGGACGCTCCCCGACATCACACTGACATGCTGCTCGACAGTTGTAAACTCGGTCGTGCGAGAAAACGCGCAGATTTTAGCCCCGCCTCCGCCACAGGCGACTTCAAGCTGCGGCTGTGCACCACGCCGCCACGGAGCGATGCTCGACCGAAGCCATCATGCAAATGCCTGCGGACGTGCTCACAGCATGCTGGGCTACAGCGGCGACTTGAAACGCCCCAGCCCCCGGCTGGCCAGGGAGCGCTACCATCGCGAGGCGGGGATTGATACATATCCGCCCGGGGACCGATGTCCTAGCCCTATCCCAAGGCCTTTGCAGGCAGCGGTGTAGAGGAACCCAAGCTCGCGCCATGACTTCTGGGAGACGCCTCCAGAAATCTGAGAGGGACTTGAAAGCGTCTGACTGTGCTCTGGGCGTCTGGGCATCATCATCAAAATCATCATCATCATCATCATCATCAGCATCATCATCATCATCATCATCATCATCATCATCATCATCATCATCATCATCGTCGCCACCACCACAATAATAATCATCATCAGCATCATCATCACAATCCTCATCGCAACCACCCCTGTCATCATCCACATCATCAACATCATTATCAGCAGCATCAGCATCAGCAGCATCATTATCATCATCAACATCACCATCACCATCATCATCTTTACCATCCATCATCATCATCATCATCATCATCATCAGTATCAGCATCATCAGCATCCGCATCATCATCAGCATCATCACCACCATAATCAGAATCACAATCGTCATCGTCAGCATTGTCGTCATCATAATCAGAATCATCCACATCAGCCTCATCATCATCAGCATCATCAGTATCACCACCATCTGAATATCACCACCACCACCACCACCATCGTCATCACCAGCATCATAATCAGTATCATCATTAGCAGCATCGTCATCATCAGCAGCATCATCAACATCATCATTATCGTCAGCATCATCACCACCATCCAAATATCACCACCACCACCACCATCATCATAAGTACTATCATCATTATCATCAGTATCAACATCAGCATCAGCATCAGCATCATCATCATCATCATCATCATCATCATCATCATCATCATCATCATCATCAGCATCAGCATCAGCATCAGCATCAGCATCATCATCAGCAGCGGCAGCATCATCGCCAGCATGATCATCATCCCCATCAACCTCATTATCCTCATCATCCCTATCACGGCTCTCCCACGCCTGGAGACACGAAATGACACACGTGACGGCCTCTCGGGCCCCCTCGAACAATCGCCACCCAGAATGTTGGGCTGGCACGGTGGCGGAACTTGCCGCAGGCAGCTGGATCATAATAATGATATAATACTAAGTCCCTGAAGCCCTAATATACACATGCCCACCGTCTCCTTGGGTCCTGGTATACGGATTCCGCATGTGGCGGATACTAGTATGTAGAAGTCCCCGCCTCGGCTCGGAACCACGCCCCCCGCTCGACGAAACCCGGCGACGCCATCCCGCTGAAGCAGACCAGCGGCCGCCCCACCGCTACCCTCAGCCGCCGCCCATGGCCCCCTGCTTGCTGGCCGCAGCGACGACGGCCTCTCGCGACGCCGGCTTGAAGGCGGAGTCCGCGGCGGCTGCGGTGGCGGCCGCCGCGGGTTGCGCGGCTGCCGTGCTCCGCGCCCGCGCGGCCGCGCGGCACCACGGATCCGCCGCCGCATCGGCCAGGACTGCCGCGACGTCGACGTGCTGCGCGACGTGGGCCGCGTTGACAACCGCCAGCTCGGTCAACGCCTCCGCGCTCGTCACCGGGATGCGCTCCCGCAGGCCATCCAGCTCGTCCGACCTGGGTACGGCGCCGTAGAAGCGCTCGCGGCTGCCTGCGCTGGCCCGCTGGCCAAACCAGAGGGATACGCTTGGAAGCAGGAGAAATCGGCACACACCTAAACTTTCGGAGGCCCACACGGATTTCTAGGTTCGACCATGGATCCCCTGGCGCGCTCCGCGCACCAGGAACGGGCCCAGCGCCGATCCAAGAGGTCCACGCGAACCTCTGACAATTTATGCTCTGCCGTCTCTCTTCTTCGACTGTTCTCCGCGCACTTGTCCCAGGTATAAAAGCCTTCCGTGTCGCCGAGGTTGAAGACCGCGCCCAGCACTGGCACTCCCTTCGCCAGGAAGTAGGAGCTGGTCAGGCTGAAGGAGTCTATGGCCGCTCCGACGCCGCACTTGCACACGAGCAGCACCGGCGCCCTGGCGGCCTTTGCGACGTCGGCGTTGTCAACGCCGACGATGGAGCCGACGGCCGGGAAGCCGACGCCGTCGACAATGATCGGGGGGACGTCGACTGACCACCTCACCGATCCTGGCCAGGCTAATCCTTAGGGGAACGAAAAATTGCATAAACCTAAAAACTCCGAGGTCCGCGCGGATTTCTTAGACCGGCGCGGGGGCTCCCTGGCGGCGCCTCCGGCGCCGCCCCTGGCGCGCTACGCGCGCCAGGGAGGGGGGTCCAGCGCGGATCCAAGAAATCCGCGCGGACCTCCGAGTTTTGATGTTTATGCCATTTCTCGTTCCCCTAATCCTGGGCCCAGGATTCCAGGATCGGTGCGTGCACCCTCCTGGCAAAGGCCAGGGGGGGCGTAGACGCCGACCCCGGGCCCAGCATCGGCCCGGCCAAGAGCCGCGAGGTGGTCAGCGGACGCTCCCCCCGAGATGACGACCCGGCGCCCTTCGGCCAGCGCGTCGATGCTGGCGGAGATCTTGGCCAGCCACTGCGCGCTCGTGCCCTGCTCCCCGACTAGGAACGAGCGGGTGAAGCCCTGGTAGAAGATCATGGGTGCTTTCTCGCCAGCGACGTGCTCGACGCCCTCTGCCTCGCACCACCTCTGCAGCAGATCGGGGGCCTCGCACTGCGTGGCGGGCTTGATGTACGCCAGCTCCTCGGCGCGGAGGCCCGCCCGGCGCAGCGCCTGCAGCACGCCCAGACAGACGGTCGTCTTGCCAACGTGCGTCAGCGCTCCCGCCACGAAGAGGCGGACGCACCCGCCGCCGTTGGCACCCACTGCTGCAAGCACTCCGGCGACGTCCGTGGAGCCCATGGGCCCCTCAGTGCCAGGTCTGGCGCACTGGATGGCCTCAGGCGTCACGACGCGGCCGTTCCGGAAGTGGTGCATGCCAGGCTTGAGCCGTGGTGCATGCCGGGCTTGAGCCGATGGCTACGGTCGCGGTTCCCGCGCAGTCCTCGAGAACTCCTTGCCCATGTTTCAGCACCGCAGACTTTGGCTTTCGTGGGTCTTTACGAGCACCGACGAGACCTTCAAAATGCACCCGTCACGATAGCTCACGGAAAACGCGGCGCACGCAGCTCGATGCCCACTGCCAGAAGCCAATACTGCGAAGGCCTTGCGGCCAGTGCCGCCGACCCTGAAGAGGGACGTCGACGACGACGGCGGCGGTGGCGGCGGCGACGACGACGACGCTGACCTGGGCCCGAGTCCTCAGGGATGCGTCTTGGGGTCTCTTGGGAAGGCTATCGGGGGGCTCTGGGGAGGAATTTTGGGCTCTCTTAGGAGCCTCTGGGGGGCCTCTTAGGGGTCTTTTCGGGTGTCCTGGGGGCCTCTTGTGGGCTTATTGGGGCCTCTTGGGAATCTCTTAGGGCTTTTGGGAGCTTCTCGGGGCCGGGGGCTCGAAATGTCAGTTCGGGTTCCCCGTCAAGGCACGCTCTTGGAGCCGTCTTGGGGGCCTCTCAGGCCGTCTTGGACGCGTTTCGGGCTGCCTTCGGGTACTCTTGGGATGTTTTGGAGCGCTCTTGGAAGCCTCTTGGCCGTCTTGGGGCGATCTTGAGGGCCTCGTCGGCCATCTTGGAGCGGCGGGAAGCGGAAAAGGCGAGAACGCCGAAATCTGTCAGATCCCTCGAGGAAATCACTGATCTTTGCCTCTTGTGGCCCTCTTGGACCGTCTCGGGGGCTCTTTGGGCACTCGTGGCTTGTTTTGGCAATTACTTGTTGCAGCCCTGGGACCCCAAGGGGGGAATGGGTATCTGACCCCCCCACCGACGGGGGAGGGATCAAAGGGAAGGGGCTTCCCTTGGATTCGATTGCGGCATTGCGAGGTTCTCTCGCTGACAGGCTTGAGGAGGGTGCAGGGAAAGGGGACGACGCAGACGACGACTGACGGAGACGACGACTCGAACAGACAAACCCCTCGCAACCTCGACAGGGTCAACAAAATTTACAATGCGGCCCCTTTCCCGATGTCGGCCCGGCCCCCCGTGAGGCTCCGAATCAACGTCAGTTCTCAAGCGGGCTCCTTGTAATCAACAGCAGAGTCGGTCCCAACATCGAGCATCTCCAATGACGGATATCAGACTCGAAATGGAAATCCCACCAGCCCTCTGGGCGTCGGTGGTGTAGAGCGTTTCCTCTTCCACCCCTCCTTCTTCCCCTTCGGGGAGGGGTTTACCCCTCCCCCTCCCCCCTCCCCACTGACCTGGACAGGGGGGGCGGGGAGCGGTCAGAGCGTCCAAAACGGCCTCGCCGAGGAAGCCAAAATCATTGATTTTACTAAGGTTTTGGCCCCATTTTGGCCCCCAGAGGGGGCAGCACTAATTGAAGCTCCCCTCTTCTTTGATCGATTTCCTCCAAGATGGCCCCAAGAAGCGCCCAGGAGGCACCAAGAGGCCCCAAGATGGCCCCAAGATGGCCTCAAGAGGCCCCCAGGAGGTCCCCAAGAGGATCCCAAACGGCCCAAAGAGGCCCCCCCGAGGCACCCAAGACGCCGAAAAGCCCCTCAGGACGACCCTCTACTCGCCTGGGCGTCGTTTCTGGACGGGCTGGTGGGGATACGCGAAGCGTCTAGAATTCCCCAGCCCAGCGGGCCAGAGGCGTGCTAAGATCTCGGGTGGTGAACAACACATTTGTATTTCGCGCGCGCGGGGCGGCAACTGGGGGTCCCCGGACGAAATGATCCCGGCAAAGCAACCTAACATCGATGTGTAGGAGCATATCTGGAAGCATTCCCCTTAAGATTCGGATGAGAATCCAGTTGTAGAATTCTGCTGGTCTCGCAGTCGTAGTCGCATTCGCGATGACAGTCGCAGTGGCAACGGCAGTCGCAGTCACAGCCTCAGCCTCAGCCTGCCTCAGCCTCAGCCTCAGCCTGCCTCAGCCTCAGCCTGCCTCAGCCTCAGCCTCAGCCTGCTTCAGCCTCAGCATCAGTCTGCCTTCAGCCTCGGCCTCAGCCTCAGCCTGCCTCAGCCTCAGCCTGCATCAGCCTCAGCCTCAGCCTCAGCCTGCCTCAGCATCAGCCTGCCTCAGCCTCAGCCTCAGCCTGCCTCAGCCTCAGCCTGCTTCAGCCTCAGCCTCAAGTCCTCCTCGCCTCAGCCTCAGCCTGCCTCAGCCTCAGCATCAGCCAGCCTCAGCCTCAGCCTGCCTCAGCATCGCCTGCAGCCTCAGCCTCAGCCTGCCTCAGCCTCAGCCTCAGCCTGCTTCAGCCTCAGCCTCAGTCTGCCTGCAGCCTCGGCCTCAGCCTCAGCCTGCCTCAGCCTCAGCCTGCATCAGCCTCAGCCTCAGCCTGCCTCAGCCTCAGCCTCAGCCTGCTTCAGCCTCAGCCTCAGTCTGCCTTCAGCCTCGGCCTCAGCCTCAGCCTGCCTCAGCCTCAGCCTGCATCAGCCTCAGCCTCAGCCTCAGCCTGCCTCAGCATCAGCCTGCCTCAGCCTCAGCCTCAGCCTGCCTCAGCCTCAGCCTCAGCCTGCTTCAGCCTCAGCCTCAGTCTGCCTTCAGCCTCGGCCTCAGCCTCAGCCTGCCTCAGCCTCAGCCTGCATCAGCCTCAGCCTCAGCCTCAGCCTGCCTCAGCATCAGCCTGCCTCAGCCTCAGCCTCAGCCTGCCTCAGCCTCAGCCTCAGCCTGCTTCAGCCTCAGCCTCAGTCTGCCTTCAGCCTCGGCCTCAGCCTCAGCCTGCCTCAGCCTCAGCCTGCATCAGCCTCAGCCTCAGCCTCAGCCTGCCTCAGCATCAGCCTGCCTCAGCCTCAGCCTCAGCCTGCCTCAGCCTCAGCCTCAGCCTCAGCCTGCTTCAGCCTCAGCCTCAGTCTGCCTTCAGCCTCGGCCTCAGCCTCAGCCTGCCTCAGCCTCAGCCTGCATCAGCCTCAGCCTCAGCCTCAGCCTGCATCAGCATCAGCCTGCCTCAGCCTCAGCCTCAGCCTGCCTCAGCCTCAGCCTCAGCCTCAGCCTCAGCCTCAGCCTCAGCCTCAGCCTCAGCCTGCCTCAGCATCAGCCTGCCTCAGCCAGCCTCAGCCTCAGCCTCAGCCTCAGCCTGCAGCCTCAGCCTCAGCCTCAGCCTCAGCCTCAGCCTCAGCCTCAGCCTCCTCAGCCTCAGCCTTGCCTCAGCCTCAGCCTCAGCCTGCCAGGCCTCAGTCTGCCTCAGCCTTGGCCTCAGCCTCAGCCTGCCTCAGCCTCAGCCTGCATCAGCCTCAGCCTCAGCCTCAGCCTGCCTCAGCATCAGCCTGCCTCAGCCTCAGCCTCAGCCTGCCTCAGCCTCAGCCTCAGCCTGCTTCAGCCTCAGCCTCAGTCTGCCTTCAGCCTCGGCCTCAGCCTCAGCCTGCCTCAGCCTCAGCTGCCTCAGCCTCAGCATCAGCCTGCCTCAGCATTCAAAATGTGGCCCGGGAATGGAGTTCTGGGAACTCGAAGAACACGAAGTGGCCTACAGTTGGCTCCGGGCATTCGAAATCATGCCCAGGAATGGAGTTCTGGGAACTCGAAGACCACGAAGTGGCCTACAGTTGGCTCCGGGCATCCAAAATGTGGCCCGGGAATGGAGTTCTGGGAAATCGAAGAGCACGAAGTGGCCTACAGTTGGCTCCGGGCATCCAAAATGTGGCCCGGGAATGGAGTTCTGGGAAATCGAAGAGCACGAAGTGGCCTACAGTTGGCTCCGGGCATCCAAAATGTGGCCCGGGAATGGAGTTCTGGGAAATCGAAGAGCACGAAGTGGCCTACAGTTGGCTCCGGGCATCCAAAATGTGGCCCGGGAATGGAGTTCTGGGAAGTCGAAGAGCACGAAGTGGCGTACAGTTGGCTCCGGGCATTCAGAATGTGGCCCGGGAATGGAGTTCTGGGAAATCGAAAAGCACGAAGTGTGTGACTGTATGCGAAAAACGATCCCCCCCGGCAAACCCCAACGGCCCCCCAACGGCTCCCCAACGGCTGCCCAGACCCCCCTGTGAAGTAATGTGCTGCTCTCTTTTTATACCACTAGAAACCTATCAGTCTTCGATGTTAGGTAAATACTCCGTGAGACTCCCGGGACACTCGGGTCAGAGATGGTTTGCCTCCCGTGTGCGGCATTTCCGCCTCCGAGAGCGCTCCGGGAGGGCCTGAAGAGGCCCCCATGGTGGTCCAACAGGGCTCGGAGTCGCCGACCGATCCGTCCAAGACACCAAATATGGCTTCCAGACGGCCGTGGACGCTTTCAAGACGCCCAAGGAAGCCTCCAAGAGGCGTCTCCACAGGGCCCCAAGAAGCAACAAAATTATCCCGGCAAAGCAACCTAACAGCGATGTGTAGAAGCATATCTGAAAGCATTCCCCTTAAGATTCAGATGAAAATCCAGTTGTCGAATTCTGCTGTTCTCGCAGTCGTAGTCGCATTCGCGATGACAGTCGCAGCGGTCACGGCAGTCGCAGTCACAGCCTCAGCCTCAGCCTGCCTCCTCCTCCTCCTCCTCTTTCTCCTGCTCCTCCTCCTCCTCCTCCTCCTCATCCTCCTCCTCCTCCTCTTCCTCCTGCTCATCCTCGTTCTCGTCCTCCTCGTCTTGCTCGTCCTCCTCCTCCTGGTGCTCTCTCCTCCTCCTCCTCCTCCTCCTCCTCCTCCTCCTCCTCCTCCTCCTCCTCCTCCTCCTCCTCCTGGTGGTCCTCGTTCTCCTCCTCCTGGTGCTCTCCCCCCCCCTCCTCCTCCTCGTCCTCCTCCTCCTCCTCCTCGTCCTCCTCCTCCTCTTCCTCCTCCTCCTCCTCCTCCTCCTCCTCCTCCTCCTGGTAGTCCTCCCCCTCCCCTCCTCCTCCTCCTCCTCCTCTTTCCTGGTCGTCCTCGTTCTCGTCCTCCTCGTCTTGCTCGTCCTCCTCCTCCTGTGTTCTCTTTCTCTCCTCCTCCTCCTCCTCCTCCTCCTCCTCCTCCTCCTCCTGGTGGTCCTCGTTCTCCTCCTCCTGGTACTCTCCCCCCCCCTCCTCCTCCTCCTCCTCGTCCTCGTCCTCCTCCTCCTCCTCCTCCTCTTCCTCCTCCTCCTCCTCCTCCTCCTCCTCCTCCTGGTACTCCTCCCCCTCCCCTCCTCCTCCTCCTCCTCCTCCTCCTCTTCCTGGTCGTCCTCCTCCTCCTGGTCGTCCTCCTCCTCCTGCTCGTCCTCCTCCTCCTCCTGCTCGTCCTTCTTCTCCTGCTCCTCCTGCTCCTCGTCCTGCTCCTGCTCGTCCTCGTCCTCCTGGTCTTGCTCGTCCTCCTCCTCGTCGTGCTCTTGCCCCTGCTGAAAATGTGGCCCAGGAATGGAGTTCTGGGAAGTCGAAGAGCACGAAGTTGCCTACAGTTGGCTACGGGCATTCAAAATGTGGCCCGGGAATGGAGTTCTGGGAACTCGAAGAGCACGAAGTGGCCTACAGTTGGCTCCGGGCATTCAAAATGTGGCCCGGGAATGGAGTTCTGGGAACTCGAAGAGCACGAAGTGGCCTACAGTTGGCTCCGGGCATTCAAAATGTGGCCCGGGAATGGAGTTCTGGGAACTCGAAGAGCACGAAGTGGCCTACAGTTGGCTCCGGGCATCAAAATGTGGCCCGGGAATGGAGTTCTGGGAAATAGAAGAGCACGAAGTGTGTGACTGTTGCATCCGGTTATTCTAAATGTGGCCCGGGAATGGCGTTCTGGGATCTCGAAGAGCACGAAGTGTGTGACTGTTGCATCTGGGTATTCAGAATGTGGCCTGGGAATGGAGTTCTGGGAAGTCGAAGAGCACGAAATGTGTGACTGTTGGTGAAAAACGAGCCCGGCACCCTGCCGCCCGGCAACTCCCCAACACCTGCCCGGACCCCCCTGTGGAGTGATCTGTGAGCTCTTTTGAGACCACTAGAAACCTATCAGTCTTCGCTGTTAGGTAAATACCCTGGCGAAGAACCCAACCCCATCGTAAACGAGTGGCGAGTGTTAGCAGGACCGCTCAACGCACATGAACATACTGAGGGATCCGCAGGACGCACGAACGCTTCGCCACATGACGCCTTACACGCTTCAGTGAGGCTCCATATGGGGCCACGAAACATGTGAGGGGTGTGCCAGATGGAACCGAGTAACCATTCCTGCGGATGGGGCCACGAAGCGTGTGAGAGGTGTACCGAGATGGAACCGAATAGCCATGCGGACGCAGTCACTGGGGCCTTCGGTGGAGCTCTCTATGGGGCCACGACGCGTGTGAAGGGTGCGCCAACATTGACCCGAGCAACCATGCGGACGCTGCCACTGGGGGCTTCGGTGAGGCTCCTATGGGGCCACGAAACGTGTAAGGGGTCTGCCAACATGGACCCGAGTAATCATGCGGACGCAGCCACCGGGGGGCTTCGGTGGAGCTCTCCATGGGGCCACGAAGAGTGTGAGGGGTGCGCCAGGACTTTGACGCGAGTAACCATGCGGACGCTGCCACTGGGGCCTTCGGTGGAGGCTCCCTATGGGGCTACGGAGCGTGTGAGGGGTGTGCCAACATGGGCCCCAGCAATCATGCGGACGTAGCCACTGGGGCCTTCGGTGGAGCTCCCCAAGGGGCCACGAAACGCGTGAGAGGTGTGCCAACATTGACCCGAGTAATCATGCGGACGCGGTCACTAGGGCCTTCGGTGGAGCTCCCTTATGGGGCCATGAAGCGTGCGAAGGCGTGCCAACATGGACCCGAGTAATCAACCATGCGGACGTAGCCACTGGGGCAATCGGTAGAGCTCCCTGTGGGCCCACGAAACGCGTGAGGGGTGTGCAAACATGGACCCGAGTAACCATGCGGACGCAGCCACTGGGGCCCTCGAAGGAGCTCCATATGGGGCCACGAAACGCGCGAGGGGCGTGTCAGAACGGACCCGAGTAACCATGCGGACGCTGCCACTGGGGCTTCGGTGGAGGCTCCCTAAGGGGCCACGAAGCATTCAAGGGGTGTGTCAATATGGGCCCGAATAATCATGCGGACGCAGCCGCTGGGGCCTTCCGTGAAGCTATCTGTGGGGCCACGACACGTGTGAGGGGTATGCCAGAGTGGTGGAGCCCCCATATAGGACCTCAGAGCGTGTGAGGAGATCATGATGATGACGACGACGGCTATGTCGATGATGGTGATGCTGAGTGTGATGATAATGATGGCGACGGAAATTATACTACATGGATGAGGAGGCATAGGAGCGGGGAGAAGAGGAGGAGGAGGAGGAGGAGGAGGAGGAGGGAAAGGAGACGCGCGGCGCTGCGAAGTCAAAACGAGGACCCAACACACAGGAGGGTTGGGAATACGCTTATGGCGTTCTTACCTTGTCGGCTCCCCGACGCTCGACGCCAGCCCAAGAGGCCCCTAAGATCGCCCCAAGATGGCCGAAGAGGCTTCCAAGAGGGCCTCAAGGCGGCCCAAGAGACCTCCAAGACGGCCCAAGATGCTACGGCCCCAAGAGGCTTCCCGACGATCCAAGGCGGCCCAGGACGTCTCCAAGATGGCCCAAGACGCCCCCAAGACGGCCCAGAGGCCCCCAAGATCACACCAAGGCGGCTCAAGAGGCCTCCTGGAGGGCCCCAAGACGGCCCAAGAGAGCCCAAGACGGCTCAAGAGGCCTCCAACAAAGCCCAAGAGGCTCCAAGAGGGAGCCCAGACGGGGGACCCGAACGGACATATTTCGAGCCCTCGGCCCCAAGAGCCCCCCAGGAGGCCCCAAGGGGCCCCCAAGAGGCCACGCCGCCAAGAGGCACAAGGAAGCCCCAAGAGACCCCAAAGAAGCTCCCAAGAGGCTCCCAAGACGCCCCCAAGAGCCCCAATTCGCCGGCCCAACGGGCCAGAGGCGTGCTAAGAACTCTGGCAATTCGTTTGCAATTTCTAGTTCGCCCGCATGGGGCGGCCCCTGGGGGCCCTCGAACGAAAGTACCCTCACAGGTCCCGGCCAGGTGAGGCCCAGAGATAGTTTTCCTCCTCGGCGCTGCCTTCCAGGCTTTCACGAGCGCCCCAGGAATGCTCCAAGAGAGCCACGTGACGTGCTCCAGACGGTCTGAGGGGCCCTCGGTCGCCGCCAGACGGCCCAAGACGCCGCCAAGAAGCCCCAAGAGAGCCTCGAGAAGCTCTCCTAGAGAGCCTCAACAAGCAAAAAGTGTCTCATCCCCTTCAGAAAACGTACATGTTGCCCATATACGATGTTTCGATGTCCAACGCGTCCAACACTGCCCACGAGACCTTCAAGATCGCCCCAAGACGGCCCAACGCACTCCCAACATGGGCCCAACACGGCCCAAGAGGGCCCCAAGACGGCCCACGAGGCCCCCCGGACAGCCCTAGACAGCCCTACGAGGGGCCCCATCAGGGGAGCTCGAATTGAACTTTCCAGCTTGCCGACCCGCACGGTCGTCCCAAGACGCCCAAGATGGCCTCCAGACGGCCGAAGACGCCGCCAAGAAGACGCAAGAGAGCCTCAAGACGCCCTCCTAGAGAGCCTCAACAAGCAAAAAGTGTCCCAGTCCATTCAGAAAACGTACATGTTGCCCATATACGACGTTTCGAGGTCCAGCGCGTCCACCACTGCCCACGAGACCTTCAAGATCGCCCCAAGACGGCCCAACACACTCCCAACATGGGCCCAACACGGCCCAAGAGGACCCCAAGACGGCCCACGAGGCCCTCTGGACAGCCCAAGACAGCCCTAATTGGAGCCCCATCGGAGGAACACGAATCCCACCAGTCCTTCAGGGCGTAGGTGGTTTAGGGTGTTTCCTCTTCCACCCCCTTCTTCCCCTTCGGGGAAGGGTTTACCCCTCCCCCGGCCCCCTCCCCTGGACCTGGAGGGGCGTTTCGCGGGTCGTCGGAGCGTCCAAAACGGCCTCGGCGAGGAAGCCTTCTTTGATCGATCTCATCCGAGATGGCCCCAAGAGCGCTCCCAAGGCTCCCAAAGGTGCCCCAAGAGGGCCCCAAGAGGTGGCCAGGAGGCTCCGAGAGGCTCCCAAGAGGCCCCCAGGATGCCCCCAAGAGGCTCCCAAGAGACCCCCAAGAGGCTCCAAGAGGCCTCCCAGAGGCCCCCAAGACTTTCCAAGAGGCCTCGGCGAGAATGCCAAAATCACTGATGGTACCAAGGTTGTGGCCACATGCTGGCCTCCTGGGGGGGGGGGCACTGCTTAAGATGACTCCAAGAGCGCCTGGGAGAGCCCAAGATGACCTCCAAGATGGCTCAAGATATCCCAAGATGCCTCAAGATGGCTCCCACGATGCTCCAAGAGGCCCCAAGACCGCTCCAAGACGGCTCCAAGAGGCCAAAGAGCTCCCCCAGGAGGCCCCGAAGAGGCCCAAGTCCTTCCCAAAACCTGAGGGAAATCAATATTTTTGGCTTTCTCGCCTTGTCGCTTCCGATGGCCATCCGAGGCTTCAAGATGGCTCCAAGATGGCCCGAGAGGGCTCCAAGAGCGCTCCAAAGGCTCCCAAAAGCGCTTCAAGAGGGCCCCACGAGGCACCCAGCAGGCCCCAGCAGGCGCCCAAGAGGCCTCCAAGAGGCTCCCAAGAGACCCTCAAGAGGCCCCAAGAAACTCTCCGCGGCACCCAAGACGCTCTAAGAGGCGTCCGGGACCGCCAGGAGGCCCCCAAGACGCTCCAAGAGGCCTCCACAGGGGGACCCTTCCTCTGTGTGCTGCCCACTTCCCTGATTGAGCAATTCCTCTTGGCATCGTTTCTGGATGGGCTGGTGGGGTTACGCGTTGCGTCTAGATAACGCCAAGAGACCCCCGAGAAACCTCCCAAGAGACCCCCCAAAAAGCACGCAAAGAGGCGGACCCACAGGAAGCAATTCCACGGCAACTGCTTCACCTGCGACGCTCACCACGCCCCGCCTCCAGAAAGTGCCAGCCGACCAGCGGCACAGCATTGACAGCAACACCCAGACAAACGACAGCGGCGAGACAATACTGGCCGGCGGAATGAGCGAAGCGATTAAATAATCATCCCTGAGGACTCTGACCCACAACCTAGCCATGTCGGTGAGCAATAGAGGCCAGAACCCACACGACAACTCCCAAACAACTACTTCACCTCCATGCCTGCTGTCGCCACGCCTCCCGGAAAAAATACCACCGCCAAGCAACGCCGCATGGATCACGAACGCGTCGGCAAGCGCCAGCGATGGCACAATACGGCCCAGCGGGATAAGCGAAGCGATTAAGGTAGCAGTAATCATAATTAATACTGCTCCTCTGAATCCTCGTGGCGCTTCTCTTTCTGTTCCTCCTCCTCCTCCTCCTCCTCCTCCTCCTCCTCCGCATCATGTGGATATTCCCC
The DNA here is from genome assembly GCA_963575745.1 of Prorocentrum cordatum. Classification (NCBI taxonomy): domain Eukaryota; class Dinophyceae; order Prorocentrales; family Prorocentraceae; genus Prorocentrum; species Prorocentrum cordatum. The sequence goes on along the minus strand of CAUYUJ010015586.1, from coordinate 83,820 downwards.
GTGCCCGTCCTCCATTTTGCCGTCCTGGGCCGCCTGAGCAGCCCAGGGCACTGCGCTGACACGGATCCCTTCTTCCGAGCACCGGCAGCATGTCGCAAGCCTCTGGGATACAAACGAATTCCCTGTGAGAGAAATTCAACGGAGCACAGGAAAATAGCACGCAGTCATGGGGGTGGAGAGAGCACAAGGAGGAGAGGTTGGAATGACAAGTGCAAGGGGGAGACGGCAATCCGGCAGACAGCGTCGCGCGGGAATTGGGGAAGAGGCGGCCGCGGACAGGAGCCGAAGATGGCCGAAAAGAGCAACGGCGCAGGCAGCACAGCAGTTGCGAATGTTTCTAGGAGACGGCGAGGGTCGGTGATCGGGCGCTTTCACAACCTGCATCACCACAGATGCTGCAGCAACCTTCTCAATGCAGGCACGGCGACACGTTCTATAAATGCCCTCTTGACGGGTTTCTGCACCCCCCGGCAAAGATCATGCAATGCCCCCTGCTATCCCACTTCTGCCTTAGTGCTGCTAGAATGTATGTTTGCGCGCATATTCCTGAACTGCTTGACTCGGCCTTCACCCAAACCAGGACTCCACGGCGGTTAGTGGCTGCACTGGTCAACGCACCGTGCAATTCAGCTATCGTGGCCCGATGGTTGCACACACGATACACAACATCGGCGGAAAACTGTGCACGTGCGGGTTCGGCAACGGTGGAATTGGTTCGACAAATGCACTGCGCTGCCATCGTCCCGCTGAAGTTTCGCTGTCGACGCAAGGCCGCTGCGCTGTTCGACACTGCAAGTCACATCGTGCATCTCGGAATTTACGAGCGACCAGCAGGGAGCTCGTGCTGCCTGGATGCCAGGTGCAACGGGCCACTGGCAAAAAAAATGTGTTGTGTGCGCGCATGCCCGCGTGTGCGTTTGTCTGTGCGCGTGTACGTGTGCGCGAAGTTGGAGGAGCCTTCGAGCGGCCCGATGCGCCTTCCCCAGTCCTCCCTCTCCCCTTTCTCCTCATCCACCCCTCTCCTTCTAGAGGAAGAACAAATGACATAAACAACATGTTTTGGAAGTCCGCGTGGATTTCTTGGATCCGCACTGGACCCCCCGCCCTGGCGCGCGGAGCGCGCTAGGGGCGGCGGCGGAGGCGCCGCCGGGGGGGGGTCCAGCGCGGATCAAAGAAAATCTGCGCGCAGCGCCAACAGTCTATGTTTATGGCGTTTTTTGTTTCGTCGATCTTCCCCCTCCCCCTCACGATCATCCTCCTCCTCCTCCTGCCCTGCTCCTCCTCCTCCTCCTCCTCCTCCTCCTCCTCCTCCTCCTCCTCCTGCTACTCCTACTCCTCCCCCTCCTCCTCCTCCTCCTCCTCCTCCTCCTCCTCCTCCTCCTCCTCCTCCTCCTCCTCCTCCTCCTCCTCCTCCCCCTCACGATCATCCTCCCCCTTCCTTCCCTCCACCATCCCCTCCCTGCTTTCCGCCGCTTTCCTCTCCCTGCCTGCCTTTCCCCATGCCTCCACACGTTATACGTCCCGCGTACAGTGTTTCTATCGGTCTGCCCATCAATCCCTCGCACCCCCCCCTCCCCTCCCTCCCCCTCCTCCTCCTCCTCCTCCTCCTCCTCCTCCTCCTCCTCCTCCTCTTCCCCGCCCTCCTCGAATACCTGACATGAAACTGTGCCCATCCGCTCTCCCCATATACCCTGCAAGCGGGGCGTCGCCGCTCCCGCCGATATTGCGCTCTGGCGCACAGCATGTTAGAGTTTGGATGCCATACGCGTGTTCGTTCCCAGCGGGACTTTCTTAAGGCCGTTCCACATGCTGCCCCCGCTGCAGCGCTGGCCGCTCTTCAGGATCTGCACTTTGGCCCCGTCGTTCAGACTGGCGCTCCCGCCCCTGGGAAAACAAGAAGGTACCGATACCACTGCTCCCTGGAGCTCTCCCAGGGTGCCAGGATTTCGAGGCGAGTCCAGCGGTGGCGATGAGGGCGTCCAAGGAGCCCCCCAAGAAGGCGAAAACAAGGTAAGGGTAGCGGTATCGGTGCCTTCTTCTCCTTCGAGGTCAGACTGGCCCCGCTCCAGCACTGGCCACATTTCTGCCTCCGATTCCTTCGTCGTCCCCCACCTGTTCCCTCCTCCGTCTTCCCCAAGCAGTCGATTGTTGCACTGCGGATGTGTAAACTGTGTGGTGCATGCTGGCAACCCAAGGTCTTCCCCTGGTCTTCTGCTGCTCCCGCTCCTCCCGCTCCTGCTCCTGCTGCTGCTGCTGCTGCTGCTGCTGCTGCTGCTGCTGCTGCTGCTGCTGCTACTGTTGCTGCTGCTGCTGCTGCTGCTGCTGCTGCTGATCTTCCTCTTCCTCCTCCTCCTCCTCCTCCTCCTCCTCCTCCTCCTCTTCCTTCTCCTGAGGCCGCCTTCTCCTGAGGCCGCCTTCTTCTCCCTCCTCCTCCTCCTCCTCCTCCTCCTTCTCCTGGTGTACAAGCGCAGTTCCCCATCAGACAGGCAGCACCCGGTGCTGCCATTCAAGCGCTCGAGCCGCAGCCCTAGCGGAGTCGAACCCTTCCCGACGCCGGGCGATGGTCATCCTTCCTCATCCGTATCCTCGTCCTCCTGCTCCTCATGCTCCTCCACCACCTCCTCCTCCTCCAATGTAAAAAAAAGCTCCCCTTTCTGCTTGTGCATAACGTGATAGGGGTCATTTGGGGGATCCAGATCCACTGAGACACCCATCGGCGGATAGAGAGAACAGATCAGCGCAACGGGAAGGGATGGGCGGGAGGGGTAGCCTCCAGCGCGCACACCAGCTTGTCCCGCCCCTTTCCACCCATTCCCCCGCCTCCTGTCCACCTCCCCCCTCGCCTCCCCCACACCCCCCAACCTATCTCTCTGTTCACTCTCTCTGTGCCTCTCTTTCTCTCTCCCTCTCTGCCCCTCTCTCTCCCTCTCTCTGTCTGCCTCGCTCTCTCTCCCCCTCTCCTGCTTCTGCTTACCCCCCTCGTCCCTCTCCCTCGGCCCCGGCCCGGCCGCCTCTCCCCCCTCTGCCCCCTCCCCCCCCTCCTTCCCTCCCCCCCCCCTCCGCCGCCCCCCGCCTCGCGCCCCCGTCGCCGCGTGCTCTCTCGCAGGCCCGCTCCCCCGGCCTCTGCAACGCCCCTCCGCGTGGTGCGCGCGCGCCTCCCGTGCGTGCGCGAGGCAAGCGGGCACGGAAGGGCACTGGCTGCTCGGCTGCCCCGAGGCGCAACGCACGACCCGTGGCGCGCAGACCGGACTCGTCGGGGAGCTGCTGGCCGGGGGTCGGTCCGGACCCGGGTCGGTCAGGCCTGGCAGGCTCCTGCACGCAGGCCCGGGTCCCTGCGCACGCGGCCCTGCAGAGTCCTGCGAGATCCGGCGCTCTGACTGACCCACGTACCCCAGTCTCTCGAGCCCCGGAATCGTGCCAGGGTCCAGAAGCCGGGGGAAATCCAATCGTGGATCGGCCATGGACATCGCCGCCGCCATCTCTAGAGAAGTGGCCCTCCAGGGTCTGAGGCCTCCTGGGCACATTGCTTGACGAAGGCCCCCACCGTACGTGCGGTGAGCTTGTGCGCAAGCGCTGGCATCGGCAGCCTCTGAGCAAGAGTTGGGAGGGCCAAGAAATGTGCCCCGATTCTGTGTGGAATGCTGTGTGACGCAGCGGGGGCAGTCAGCAAATCTGAACACGAGATGCCCGCGGAAAGAGACACTTACAACGAATGCACTGATCTTGCCGAGGATACTTGGACAACTTAAACACTAGAAAGGACAGCCTTCGAGGCATTCCAATCTGCTGCGGGATCATCAAATGACCACCTCCCCGATCCTGGCCTGGCCCATCCTGTGCCCAGGATCCGTGCAAATGCCTGCCTGGCCAAAGCAGGCGATCGGCTCGGCACCGATCCTGGGCCCAGGATGGGCGCGGCCAGGATCCGTGGGGTGGTCAGTTGACGTCCCCCGATCTTCGGGAACGATCCCGATGATACAGTAGAACGGGCAGATCTGTTGAAACAAGCGCAGGCGCTCTGCCCTCACCCGTGAGCGAAAACTGGCATCCTGAGGGCGGTCGGCATGGCAGGGGGGGGAGGGGGGGGAGGGAAGGGGGGCGCGACGCGGGGAATCGACGGAGGAAGCAGAGGAGGGGAGCAGGAGCAGACAGGAGGGTAAAGCGAACGAACAACATTCAAATCGAGCACCAGTACAACATCGTACAGCACTCGTGCTGGCATGCGACGCGCTGAAAAAAAGACCGAAAAGGATGCCTATGGTGGGCCTGCTTTCCACCACCACCACCACCACTACCATTAAGTAGGAGGGGGAGGGGGTCCCCTTCCTCCTCCTCCTCCTCCTCCTCCTCCTCCTCCTCCTCCTCCTCCTCCTCCTCCTCGTCCTCCACCTCATTCCCCCCTCCAGCAGGCCTCCTCCTCCTCCTCGTCCTCCTCCTCCTCCTCCACGGCCTTCTGGTGGAGGTGGTGGAAAAACAGGCCCGTGAGCTCATCCGGCCACGGCGAGGCCCGGCCACGGACAGGTCCCCCGATCCAGCTCGGAGCACGCGGCTCTCGGGAACGGCCGAGCGCCAGAGCCGCCTCCGAGCCCACGGCCGTCCCGAGTGTGGCTTCTCGGCCGAACGCAGGAACGAAGAGAGCTATCCTGCTCCTCCTCCACCTCCTCCTCCTAATCGCACATCCCGAGGCACCAGTACCTCCTCCCCCTCCTCCTCCTCCTCCTCCTCCTCCTCCTCCTCCTCTTCCTCTTCCTCTTCCTCCTCCTCCTCCTCCTCCTCCTCCTCCTCCTCCTCTTCCTCTTCCTCCTCATCCTGCCGCGAGTCATCGCGTGCAAGAAGAGAGAACGAGGCGGAGGATGATGTGCGAGAGGAGGAAGCATAACAACGATGGAAGGAGCTGTCAATTGATACCAACAGAAAGGGGGGCAGGACCACGAGGAGAAGGACAGGAGAACGATGAGGAGGGAGGAAGGATGAAGAGGAAGAAAACATGCGACGTGCCAGCCCGCGCGTTGAGGCGAGACTGCTGCCGCACTCGAACTTCCTCACTCTGTTCCGGTGCGAACAATTCCATGGCCCCCTCGCGCTGCACAAGAAACACTTCGCATCTTTTTTTAAAGCTTCTGGCCTCCGGGGGCCCTCGCCATGCCCAGGGACTGCCAAGACACCAATCAAGATGAACAGGCGGTCCCTGGGAAGAGGCCCAGACCTCCAGGCAGCCACGCTGTGGAGAAAAACGTGACGTCGGATGTCTGGGCCCTGTGCAAACAGGTGGCCGACTCCAGACCCCTGAACTCAGAAATGTTGACGTCTCACTTTGAATTCCGTCGACTTCCGTTGGCCTTCAATCAGCGGAGCCACCGCCGTTTTGGTTCCGCCGGCTCTCGCTGGGCTTCCGCTGGCCTTTCGCCGAAGGCGAGATGTGCCGAAAACGCCGCCCTTTCCAGAACGCGCCGTGTGACGTTCGCCGTGCGTTGGAATTCCACCAGGTTGCACCCTATCAACGAGGCGCAGCCTCTGACCTGCGAGTTCAGACGCGAACTAAGCGCTAGGCGCGGCGTGCATATGCTTCGATACCAAAGCGGTCGTGCGCACGCATCACGATCGCTTAGACTTACTTCATGGAATCCCCATGCGAAATCGCAATGAATGTGACTTACAAAATCCTTGAAAAAACAAATTGTATCATAATGACATAGCGCCCTCTGACAGAACGCACATGATGGCAGGTAAAACTTCGACTCCGCGCTGCTTGGGAAAACATTTAAATAATCGCCTGTCTGAATTAGCTGGAGGAGCAAGAACGACGAAAGCGACGGCACTCCCTCGCGAGCCGCTCCCACCTCCCGTGGCGAACCGCGCTACTGCCTGCGGAAGGAATGACACAAAATTGAGGGCGGGAGCACGGCGAGGGCATTGGATACGAAATCCTTGGAGAAGGAATCCAGGGTCTGGAATCTGGTGGAACTCCAATCGTGGCCTGGCCATGGACACCACCGCCGCCCTCATCTGATAAGGAATCCTCCAGGGTCTGAAGCCTCCTGGGCACATTCCTTCACGAATGCCCCCACCGTGAGAGCGCGCGTCTGGGTAGACAGCTCGGGTCGCACGTCAACCTCCAACCTCCCGCCTGCAACATCCGCCGGCGCACCTCAAAAAGTCAGGACCAGGTCAGCATCGAAACACCGAAAAAGGAAGCCGGGTCGAATCGAAAAGCGCGTCGGATCGGGCTGCACCGGCACGGAGTCGAGATCGAACCAGATCGGCCGCGCCAGGATGCACAGCAGAGTCACGCGAACATCGGGCCGCATTGGATCGTCGAACATCGGAATCGATGTTACAAGGCAGGGCTTCATCCATAACCACTGCCTCGATGATCCATCTTCGGGGAATCTCGGCAGGCGGTGAGAATAGGCTGGCCGTGACTTCAATCGCCCACGCGCTCCGGCGTATGGCATGAGTGAGTGAGTGAGTGAAACCCGCGAGGCCCGAATCTGTTGACAGCCTGGCCCCCACAGATCGATACCCCAGGCGGCGGTCATGGATGAGTCCCCGCATCGGAATCAAGACGGACCGGGCCGCCCAGAGCCGATGTCGAACTGGACCGATCGGATCGACGTGGACCCTGCCGCGCAAGTCGGGCACGGCCCTGGACGCACCGGCCCGAGCGGAGCCGACAGGACGCTCGCCGCGACCCACCTGCATGCTGCTCGGGTGCTCGAGCGCTGGAACTCCACTGCGAGACCAGCGCGGCGCTGACCGCGCGGAAGTTCACTCCGGAATTGCGGGCTCTGTGGCTTGGAGCCCCAGGGGCATCTGGAGAGCGACCGTGCCGTGGCGGCGACCGTTGGGATCTCACTGCACGTGGTGGGCTTCTTTTCCACCGCCACCACCATAAGGTAGGAGGGGGACAGGGTCCTCCTCCTCCTCCTCCTCCTCCTCCCCCTCCTCTTCTTCTTCCTCCTCCTCCTTTTCCTCCACCTCCTTCCCGCCTCCAACTTATGGTGGTGGTGGTGGAAAACAAGCCCATCAGCACGGTTGGTCACCGCACCGCTGTGGGGGCCTGAAAGGCACCAGTGGCCCGAGGCGTCCTCGGAGAACGCCCAGAGCCCCAAGACCGTGCAGTGCCCCGAGTCCCCGCTGACTCACCGACGGTGTGGCCACTGGATCTTCCGTTTTTGGTGAGCATGGCTCATTCACAGTGCCAGCTGGGGAAATCCTCAGCCCAACCATGCGAGGGAGCGATACCCAACGACCAACCACTCAACCACTCAACCCCGCACACGAAAGGGAGGGGGGGGAGGCGGAAGGAGGTGCCCGCCCCCCTTTTCCGTACCGTGCACCTCCTTCAAACGGAAGCGTCATGGTCGTTGGGTATCGCTCTAACAAACATGTTGGCATCTCGCTTTTGCTTCAGCCGCCTGGCGCCAGCCTTTCGCTGAAGCCGCCACCGCCTTGCTCCCGACGGCGTCCGCCGGCCTTCCCCCGGCTTCCGCCGAGGGCGAGGGCGCGCCGAAGGAAGTGCCCTGTCTGGCGCGCGCCACATGAAGACTGCAAGAATGACGCACTGCACTCGAGTCGTGCGGCACTGACGTGCAGGTATGCTTGGATTGGGGGCCGAGCGAGCGGTGCAACGGGCAGAGGTCGAGCGCGGAATTCGCACCCCCCCGGCGTGAGGCTTCAGCCAGAACGGAGCGTGGAGGCACGAGGAGACGAAGCGAGACAAGATGACCCTCGGGTCCATGCCAGTGCTGACGTGCTGACCTCGACCTGCCAGCACCGGCGATGTGTACACACACACACACACACGACCGCATGCACACTGCGACAGTTGGGACCTGGGTGACCTCAGAAGCGAGCCGGCAGTGCGAGGAGGAGAGGCAGGAGACAGCAGGAAGAAGGAGGGAGAGGGGTTTGGGAATGATGGGCCGATTTTCCACCACTACTACCGCAGGAGAGGGAAGAGGAGGAGCAGGAGGAGGAGGAGCAGGAGGAGAAGGATGAGGAAGAGGAGGAGGAGGAGCAGGAGGAGGAGGAGGAGGAGGAGAAGGAGAAGGGGCACCGAGTCTGCGCAACGACAAAAGGAAAAGGAGGAGGAGGAGGAGGAGAAGGACCTTCCCATCCCCCATCTCTCCCAGACCTCCACATCCCTCCTTCTCCCCCGTCCTACCTATGGTAGCGGTGATGGAAAATCTGCCCATGAGGGAGGGGGGCATGGTGATCAAGATGAGTAAGGGAAACTGACCGCTGCTCCCATGTACTTGCGCGGTGACCCCAGCCAGAGGGCCTAGAAGACGGGCTGGTACAAGCACGACATCGCCGGCGCCGCGACGGGACCCAGCACCTCTCAGGAGGATGTCAACTGTCTACGGCACACCTCACGGATCAGAGTGCATTCGATCAGCTCCGGCCATCGCTCGGCGAGTTTCGCGAGAGTTGCTGGTAGGCCCTCTTCTCTCCGAAAGTCTCGATGATTACGCTGGGATGCCGCACGAAGCACACGCCGCTCCGACAAACATCTCCCAGCACGCACGAGGATGAGCTGACAACCCATCCTGGCCAGGCCAGCTCTGGGCGCAGCCAAGAGCACTGCAGGCACGCGCCGTCCGATCCTGGACCTGGCCAGCCGGAAGAAAACTGTAGGGCCACCCAACTCCTCCTTCTCCTTCTCCTCCTTCTCCTTCTCCTTGTCCTCCTCCTCCTCCTCCTCCTTCCCCTTCCCCTCCTCCTCCCCCCCCCCCGGCGGGCTTCACGGAGTACGCAGGCGATCTCCCAGGGGCACCTGGCATCAGGGCGACCCTAGGCATTCGCAGCGTCCGTCTGCAGCTGTCGTGTCAACATGCCCTGGGAGACCTGACTCGTCGTGGCGATCCCCCCCTGGGCCCTGAGGGGCACCTGGCGGCAGCGCGACCCTAGGCACTCGCGGCGCCCGTCTGCACCTGCAGTACCAATGATCCCCTGCACGGCCTGACTCCTCGCGGCGATCCCCCTGCCCATCTTCCTCGAATCGGTCAGGACGCATCGTGGCAGGAGCCCATATTTAAAACAGATCAGTTTGTTTTTACTGCTGTTACCTGGGCGGGGCCAGGAACTCCGGAGGGACGATGGGGGGGGAGGCTGGCTGAGTGAGGGGAACGTGGAGTTGGAATCGGCGATGCATCGCCGATAGATCGGCGATAGGCCCTCGAGAGCGAAGCCATACGTTCCTGGGCGGGGAGTGGGCCACCCCAGCCCCGACCGGCGAGAAATAGGCGATTGAGGGTCGACGCTTCCCCCCCTGGGCCAATCCCCCGCCCGCACTGCGATGCTGCGCGCCCCCGCCCACCACGTCCACCTTCTCTCTCTTTATACATATATATATATATATATAAGACTGCATTGGCGCTTCGGGCCATGCACCTTGGTCCTTGAAGTCCCACCTGCCCTCTGGGCGTAGGTGGTCTAGAACAGATCCTCTTTCACCCCTCCCTCTTCCCCCTTGGGGAGGGGTTAACCCCTCCCCCGACCCCTCCCCTGGACCTGGACGGAGGGTTCCGCGAGCGGTCGGACGGCTCTTTTGGCCCCAAGATGGCTCCAAGAGTGCCTCAGCGAGCCCAAGATAACCTCCAAGATGGCTCAAGATAGCGCAAGATCGCTCGAGATGGCTCCCAAGATGGTTCCAAGAGGCCCAAAGACGGCCCCAAGACGGCTCCAAGTGGCCAAAGAGCTCCCCAAGGAGGCCCCGAAGAGGCCAACATCGCCCCAAAACCTTGAGGAAATCAATGTTTTTTGCTTTCTCCCCGTTTCGCTTCCGATGGCCATCCAAGGCCTCAAGATGGCTCCAAGATGGCCCAAGAGGGCCCCACAAGAGGCCCAAGAGAGCCCCAAGACGGCCCCAAGAGCGCCCAAGAGCGCTCCAAGAGCGCCCCAAGAGGCGATGTTTGGAGCTCCTGAGGGGGGAGGCTAATTAGGGAACCCCCCTTCGTTGATCGATCTCCTCCAAGATGGCCCCAAGAGCGCCCCTACAGCCCCCAAGAGCGCCCCAAGAGCGCCCCAAGAGGCGCCCAGACGGCCCCAAGAGGCGCCCAAGAGGCCTCCAAGAGGCTCCCAAGAGACCCCCAAGAAGCCTCAAGAGGATCTCCGAAATGCATTTAAGACGCTTCTGGCTCTTCGGTTCGCCGTCCTCTTCAATTTCTCATCCCCCTCTTCCTCCTCCTCCTTCTCCTCCTTCTCCTCCTTCTCCTCCCTCTGCTCCTTCTCCTCCTTCTCGTCCTCCTCGTCCTCTCCCTACTCCACATCCTCCTCCTCATTCTCCTCCTCCTCCTCCTCCTCCTCCTCTTCCTCCCCCTCCCCCTCCCCCTCCGACGAGGATTCCTTCTCCATCCTCCCCCTCTTGGGGTACGTGACAGCTTCCCCCGCCCTTTGTTATTCTGCATGCTCCCCGACTTCCCTGATCACCTCAACTCCCCTGGGCATCGTTTCTGGATGGGCTGGTGGGGATACTTTTTTGATTTGCGGCCCGCAAGGAAAAGTCCAGAGGGCGGTCAGAACGAGGCTGGGGCACAGCGCACGAAGATTAGCGCGAGAACGCGTGGAATGCACATGCAAGACGATTAGGCGAGGCGGCCACAGGTGGGCAACCACAGGCCGGACCCTCAGGTGGGGCCAGGTCGAAACCCTGCCGGAGAGCAGCAGAGGCGAGTCGGCCACGGATGGGCAGACCAGGAGGGGAGGACAGAGAAGGCAAAAAACCGGACGCTGAACGTGTGCCAGCGAGCGGAGGGGGGAGCAAAAGAAGGGACGGCTGGTGGGGATACGCGAAGCGTCAACAATTTGGTGTACAGGCGGGGTAGCAAGAAGGTCAAGCCGACAATTTAGCGATATCTCCTTGTTGCCTTTTCCGGCATCGCCGCTATCATAATGTTATTCGTTATCCTTCCTCCATACTTATTTTTCTTCATTTTCGCCATACCCTGCGCATTCTCCCCATCCTCCGCAGCTCTTTTTTGCGGAGGCTCCTCCTTGGAGAGCCTCTGGGGGCCTCACAAAAGTTGTTTCAGGCTTTCTTAAGGCCCTCTGGAGGCCTCCTGGGCGTATTCTGGGGGCGTCCTCGGGCCACCCTACCTCCAACCGCGGTCTCCCTGAACGACCGGGTCCCGATTTGGAATGCTTCGGAGGGTGTATTGGGGCTATCTTGGGCCGCCATGGGGCTCTCTAAGGGCCATCTTGGACCCGTGTTGTGCCGTTTTGGGGCTCTCTTGGACTGCCCGGAAGACCTTTCGGATGGTTGTGGGGCGATTGTGGAGCCTCCCAGGCGGCTTCGGACGCCCAGAAGACCGCCGTCTTGGAGCGTCGGGAAGCCGAAAAGAGGAGAACCCCCAAATTCACCAAAAACTATCAGAAAATCAATGATTTGTGCCTCTTGGGGCCTTCTTGGGAGTGCTCTTGGAGGCCTCTTTGAGACAGTCCTGGAGGCCTCTCTTGGGCCATCTGGAGGTCACGTCGGTCATTCTTGGACCGCTCTTGTGCTGTCTTGGGGGTCTCTGGGACGTCTCCGATGACCCCCCTGATCGCCTTAGGTGTGCTGGGAAGGCTTGGCAAAACGCCCTGCGAGGCCTGGGGGGCCAGTTCGAGGCCCGTCCAGAGGGTCTCGAAGCCCCAGATCCTGGGAGTCCGGTTTTTTTGGGGGGGCACCCCTTTCGGGTTCCGCCCGGTTTGTAAAAATATATTATCCCAGTGCGGCCCTACCTAGGAGTTGGAGCCCCTAGGAAAGCAGCATTAGTAGTAACGGTAAAGTTAAGCTAAAGCTAAGCTAAAGCTAAGCTAAAGCTCAGCAAAGCTGAGCTAAAGCTGAGCTAAAGCTAAGCTAAAGCTAAGCTAAATCTAAGCTAAAGCTAAGCTAAAGCTAAGCTAGAACTTAGCTAAATCTAAGCTAAAGCTAAGCTAAAGCTAAAGTCAAGCTAAAGCTAAGCTAAAGCTAAGCTGAAGCTAAGCTAAGTATAAGCTAAAGCTAAGCTAAAGCTAAGGACCATATAAGCTACAGCTAAAGCTAAAGCTAAGCTAAATCTAATCTAAAACTAAGCTAAAGCTAAGCTAAAGCTGAAGCTAAGCTAAGCTAAAGCTAAGCCAAAGCTAAGCTAAAACTAAGCTAAAGCTAAGCTAAAGCTGAGCTAAAGCTAAGCTAAGTCTAAGATAAAGCTGAGCTAACGCTAAACTAAAGCTAAGCTAAGGCTAAACAAAAAGCTAAGCCAAAGCTAAGCTACAGCTAAGCTAAAACTAATTCTAAGCTAAAGCTAAGCTAACGTTAAGCTAAAACTAAGCTAAAGCTAAGCTAAAGTTAAGCTAAAGCTAAAGCTAAAGCTAAGCTAAACCTGAGCTAAAGCTACACGAAAGCTAAGCTAAAGCTAAACTAAAGCTAAGCTAAAGCTAAGCGGGGCGGATGCCGGGGGAACCGCCCGGGGCGAGCCCCACTGCCAGGCCCTTTAACAGAACACAGTAGGAACCCTTCTAGGCAGAGCCTAGGTAGGGAATAAAAGGGGAATACCTACATGTGTAGTTACATGAGTAAAACGTGTGTACGCTTGCCAGAGTGAGCCCTAATCAATGTGCATCTGGCTGTATAGGTTGTGCAATATGTGTGGTGCAGTGCACGTGGTGCAGTGTATGTTGCGCAATGTATGCTGTTGAATGTATATCGTGCAATCTTTGTGGGACTATATATATGTGGTGTCACTTACGTGGTGCAATACTGATTGTGCATTATTTGTCGTGCAAGACGCGTGGGGCAATGAATGTGGCGCAAACGACGTGGTTCAATGTACGTGGTGCAGTTTACGTGGTGCAAATTACATTGCGCAGTCTCTTTGGTGCAATCTACGTGGTGCAATATCTAATGTGTTCTGCACTCTATGCGGTGCGATATATGTTGTGCAGCCCATGTCGTCGACAGCGGCCACATAGCCGCCAGAACGACAGACTGGCCCAGACGACGGGCGCGGACGAGGCGGCGACGGGGCGGCGACCACGGCCATGTAGCCGCCAGATCGAAGACACTGCCTAATTCCCTAGAGCCGAAATAAGGAACCCTAAGTACACACACTGTTTAGTGAAAATAGAACCACCTCGGGCGAATATGATTCTGCATCTTGGGGATGTCTTGTCTGTCCCATTGCCACTGTTCGCGGCGAATCCACGTCGAATCCACGTCAAATCCGTGTCGAATCCGCGTTGGATCCACGCCGGATCTGTGCCGAACCCGCGTCAGATACAGGAAAAGACCTCTGTTCACAGGACAGGTAAGGCCCCCCGAAGATGCAACGTAACTAATTGTGTCGGGGCTGATGCTGCAGGGTCTGGTGGATCGAGCATCGTATATTAAACGCCTTGGCCCAGCTAGCCGACTTACCCCCTAAGTGTGGATACATGTTGGTCCTTTCGGGTTTCACGGCACCTAGTCCTGACATTCCATTGCACAATGGGGATGGTGATCGGTCTGACGATGCTGATGAAATGAGCAGCTGGCCGAGGCCACCAACCACGCAGACTCACTGCAACCTTGACCGCATCGGGCGCCCGGGCCACGCCATGCCGTCGGGATCAATGGGCCAAGAGACCCAGAACCCTCGAAGGTCTCTCAAATGAGTCTTCATGGCGACCCTCTCCTCCCCCTCAGCAATCCCCCTGGCTGTGCCCCGGCGACGGCGACGACGACGGCGGCGGCGGCAGCAGCGGCGGCGACGACGGCGGTGGCAGCGACGGCGGCGGCGGCAACGGCGGCGACGGCGGTGAAAGCGACGGCGGCGGCAGCGACGATGACGACAGCGACAGCGAGGACGACGGCGATGGCGGCAGCGACGGCGGCGGCGGTGACGACGGCGACGACGGCGGCGACAACGGGGACGGCGGCGACGGCAGTGGCTACGGCGACGTCGGCGGCGACGCAAGACGAAGGCTGGACAAAGACAAACCCGTATGAGAACAAAGCGGGGGCGCTCTGGGAACGCTCCGAGAGAGCTCCTCTCAATGCTTGTGAGTGCATTTCTATTCGGGGTTTCGACATTGGGCGGAAGGGGGCGGGAGGGGGGGGGCGTCTGGCTCCAGACCTCTCTTTGGTGCGACTGTTTGGGACCGTGCGTCCTATGGTGGAGACTCCACCTGCTCGAAAGAGGCGCCAAAAGCAGCCAAGATCTACTCCACAAGGGGGGGGGAGGGGGGGGGGGGCGAGGGCCCGCGCCGATCGGCAAAAGAATGAATCAGAAAAACGATCACCTTTCCATGCGTTCCATCCTCGTACCCATGCCTCTCCCCTGAACAGCGGCGGCGACGGCGGCGACGCCCTCCCTGGCGCCGGCGACGGGGAGGGCGTGGACAGGTCGTAAAACTCGGCGCCTCCCCGCGCACGCGAGGCCCCTACTTTAAGGCCGCGAGACAATCGTCGCCGCCGCCACCGCCCTCGCCACCGCCGCCGTCGTCGCCGCCGCCGCCGTCGCCGCCTCCGCCGTCGCCGACGCCGTCACCAACGCAATCGTCGCCGTCGCCCGCTGCTTTGAGTCCATCGGGCTCCCAGGGCCTCCGAAAGTACCAAGATAGGCCAAGAGTGTCCCAAGACGGTCCAAGAGGGGCCCCAATCGCCAAACTATCGGTCCAAGACGTCCCAAGAAGCATCCAAGAGCACTCCCGAGAAGGGCCCCACGATGCAAAATTCATGGATTGTCCTTCAGCTTTTCTTCAGAATTTGAGCGTTCTCCCCTTTCCCGCTCATCGCCACTGCAACACGGCTCCAGAGGCTCCCAAGATCGCCCCAAAACGGACCAAGAGGCCTCCAATAGAGCTCCCGAACAGCCCACGAGGACCCCAAGACACCCCACAACGCCTCCAAGACGGCCCAAGAGGCCTCCAAGACGGCTGCAAGAGCGTGCCCCGATGGGGGGCCCGAATGGACATGTCGAGCCCTCGGCCCCGAGGCTCCCGGGAGGCCCCAAGAGGTTCCCAAGAGACCTCAAAAAGGCTCACAAGAGGCCCCCAGAACGCCCAAAGGGGCCCCAAGAGGCTCCCAAGAGGCTCCAGAATTCCTCCCCAGAGGCCCCCGAGAGCCTTCCGAAGAGACCCCGAGAAGCAACCCTCTGGCCCACGTCAGCGTCGTCGTCGTCGCTGCCGCCGCCGCCGTTGTCGTCGTCGTCCCCCTTCAGGGTCGGCGGCATCGGCCGTAAGGCCTTCGCAAGATCAGGGACACTGGCGAAACCAACAGGTAAAGATACAGCTACTCCTCGGATCCCCAGGTTCTGGAGGCGAATCCAGCGGTCGAGACGAGGGCCTCCCAGGAGACCCACAAAGCCGAAAACGGGCGGAGAGCAACGGTATGGATACCTTTTCCCTCTCCAATTGAGCAGGGCCCGACCGTCCTGGCATTCCTAGATTCCTACCACGACATCTTCTGAGAACTAACAAATGCTGCAATAACCAAAATCTGTCAGAGGACATAAGCTCGATATGCCAAAACAAGGCAGTCTCAGCCAGGCATGTTCTGAGAACACGTCGTGCAAACCACAACAAGCTCTCAGAACACTCTGTGGTGGGCCCATGGGCAAGCCAGGACGGTTCGCCACTGCTAGATCCAGGTGGCACTCCAGACTTCCTCTTTGGACGCCTGAAACGGGTACGAAAAACGTGAGCACGATGCCCAACAGCAAATGATGTCCAAATCCGACAGTGGCCGCTGCTACAAGCGGGCGGCATTGCGTCTTCAAGGGGCAACGCCCGCGGCGGCGCGGACAGCGAGCCCTGCTCAAAATGAACAGGAACTGCTGTCGATCTTCCCGGATCCCCGACGTCGTGGCTTCTTCACCCACAGAGGTCTGGACCCCCTCCCCCGGCACCGGCGTTTCATCCCGAATTGGACGGCCCCGAGGCCTGCTAAGGGCCCCCAGAGGCTGAGACTAGCGAAGCACACATCCCGTCGTGATTGTTTCACAACGCGAGGGAGTCTGGGTTTGTACCCTTCCTTCCGTACTAGAATAATACAAACAAAAAACGCCATAAACATAAACTTCTGGCGCTCCGCGCGGATTTTTTGGATCTGCGCTGGACACCCCTCCCTGGCGCGCGGAGCGCGCCAGGGGCGGCGCCGGAGGCGCCGCCTTTGGGCCCAGCGCGGATGCGAGAAATCCGCGCGGAGAGCCAAAAGTTCATGCTCATATCGCTGTTGTCCTTCGATCTGTGTACCCACTCTTTCAGAACCCACTTCCTTCATTCATTCATTCATTCATTCATTCATTCATTCATTCATTCATTCATTCAGTAGAGGCACGATGTGTCGAGCGCACAGCCAGAGATAAGGAGACTATGGGTAATGTGGTACTGACCGCTGCAAGGAAAATGTGCAATTCAGCTCGCTCATTCCAACCCGAATGCGGAAAATAACTATTCCATCGCCCACGCCAGCGTCAGCGTTTCAGCCTGACTTCGATCGCCCCGATCCTCCTGCGGCCAGCCCCGCCGCAGGCCGCCCCGGGCCCGGGCCTGCCCGCCCGCTGGCCGCGGCCACGCCCTGCACGGTCCACGGGCTGTCCCACAGGCCGTCCTCTGCGGGCGCTGCGCTCGAGCGGCCGCGGGCGCCCCCGCTGCCGCAGAGCCTACCGCTAGGTCGGGCATGTCCCTCTACAGGCGGATGTTGGATGATTTCTTCCCCCAGTAGTATTCAAAAATCATCTCAAAAACAAAAAACCGTTCCCATGTCATTTCTGGACTATTTGGGATATTCTTCCTGTAGGGGGACACGCCCGACGTAAGTCTACTGGGTGCTGCCGGCCCCCTCGCGCGGGGCCCGGAGCATCGGCGCCTCGAAAAAGGATAAAAATAAAAAAAACGGTTTGGTCTTTCGTCGTCTTCGGCCTCTCGGGGCCCTCATACTGGGCCTCGGGGCCGTCCGAAAAAGAACTCGGGAGGAAGGACAAGTCCCGGGGAAATGGTCGCGAGGTCGGGGTCCCGTGTCTCGGCGAAATCGAGACGCCGGATGTCTGGGGGCTCGAGGTTCCCTAAAAGCGGCTGTCTGCAAGGGCTCTACACTCTCTGATGGCGTCTCGCTGAATGGTGACAGTCGAAATTTGCTTTGCTGGCGCATCCGGCGCCCTGCTGCAAGGGGCGCCCCGAAAAAATGATGCACGTGTTGCGCAAAGCAGCGATTCGCGCGTCCACGGGGGGCAGGGGGGGGAGCCTGGCGCACAGGCAAACAAGGATCACTGAAGAATCCTCAAGGGGGCACGGGGAGCCCGAGACAGTCTGGTTCTGGTTCGGCAGCGGTCCGGCAGCCGTTTCGCCTGACACTTCCCCACATTTCTTGATCAAGAATCGCACTCTCGCCTCAATCCTGGCGACGTTCGTGGCCTCGACGGCCACAATCCCTTGCACCAAATTCGCTCAACAGCGCGTGGCCGTGCCCTCACCCCCGTACCAGCACGTTTTCACTAGACGATCGACCTCCTACGCCTCGACCCGCCTCCTCATCCTGCTGCTACTATACGGTGCTTTGCTGGGGTAATTTATACTGTTTTGAGTCAAGGTGAGAAAGCCTGGGCCCCCGAAATCGGTGGCACATGGAGGCCAGCCATCGTGATCCCCACGTCGTGTAACCGTGTAGGGAGCTGTCTGGAGTCTTCAGCCGCAAGGGTGTCATCTGCTACCCCGTCCCTCCCGCGTGTTGGGCCCTGGCTCTGAATCTGCGTTCGCCGCGCTCCAACTTCCGTCCTTCCTTCCTCCTCCCTCTGGGCGGGAAGGCGAAGCGAGGGAGACTGGACATAAAAATCCGAATCCCCACCACCGGACACCGTGGTAGTTGCGGCGTGACATCCGCGGCGACACCGACAACGAGTCCTCTTCAAAATGACAAAAACTGCCGTCGGTCTTCGTACCCATTCTTTCTGTAAAAAATTCGTTCGCGCCGAATGGAGGGCGTGTCGCGCCGAATGGACGGCGTGTCGCGCCGAACCGTGGTGGCCCAAAAACAGCGGCGCGACACGCTAACCAAAAGCTTCTGGCCGTCGACATTTGCTTTTCGTATCCAGCTGTTCCCCCTTTTTCCCGAACAATTTTGCACTTAGAGGTTCTCGCTTCTTTTCTGAAGGAACAGGGTTGTCTGGCTGTCTGGCAGTCTGGCGGCTCCGTGCTCGCAGCCGCCGTCCCGTCGCCGCCTCGTCGCCGCCCGTCGTCTGGGCTTGGGTAGCGGTCTGGCGGCTATGTGCTCGCCGTCGCCGCACCGCCCGCACCGCCGCCGCCTTGTCGCATAGATTCGCATGTTTCAAAGGGAGTTCGGACCTATCACTCACCACCACCCAGGATTATCCGTTCCCCTTCGGGGATGCGCAATTTACATGCGGCTCTGTCCCATCGCTCAGTGTACCCATGAATTCAGATCATCCCATCCAAGCTGGTATCGACTAGCCCCGTCATCCCTGTCAAATGATGTCATGCGCGCGCACTCGTTGATCAAACCGCAACAAATTTCAAGAACCCCTTGCAACAAGCAGGACGAAGTACGCACGCGCGCGTCGCCGCGCGCATATGCCGAACTCCGTCGAAAGAGAAACAACATGTTTCGCAAAAGGGCTCAACATCGACTGTCCCGAAAGCATGACGCTTATAGAAACAAGCATGGGTGTGCAACATGTTTTCGTCCAAAAAAGCGTGCGCGCGAATTTGCGAAACCTGGGAAGAACTTCGAGTTCTTAGCTATTGTCATCAAGTGCGTCAATCGGGCCTCTCGCGCGCGCATGACGAAATTATTAGAGCGCCCGCACGCGCGTTGGGGAGGAGGCGCGGCCCCTGACAAATAATGGTATGTGGACCACTCGCGCCCGTCGGCCGCGCGCGTGTCGAAATCGTATTAACACTTCATCACCGACACGTGGGCACTATCATCGTCATCTGCGTGATGACTGTCGGTGCCATCGTTGGCATTGCCGTCGTCATCGTTATCGTCGTCACCAGCATCGCTGCTAGCATTATTGTGTCTGCCATTACCGACGTCACCATGATACCGCGCCCGCCCGAATCACCGACTGCCTCAGCGCGGCCTGCGAGACGCGCTGGGAAGCACCCAGCGGTCAACGCCACCTCGGCCGCGTCGATCGCGCTAGACTAACTGGCCACTCTGCGCGCGAGCTTGCGCGCGCTAGCGCGGCCGCGGCGATGCGCCAGCCAGCGCCAAGCAGTCGTAATCGCCGCCGCATGGGTTTTGCAAACCAGGTTGCGGCTAGATAGGTGGGTGGGATGATTGCGCGAGCAGTGGAGTTGAAAAGATTGGTTCAGCAGGGTGAATTGCACCACATAGACTGCACTGTACATATATAGCTATACCCACACTAGAACCATCGCGCGCTTCTCGCGCGCGCAAGTTCTAGCTAGACTGGATGGTCGAAATCTTGGGGGTCTCTATTCCATGTCACTTCTTCTCGAGGCTTCTCAAAACCACGAAGACGGCCCAAGTGGCTTCCAAGTCTTCCTACGGTACGCCCACGGCGGCTTGAGACAGGCCCAACAAGTACTTCGGGGGCCCTTTTTTTCGCCGCGGCTGGACGAAACCGGAGGAAGAGGGAGGAAAAGGGGAGGTGAAGGGGTTCCCTGGGAGAGAAGGAGGAGGAGGAAGAGGAGTTGGAGAGGGTGGAGGAGGCCACAGAGGAGGAGGAACCGGAGGAGGAGGAGGAAATATGATATTCCCTTTTCGTTTGCAAGCGTAGCGAATCTGCCGCGCGAAGCTTAAAACGTAAAACAAAGATATTGGAATTCCAGTTTTTCTCAAGTGCCCTAGGGGCCTCTCTCGGGACTGTTTTGGGCCTCTTTGGGGATTGTCGAAGATCTCGGGTTCTCGGCTCACGTTCCCGATCCTGGGCCGCGGTTGGGGCCATCTCGGGCCGTCTTGGACGTCTCTTCGGGCGCTTTTGAAGCCTGTTGGACCGTCTTGGGGCGATCCTCGGAGCCTCTCGGAGCGCTTTGCAGCGTCGGGAAGCAGATAGTCCCAGCAAAGCAACCTAACAGCCATGTGTATGAGCATATATGGAAGCATTCTTCTTTAGATTCATGTTCGGATTTGACTGGAAGCGAAACGCTGCGATCAATAATGGACGTGTCTGCAAAGGAGGCACTACTCTCAACGAGACAGCACATTCTTCTTGTGCTCATTCCAAACGAGACGCTGCTATGCAGGGGTGTAGGCGCAAACGAGACGCTGCGATCAACGGCTTCCGCCCCAAACGAGACACGAGTATCGATGGATTTGATTCCGGACGAGACACTACTACTTACTACGACGGATGCGTATGGAAACGAGACGCTGCTATAAATAGTGGATGTCTCTGCAAAGGAGGCACTGCTATCAACGCGACAGCGCGTTGTTTTTGTGTTCAGTCCAAACGAGACGCTGCTATCATTGGATGTAAGTCCAAACGAGACACTGCTATCAATGGATTCAGCCTCGAACGAAACGTGCTGAGGGGCACCGTATCTCACTATCCACGGCTGCGCACGAGTGCAGGTTGAGAAGCACCACGCGAATGCGGGCTGAGAAGAACCACGCGAATGCAGACGGCCAGGCTGAACAGCACCGCCACAAAGCAGGCTGCATCTCACGGCTCCTCAAGCTCGCGCAGGCCAGCCCAGCGCCTGTCGGGCCTTCGCGCAGGCGATTTTTGTCGTGGCAATCTTGTCTGCGAAGAACTCGTCGAAGGCCTTCGCGATTTGTTCTGGGGGGCCTGACTCGATGATGCTCCGGTCAGGCAAGCCGTGGCTCAAGAGCTGGCCGAAGCTCCGGGGCCTCGACAGGCTGACGTAGTAGGCCAGCCAAATGGACTCTTTCTTGAGTCCTGGCGGAAACGTCCAGTGCACGATGAAGCCTGGGTCCGCCGTCTTGCCCTGCACGCCATGCAGAGTGCCCTGCTTCTTGGGCAGCACGGTCAACTGTGTCCTGGAGACCGTGATGGCCGGGCCATCCGCCGTTGCTTTGAACTTCCAGGGACGGGCCTGCGGGGTAATCGCGAGCACTCCACGCAGGCCAGGGCCGGCAGGCTGAGAAGCACTGCCAGCAGTCACCGGCGCGGCCTTCAAGAAGAGCTCATCGCTGTCATCGATCTTGACATAGACGGCCTTGGGCATGTAGCGGAGTACCGCAACACCATCCGAGACAACGGACGCGCGACCTTCCACCGGAGGCTCCAGAGCGTGCTGCTCTATGCCTACCACCTTGCCCGGCGTGCCGCGGACATACTTAGGTGGCAAGACGGACTCCGTCAGGATGACCTCCATGCCGAGGAAGAGCGGCAGCAGCCCCGGCATTTTTCCAGTAGCGCCGATGTTGGGCTCCGCGCGCATCTTGTCGAAGTCAGGCTTCGCGAGGCGCGCAGCTGGTCTGTCGACTGCCGGCACGTAGAAGAGCAGCTGGCCAGCATCGTGCGCATCAAGCTTGGCCTGCGCATGCATGGCGTAAGAGACGATGCGCCACTCATATGCCGACTCGCACCAGCCTCGGGCTGCACGCAACCGGTGGTCCAACTGGGGTTGCTGAGCGGCTTCGCTGGTGCTGGCAGCAGGCTGACCAGCACCGCTGGAGCTAACGATCTCTGTTTTGAGGATCGCTTGCTAGCTCTCGTCAGAGATCTTTTTGCCGCCTGGAGTCCTCATGGCGTGAAGGACCTCGACCTGCAGCGGGTCTGTGAAGCGCTGCGTCTGCACGAAGTCGACGACGAACTCGAATTCGGCGAGCAACTTCCGAGCCTGTTGGTGCTCGTAGGACTGGCCCGTGTGAGGCGCCAGCAGGGAGGCGCTGGCGGGGACCGGCGGTAACTGGTAGAAGTCCCCGCAGAGGATCGTCGCCGGCATGCGCCCCCACGTCTCCTGCGGGAGCATGTACTTGGTAGAATCGAGGTTGTAGCGCAGCGCCCTGCCAGAAAAAGCGGAAACGCCAAAATTGTTCAAAAACCTATGAACAAAAAATGCTTTGCGGCCTCTTCGAGCTCTGTAGGGAGACCTCTTGGAAGCCTCTTGGGTATCTTGTGGGCCTCTTGGGCCGTCTGGAGGCTGCCTTAGCCGTCATGGACCATCTAGTGGCCTTCGGCCCATCCCACCACCATGCCTGGGTTGTGGGTCAGAGGCCTCTTGGAAGTTCGTTTGGGATTCGTGGGAGGCCTCCCAGGGGCCCCCTGAAGGCAGTTTTGGAAGCCTCTTGGGGGCCGTTTGGGGTTTTCTTGGGGTCTCTTTTTGGGCCTCTTTGGGGCCTCGTGGGGCCTCGTGGGGGCCTCTAAGGGGCCTCTTGGGTTCTCTTGCTGGCCTCTTCGGGCCTCCTGGGGGCCTCTTGGGGCGGAAGGCTGTGATTGTCGGTATGTGTTCTCCCTCTTGGGCCCCTCTTGGGGCCGTCTTGGATGTTGGAACAATATTGAAACGCTCTTGTGCGGTCTTGGGCTCCCTTGGAGAGCTCTTGGGCCATCTTGGCGCACTCTTGGATGTCTCTCGGGCCCTCTCGTCGCCCCTCTTCCCCTTCTTTGACGCCCCCCGACGGGCCCAAAACGGCCGGTTACCGGATCAGTGAACTCGGGGGCCCCCGGGACACCCTCCCCATTTATGTGTATGCATATATCTATACATACACAAATTGCACCAGACAGATTGCACCACATCGACTGCAGAACATACATTACACTGCACAAGATAGATGGCTAGAAACACACTGTTTGGGGCCCACGCTGGCTAACATAAAACCCAACATCCCCACCACCTGTGGCTTGGCACGGGCGGCAGGCACGCTCCGTGCCGTGCACCCCCGCGGCGCCGAACCCCCCCGGGTGAATCGCCCCCTAGAGGCCACTCACTGACAGGCACCGCGCGGCAGTTTCGGACGCCCGAAATGGGTACGGAAAGAATGGGTACAATGCCCAACAACAAATCTTGTCCCAAACCAGCAGCGGCCGGTGTTGGGCAGGCGGCCTTCTGTCTCGAATGGACACAGGCCGCGGCGACACCGACAGCGAGTCCTGTTCAAAATGAACAGGAACTGCTGTTGGGCATAGTACCCATTCTTTCCGTACCCATTTCGGGCGTCCAGAAGTCTGACGCAGTGCCGCGCAGCTCAGGGACCTCCCGGGAGACACCATAGACACTGGGCGGCGCGACACGCGGACCACAAGTTTCTGACCACGTCGCGGCTTGTTCACAACGTGGGCCCCCAAAGGTCTCGACCCATTCCCCCAGGACCGGAGCTTCATCCTGAATATTTTTGTTGACTGTGCCGAGGCCCAGCAAGGGCCACCATAGGCCGAGAGTAGCAAAAGACCTCCCGGCGTGATTTCTACATGACTCGATGGGGTGGTGGGCCAGAACCGGCGGCGCACGCTGACCGCCAGTCTCCGACCACGCTCCAACGATCCACACAAAAGTCCACTGGGCTGCTGCTGGTGAGTGTTGCTTCCCTGCAGCGCGGCAACGCTTCAACTCTGCAGCGCAACAGCGCTGCAGCGCTGTAGTGTTCACGGC
Organism: Prorocentrum cordatum; assembly: GCA_963575745.1. Taxonomy (NCBI): domain Eukaryota; class Dinophyceae; order Prorocentrales; family Prorocentraceae; genus Prorocentrum; species Prorocentrum cordatum. The sequence continues at coordinate 60,333 of CAUYUJ010015586.1, read as the reverse complement.
GCTGAGGAGTTGGTCCAGCGCGCTGCTACTGGAGAGTCATGAGCTGATGTAGCGTGACAGTATGCTACAACGATGCAGTGCCGCAGGCAAAAAACAATGGAAAAACCTTCTGTCGAGATTCTCTCATGACTCAAGTGGGTCTGGAATTCGTGGTGGGCCAGAACCGGCGGCGCGACACGCTAAGCCACAAAATTCCGACCGCATCTCTGATGTATCGCGCTGCTCCGCCGATGAACCGTCAATGCATCGGCGAGCTGTACGCTGCATCGGCGACGTCGGCGTGGAAAAGATCGGACTCCACATCGAGCCGTATCGCCGATACAGCGGAGATGCGGCGCGACCCTCCGACCCCATCTACAGTCAACCCGCAAAATATTGACGCACGATAAGGATGCAACGGCCTTGGAAGGCCATGTGGACACTTTGCAAGCAGGGCGCAGCCAGCGAAAGCGGCAAAGGATGGGCCGAGGGGGAAGGATGCAAGAGCAACCTAGGAAAATTGCTCATCCTTCCTATGCGGGTTGACTGCATCTGGGAAACACAAGTTTCTGGCCGCACCTCCCTGCACCACAGGCGTGCCAACGCCCGTCTCCTCGCTGCCGTCGCCGTGCTCGCCGGACTCGTCCCCGCTGGCCAGGTCGACGACGGCGCAGCCGGGCTGGGCGCCAGCGGCGAGGAAAAGGGAAGAGCGCTGCGGTGACAAGGACGGAGACGAACTGATGGAATAGTTACTCTGGATGGCACGTCTATCAAGGGGGGGGATTGAACTTTCCGACGGAGCTTGCCCATCCCCCTCCTCCTCCTCCTCCTCCTCCTCCTCCTCCTCCTCCTCCTCCTCCTCCTCCTCCTCCTCCTCCTCCTCCTCCTCCTCCTCCTACCTCCTCCTCCTCCTCCTCCTCCTCCTCCTCCTCCTCCTCCTCCTCCTCCTCCTCCAAGCCCCCCTCCAGCCGATCCGACAGCACGTGCCCAACGCCCGCCCCCCCCCCCCCGCGGGCGGATCCGGGGGGGAGGGGGCGGCGCGGCAGCGACGGGGACGGAGACGAACGAATGGCGAGGCGAGGCGAGGCGAGGCGCCGACATGCGTCCAGGACGACCCTACCAGAGCACGGCGGCTGGTCTGGAGCCCAGGATGCACTCTGGATCCCTGTGTGACCCATGAGCGTGAAAGCTCGCGGGGGAGGAGGGAGGGCCACGACGACGACGACGACGAAGAGCAAAAGCCAACACACGTTGCCAAAAAAACTACACCCCGGAAGAGGCCAACAAAAAGCCGACGTATACGTTTCAGCATACCCGTCGGTCGAAAGAAGTGAGTGGGAACATGAAGCAGGAAGGAGTTCGGAATGGATTGGATCTCCGCCCGACCCCTCAGCAGGAGGGAGGAGGAGCGTGTGCGACCCATGGAGAAGAAAGGCGCCGAAAGTAGATTGGGCTTTGGGGGCCCCAAAAGACCTTTCAGCAACCGACTGGTAAACAGAAACGTTTCATGGTCCGCGCGGATATCTTGGATCGGCATTGGACCCCGCTGGCGGCGCCTCTGGCGCAGACCAGGGGCGAGGGTCCATCGCTGGTCCAAGACATGCACGTCGACCGTCGAAAGTTCATGTCTATGCAGTTCTTTTTCGAGACAAAGTCGAAGACGAGGAAAAGGGATATGGCGGCCTCCTCCTGTCCCAGCGAGACAAGAGTCCTCCTCCTCCTCCTCCTCCTCCTCCTCCTCCTCCTCCTCCTCCTCCTCCTACTCCTACTCCTTCTCCTCCTCCATCTCCGCATCCTTCTCCTGCCCCCCGAAACCTTCCTCCCCCTCGTCCTCCCAAGGCTACCCCAGACTGGCCCAGACCCACCCACCAAGCCGAAGGCCCCCAAGGTGCCTTCCGACGGGTCCCAAAAAGGAGGAGGAGGAGGACGACGAGGAGGACGGGAAGGGAGAGGAGGAGGAGGAGGATGAGGAGGAGGAGGGCCATGAAGGACGCCAAACAGGGAACCAAATGCTCTGCGGGTCACGGTGAGCCTCGGCCTCTGGCAGGAGGGACTGGAGGCCCTGGCGGCAGGTTTCCGATTGCTGCATGCGCAGCGGCAGTGGTGCGACGGAGGCACGCATGCCTGGATTCTTATGCGGAACATCCCGAGGCCACGCGCTGGATATACAGGCGGAAGCCTGGCGTGCCCAGCCCTAGAAGGGCCGATCCCCGAAAAGACATCTGGCCACCTGTGGACTGATCCAACTCTCGACCAGGCCAGCCGACGCATGTATCCGGCTTCCTTCTGACGTCGGGGCAAGGAAGGACGACGCCACGACCACCAGGGGCAAGAGCCGGGGAACATCTTCCATCTTTCGTGACGGGCCCTGAGCCTGGGGAGCGCTATGGGAGCCCGAAGGCACAACATGAGGGCAAATATTCGAGGATCACCTATACGAGCGGCGAACAGATCTGGATCCGCGCCCTCGCGGTCGAAATTCCGAGGCACGATCCCGCGGATATTCGGTCGCACGGATACGTTCCGCGCGGGGCACCCGCGACCAAACGCCCCGGGGTGTCGCGGCCCAGGGGCCTGGCCCGCGAGGCCGCAGATACGGATACTAGAACCACGCGCGCGCGCTTCGCACGCGCTTAGGTTCTAGCGCGTCACAGACACAGGAATCGCTGTGCGAAAAAATGCTTGGAGTTTGTCTCAGGCAAGTGGGGACTCCAGTGGCAACACCTGCTTGAGGCACCGCCGGGGACGGACTCTTTGTAGAGTGTGGAAAATCGGACCAGCTCTCTGGTCGACCCTCTTGGGCGCGCCCTGGGGCTCTCTTGGGCCGTTTTGGGGGGCCCATTGGGGGGCTGTTTCGGGGCCTCTTTGGGGTTTTTTCGGGTCTCTTGGGGGCCTCATGGAGCTTCTTGGGCGCTTCTTGGAGCCGAGCCTCAATCTTCGGTTCCTCGTCCCCGTCTTGGGCGCCGACTTGGGGCGTTCTTGGGCGTTTGGGGCACCTCGGGGGCCGTCTTGGCCCCCTCGTGGGCCGTCTTGGGCCCCTCTTGGGAGCATCCTCGACCGTCTTGGGTGCCTCTTGGGCCGTCTTGGACGCACTGGAAGCCCAAAAGGCGAACACGCCAAACATATCAGGTTCCCTATAGGAAATCGACGACTTTTGCACATTGAGGCTCTATTGTGGTACCCCTTGGGGCGTGTTCGGGGCTTTTTTTGTGTTTTTGCGGGTCTCATGGGGGCCTCTTGGGGCTTCCTGGGCGCTTCTTGGAGCCTCTTGAGGTCTCCGGGGGGCCTCTTGGGCCAAAACGCTAGAATCTTCAGTTCCTCGTCCCGTCTTGGGCGCCGACTTGGGGTGTTCTGGGGCGGTTTGGCGTCTCGTGGGCCGTCGGCCCCGTCGTGGGCCGTCTTGGAGACCTCTTGGGGGCATCCTCGACCGTTTGGGTGCCTCTTGGGCCGTCTTGGACGCAGTGGAAGTCCAAAAGGCGCACTCGCCAAAAGTAGCAGCATTCGTCCAGGAAACAGACGATGTTTGATTATTTGGGGCTCTATTGGGGTGCCTCTTGGGGCCTCTTCGGGGCCCCGTTTGGTGTTTTTTCATGTCTCATGGGGGCCTCTTGGGGCTTCCTTGGCGCCCCTTGGAGCCTCTTGGGGTCTCCTGGGGGTCTCTGGGGTCAAAAAGCATACATTTCCGGTTCGTTGTCCCCGTCTTAGGCGCCGCCTTGGGGCGTTCTTGGGCGTTTTGGGCGCCTCGGGGGCCGTCCCCCCTCGTGGGCCGTCTTGGGTCCCTCTTGGGGGCATCCTCGACCGTCTTGGGTGCCTGTTGGGCCGTCTCGGACGCAGTGGAAGCCCAAAAGGCGAACACGCCAAAAATATAAGGTTTCTCATTGGAAATCGACGACTTTTGCACATTGAGGCTCTATTGGGGTATCCCTTGGGGCGTGTTCGGGGCTTTTTTTGTGATTTTGCGGTCTCATGGGGGCCTCTTGGGGCTTCCTGTGCGCTTCGTGGACCCTCTTGGGGTCTCCAGGGGGCCTCTTGGGCCAAAACGCTAGAACCTTCAGTTCCTCGTCCCCGTGTTGGGCGCCGACTTGGGGTGTTCTGAGGCGGTTTGGGCGTCTCGTGGGCCGTCGGCCCCGTCGTGGGCCGTCTTGGGGCCCTCTTCGGAGCATCCTCGACCGTCTTGGGTGCCTCTTGGGCCGTCTTGGACGCAGTGGAAGTCCAAAAGGCGAACACGCCAAAAACATCAGCTTCCGCTGGGAAATCGACGATTTTTTGCATACTGGGGCTCTCTCGGGGTGCCTCTTGGGGCGTCTTCGGTTCCTTCGGGGCCTCCTTCGCGTCACGGGAGTCGTCTTGAAAGGCATCCAGAGCCATCAGAGTGCGTTTTCGAGCGTTCCGAAGCCATCTTCGGGCCATCTTGGACGGCCCCCGGCGCTCCGGCAAGGCTCCCCGCGTGCCGGGCCCCACATTTGCGGTCGGGGCTCCGGCCCCCGGCCCCCGGACCCTGTCCTCCGTTATATGTATATGTTGTTCGCCCACGAATCACTCTCCAACAGGGCCCCCCCTTATTATTCGCAGCGACGGGCGCGCGAGTTCCCGTCAGCCGCCGGTCGAGCCCTGGCACACTGCCGCGGGCCCCGTCGCCACTGGATCCCCTGGGAACAGGCGCTCCCCGCCGCGCAGCAGCACGTCGGCCCCCCGCGGCAGCACCAGCAGCACCTGCGAGCCGGCATCGAAGTGGCCCAGCTCGTCCATCTTCCTCACCTAGATGGGGAAAAAACTACATCAGCACAAACTCGTGGAGCTCCGCGCGGATCTCTTGGAGCGGCGCTGAGCCTCCCTGGCGGGGCCTCCATGGCCGCCCATGGCACGCTCCGCGCGCCAGGGAAGGGGGTCCGGCGCAGATCCAAGAACTCCGCGCGAAGCTCCACAAGTTTATGCCGTTCTGTGCTGTTCGGTCGCCTGGCCGCCGCGAACGGAGCGCTGGTGGAGGACGAAGGACTGCACCGACCACTCCCCTTTCGGGGGGGTGGGCGACAAATCAATATAATTATCCATGGCATGCCACCGTGCGGACCCCGACGGCGTGTCTCTGCTGAAAACATACCTCCCAGGCCTTCAGGCGACAACGGGAGAGCAGCACGCTGATGATGGGTTTCCAAAGGCGGCGTGTCACTGATACTCTCCTACCCTCCCGACCTATGCACATCAGCTTGACGGTGCCGAGGCAGGCCTCTATCGCAAAGACAGTCATCGCCTCCGAGCCCGGGAAGAGCTCGTCCTTGACGAAGGCGTCCACGGACGCAATGCGACCGTCCACTGGGCTGTGCACGCGATGGTAGTCGTGCCACCGCAGCCTC
>CAUYUJ010015586.1:0-50000 GCA_963575745.1 Prorocentrum cordatum | reverse complement strand
TCCCGCGCCCTCGAGAGGGGCTGCCCGGAAGCCAGGCAGCGGCGCGCGAAACGCGGTGAGCTTCGCGCCCCTGTGGGTGACCTACGGTAGAGGGAAACAACTCATGGACACTCCCCCTCTGAGCGACGATCAAAAATTCAAAAGTCAACTTCAAAATCATTCTGGCGAAGGACCCAGCCATATGCAGTGATGTGTACCGCAATTGTGAGTATCGTCTTCGGTGGCGCTCCCTATGGGGCCACGAAGCGATGCACTGGGTGGGGGGGGACGTATGCGGGCGGTGGCACTGGGGCCGTCTGTGGAGCTCTATATGGGGCCACGAAACGCTGCATTGGGCGGGGGGGAACGCATGCGGGCGGTAGCACTGGGGCCGTCGGTGGAGCTCCATATGGGGCCACGAAGCGCTGTACTGGATGGGGGACACGCATGCGGGCACCCCCACTGGGGCCTTCGGTGGAGCTCCCTACGGGCTACGAAACGCTGTACTGGGTGGGGGGGCGCAGGCGCCCTCCCCCCCCCTAGGGCCTTCGGTGGGGCTCCCTATGGGGCCGCGAAACGCTGAACTGGATGAAGGGGGACCGCATGCGGGCACCCCCGCTGGGGCCTTCGGTGGAGCTCCCTATGGGGCCACTAAACGCTGTGCTGGGTGAGAGGACGCATGCTGGCACCCCCACTGGGGCCTTCGGTGGAACCCCGCATGGGGCCACGAAACGCTGCACTGGGTGGGCGGCGCCGCATGCGCCCACCCCGCCCCCCCAGGGCCTTCGGTGGAGCTCCCTACGGGGCCACGAAACGCTGCACTGAGTGGGGGGACCGCATGCAGGCACCCTCCCCAGGGCCTTCGGTGGAGGTCCCTACGGGGCCACGAAACGCTGCACTGGGTGACACACACACACACACACCAGGGCCTTCGGTGGAGCTCCCTACGGGGCCGCTAGACGCTGTGCTGGGTGGGAGGACCGCACTGGGGCCTTCGGTGGAGCTCCCTATGGTGCCACGAAGCGCTGCACTGGGTGGGGGGACCGCATGCGCCCCCCCCCCCTAGGGCCTTCGGTGGAGCTCCCTATGGGGCCACGAAACGTGTGAGGGGTGTGCCGGTGAGGGGGGTTACGGGAGGGGGGAGGGGGAGGGGGGGGGAGGGGGAGGAGGAGGAGGAGGAGGAGGAGGGGGAGGAGGAGAGGAGAGGAGAGGAGAGGAGAGGAGAGGAGAGGAGAGGAGAGGAGAGGAGAGGAGAGGAGAGAGGAGAGGAGGCACGCGGGGGCCGTCTCTTCAAAACGAGGACCCAACACCACAGGATGGTTGGGAATTGAATATGCACTTCCCGAAAGTCAAAATTGAGCGGCGATCAAACAGAAGCTTGCGCGGGATGACACGGCGACATTACGCAGTGGCTTGCGTGGGCCGCCAGCGCGGCACGCTACGTTGGAGACGAGAGCGCTTATACGCGCGACCTTGCGCGCGCAACTTACGCGCCAATGCCGACGCATACGGCCCCCTCATTTTGGCGTCGCTCAAATGGCACGCGCGGGGAAGACTGCGGTCGAAGTGCAACCCAGCTCTGAGAACCAGGGGCGGGGCATTGACAAATAAACGTGGGACGAATACGCCCTTCATGTTACCCCCATCGTATTGAAGGATCACATCCCAGAAATAATTCCTAGCATCCGGAAAAGTACTCCAAATTTCGCCATAAAAGGGAGGGGGTCACAACCCTCACACACGGGCAATTCCAGACCCCCACAAACAAGCCGTGAAGGGCGGCTTTTGCCCAGACCCACTGGAACCCTCCAAGACAGCTCAAATCTGACCCCATCCCAAATCAGACCACCCCCCTTTTATGGTGAAAGGGAGCCCGGTCCGGTCCATTTGGAGGGGGGGGGGGTCCGGCTGGACGGGCCGGAACCCCCCGGAGGTCTCATCCGCTCCCGGAAAACGTGGAAAAACATATGGAATTCGTGTAGGGACGCGTCTGGTGGCCTCGAAATGGGTTTGGGACGCCCCACGAGCGCTCCAAGACGTCCAAGTTTGCCCGAAGACGGGCCACGAGGCGTCCTCGACGGCAGAAGAGGTCCCCACGAGTTCCCCCGAGGGCCTCCGAGATGCGTTCCACAAGAGTCCCTAGACGCCAAAATTGGGCCATTCCCTTCGTGAAATGTACATTTTTTAGAAATTAAGCTTCGATCTTTCCGATGCTCCCCGACGGCCCAAGAGGCTCCCAAACCCGCTCCCAGACGGCCCCAGAAGCCTCGCAGAGGGTCCCCCACAGACCCCTAGAGGGCCCAAGATGGGCCAACAGGCGTCCAAGACGGCCCAACACGGCTCCGAAAATGGCCCCAAGAGCGTTCCAGGAGCGCTCCGAGTTGCCTCCCCGAAGCTCCACATGGTCCCAGACGGTCCAAGAGCGATCAGAAACATCGACGACGACCTCCCGACGGCTCACGAGGCCTCCCCAGACGCCCCCACAGGCATCCAATATTCCCCCCAAGAGGCCCTCTAGACGCAAAAAAATCGCTCGCTTCCTTTGTAAAACGTATATTTTTCACACGTGCGCCTTTGGGGGTGACCCCCGCTCCTGCACGGCCCCAGAGCCCCCCAAACCCGCTCCCAGACGGTCCAAGACGCCTCCAAGAGGGTCCGTACATTGCCCTCGAGGGCCCCAAGACGTTCATCGGCGTGTGAGATGTTCCCCCTCCCCAAACTCTTCCCCCAGGAGAAGGCAGAGGAGGAGAGGCAGGAAGAGGAGCAGGAGGGAGGAGCAGGGGGAGGAGGAGAGGAGGAGAGGGAGCCGATCATCGTCATCAGTGTCGTGATCATCAACGACGTCATTGCCATCAACAAGGTCAGCCCAAACATCCCCGAACATTAACAGTTAGCGGGACATCCCGCTTGGAAACCGCCGACAACCGTAAGATGTCTCCGGGGTGTAACATACTTCCCTGGCTCCGGCACCCGTGCAAGGCCCCAAACACAACCCAACAAAAACCTCCCTGTGCCGTCTTGGGGTTCGCTTGGGCCGTCTGGAAGCCCTCTGGGCCAGTTTGCGACCCATGTCGGCTCCCCTTCTCGCTGTGACGGGCCCTGAACAGCCTCATTTTCCCACGGTTTGCAAGGAAGCTGTGGTGAACGATCCCGAGGAAAATCCAAGGGGTCGGCGGATGTGGCGGAAGCCTGAAGAATCAGACCACCCCCCTTTTATGGTGAAATCTGGAGTATCGAAACAGTGTCTGCCCGACGCGCTAGCAAAGTGTCGAATGAGTAACTATCGCCCCCCAAGGCCCAACAAGTGACAACCCTGCAGTGTTGGTACTTTCCCGTTGCTGGAAATTCTTTCCCGGGATCAAAGCTACAGCAGGTCGGAGCATCATAACACTGGGGGTGGACCAGAAAACAGACGACACCACCCTACCTACGGCCCCACGGGGCTTAGCGTATACCGAGAGATCTGGTGTGGATTTGTGCGTGGTATACGCTACGGCGCCCGATGGGCCGTGTCGCAACATGGAGGGCCGTAGTTGGGGTGGTGTCGTTTGTTTGTTGGTCCAGGGGGCGGGGCATTCGCAGATAAAACACGTGGCGCGGCGCCAGTGCTCGCCAAATTCTACCGCGGCCAGCAGACCGCTGCATGCGCCGCGCCGGTGGCAGGCGGCGTGCTCCCCCCACGCAGCACGCCCCTACCCCGAAGGCCACGCACCCGAGGCCAACGTCCGGGCAAGGGGGGTGCGCACCTGCGCGGCGGCATGGACGAGACGGGACCCGAAGGAAACACGTCCTGCGGAGCAGTTTCGCAGTTCACAGCGACACCCGTCGGTGGGCAGAAGGGGGAAGAGACATGAAGTGGGAAGGCATTGGATGTAGATGGGGCTTCCGCCCGAAAAACCGCTCGACCCTTGAAGTAAGAAGGCGCCAAAAGTAGATTGGGGTCTGGGAGTCCGGAATACCTACTTTCAACGACCGACGGGTAACGGGCGTTACGGTTGGGGGGAGGGGCAGAGGGCAAGGGGGGGGGCATCTTGCAACGTGCCCCCCCCCCCCCACACCGTGGGTCTGGACGCACTGCGGCGGTGCTGCAGACGCACTGGGGAGGGGGGGGGGGAGGGAGGGGGGAGGGGGGGGGGGGGGAACAAGCTAGGTGCGCTCGAGTCATTTCTGACTTCCCACCCCTCCCTCCCATCCCTTACCATGGCGTAGGGGGGGGAGGAAAGGGGGCCTGACGCGCGATACAAGAACACTCTCCTGGGCTCGAGCAGCGCCAGTAAAGAGGACGACAGGGAGAGTCCCACAGGAGGGACGGGAAGCCCGTGCCCGCCCCATGCCGGCAGCCGTTTCGCTGGAAACTTTCTCACACTTGATTCCGGAGCCGTGCTCTCGCCCCAAGGCTGGCGACATGTTTGGTCCGGACGGCCGCGGTCCCCAGCAAGAACAGACCAAGGTGAACATGGCCGTGCTCTCACCCCTGTCACCCCCCAAGATGGGGACATGGGCCGATTCCTTTCGGTTTCGAGGGGATCCCCAACTGGGGTGCTGAGATGGTGGGGGTCTGGAATGGCGTGGTGATGGGCATAAGGGGTCGGCGAAACGATACTGAGTTCCCTCGGGGCCCCGCTCCGCACGCAGCGCCCACGCGCGCGGCCGCCCGCCTCGGCCAGGCCCAGCCAATCCAGCCGCGCCCGCCGCGGCCGCGCCCTGGGGGAGCGAGAAGACGGGCGGCGCCGCTGCTCCCCAGACAGCCGGCGTGTCGACTGCTCCGAAACAGATCGGGAAAAGTTTGCGTTCGCCGTCGCATGATCTTGTGGAGCTCGGCGCCGTGGCGCGAAAGGCCGAACGATTCGTAATGCAAGACGCTTTGCCGACACGGTTCGCCGCCTCAACAGTGCCTGCCTCAAGGCAGGCTCCACAAGGGCACGGCAACGAAACCAGCGACCCCTCGACCACTTCCCCGGGACCGGCTTTGACTCCCGAATCGTTTTTTGAGCAGGGACCGACCGTCCCAGCATTCCTATAGTCCTACCACGAAGTGTTCTTAGGACCCAACAAATGTTCTAAGAACAAAAACAATTTCCTTAGAACATAAACCCGATGTGGCAAAACAAGACAGTCCCAGCCAGAAATGTTCTAAGAACATGTCGTGGGAACAGGCAACATTCTTAGAACATTGTTTGGTGGGACTATAGGCACGCCAGAACGCTTCGCCACTGCTTGAATTTTACGGACTGGCTCGCGGCCCGGACAAGGGGCCCCGAGAAGCCGAGAGCGATGACGGCTTCCGTCTCGACCTGTCCGCGACGCCGGCTGCCGGCGGCTCCGCGGCGCGCCTCCAAGGGCGCGACGTCGGGGCTCCACGGGGCGAGCCCAGCCGTGGCGACCGAGGGGCCCTCCCAGAGGCCGGGGGCGCGCACGGGGGGTTATTTTGTGTTGGTCGGCGAGGGGGGCCTGCCCTCTCATCGGGAGCCTTGAGACGGGGGTCAGTGCAAACGGGGGTCAGCCAGAGCGCCCGATCTTGCAGGATCCTGCAGGGCCAGGGTCGCATTGACCCGGGTCTTGGTGCAGGATCCTGCAGGATCTTGCAGGATCCTTCGCGTTGACCCGGGTTTGGGCGCAGGATTTTGCAGGAGTTTGCAAGAGTCGCGAAGGCCTGACTGACCCGGGTCTGGATTGACCTGGGTCAGAAGATCCCCGATCTCAGTGGGCAGGAGGGGCCTCTTGGAAACGCCCGGGTGCTTTCAAGGACGAGCGTCGACGATGGGGGGAATGGCACAGGAGGGGGAAACGTCGACGTGGAATCGGCGATACATCGCTGATAGATCGGCGAAAGGCCCCCGACAACGAAACCGCGTTGTCCCAGGCGGGGTGAGGCTGTCAGACCCCTGTCGGCGATCACTGGGCAATTAGGGGTCGATGGTCCTCCCCATGCTTATCCCCCCCTATGGCGGGATGGCAGATTAGAAACCCGGAGGGTTTCGCCGCCTGCCCTCTGACCCCCCTCCCCGCCTCCTCGGGAGCCCCCCCCCCCCCAACCCCCACCCCCCACCCCCTCCCTGGCGCCAATCCACCCGCGCTCGCGCCGCGAGACAGGAGGCCCAAAGGGCGACAACGAAGGAAAGGGGTTGCGGTATTGGCACTGCGAGGGCATCGGATAAGGAACCATCTGAGAAGGAGTCCAAGGTCTGGAAACCGGCGGAATGCCAACTGTGAATCGGCCATGGATATCACCGCCGCCATCATCAGATGAGGAATTTCCCCATTGCCAACCAACACCCACAACGCACAGATAATCTGGAACAGATGCAAGTTGGAGATCCCATGAAAGTGGAAGTGGCCAAGGTTGCAAATATTGGCGGGGGTCAAAACAGGCTGGGCGCAATCGAGACACCAGGTCACCAGAGGCTGTAAGAACCCAGCGGAAAGCTGGCCGAGGCTGCAAAAAGAAAGGGCTGGCTCCCAACCACTCTTCCGTGGAATACCATGTAGGACCTGGTTCCAAACAGGAGCACACCCGTAAACGGATCCACCATTTCCCCGACCTTGTCCTTATGTTCAGGGATGGAACATAACCAAACCTCCCAGGTGGTGAAAACCTTGGCGGTTGAGGGCCCTGGCTCGCCTGTGAAGGCGGGCCAGGCTCCCGTCAGTGGTTCGAGTGCGCGCCGCGCGCCCTGCCGCGACTCGCGAGAACGCCCCGAGAAGCAAAACAGAACATGAGCACCGTTTGCTCTTCCGTTCGGCGACGACAGCGGCGACTACGACGCTGGGGCCACAGCCCCTTCTAGCCTGTCGTCCTGCGGCGCCGCGTTCCCGGCCGCAGCACACGCAGGAGGGGGAAAGGATGGCTGGATGCGAGGGGGGGCCAGACGATGCCTCGACCCCCCGAGCCCCAGACGGGGACACCGCCAAAAACAAACATCCGCCAATAACGAGGGCAGGACAACACCCCCCGCCTAAGAAATCCCAGCCGGGGGCTCCGAGGTCAAGTAAACCCTGGGGCCCCGCCCCAGAAAAGCGAAGAGGGAAGAACGCCCAGGACCCAAAAACGAAGACGGGCGTAATTTTCGAAGGCGGAGGCGCGCCGCCCAAAGGCGGGGCGACCGCGCGGCCCCAATCGAGGGTTCTCCCTCGTGCTCCGTGTAGGCCGGGCAAGTGGGGAGCAGCTTGCGCGCACGGATGCGACTTTCGCAAAAGTCGGCAACTGCATAGCTGCAGCGGGCACGTGAGCAGCATGTTCACGTCAAGGTTGCAAGTAGAAACGACGAACCCCTGGCCCCCCCCCATACGAAGGGCGGAGACAACCGCTTTTCAAGGCGAATCCAACCGTGGAAGAGCAGAATGACTAGAAACGCGACATAATGAGACGACAAAGAGGACCAACAGGAAACATGAGGCACCGAGAGAAGAAATCCAATGACGAAGCCAAAAGGCCCAGGATTTGCAGAACCAGCCTCAAGGCAACAGGTGCCCCTGCCGCCAAAAATGCCGCCCCTCGGCCTCCGCGCCCTTTTTTGCGAAAGGTCTTCGGGCCAGTAATCCGTGCCCCCAGTGATATGTTGGCTCCAGGGCCCCGCGGGCAGCACCACCTCAGGGGCGGGCGCGGGAGTGCCCTGGCGTAGGCCGCCGGGGTCTCGATCCTGGGCCGGGCGCCAACGCAAGCCACGTGCTTGCCGAGTCTTTGGCTCCCAAAATGCATTGCCAGGAATGTTCAGCAACTTCGAAGGGTGCTTAGCGTCAGGTTTCCCCGCAACAAATTCCCGCGCGCCTGCCCCCCCCCCCCAGCGCTCTGCGCCCCTCCGTTCCCCCTCGAAAGAGCGCGGCGCGAGATATCCAGCGGTGACCGCCAAGGCGGCAACACTGGCCGCCAGGACAAACGTTGCCGCGGGCCTACTCGAACGTCCTCGCCCTGAGCCGTTGGAAACCGACCGCTCGCGACTGCGAGCCGGCTTCGGCGGCGGCACCCTACCGACATGGCCTGGGGCAAGCTTGATCGATCCTCGCGGGGAACCGTCTCCCCGCGCGCCCTGTTTTAGCAACGCCCGAACTGCATCTCCCGCGGCGTTCTGCCGCCCGCGATTGGATGATCCGCCGCCCGTGTCGCGAGGCTCATCTCCGAGGTGGTGGTCGTCTTGGATAGGAGATCAGGCCCACCGTCCGCGCTGGCCAGGGCCCCCAGGGTTGGGCGCGGCGCGATCGCCATAGCTCTGCTGACTTTGTCTTAGGCACCCGCTGCCTTCACCGAGCCTGGCGCCAGATTACTCCGACGCTATGCGAAGGTGCGCCGCGCGCGCGGCGTCAAGTTTCCCCGCCGCGGACTCACGCGCAGGGGGTGCGAAAGCGCTTTGCATCGGTGCCATTGGCGATCTGGCCTCAGCACCCGCCCACTCCGCAAGTTCGCGCGGCCGCGGCCACATGGACACAGGCTGCGACATCCTCATTACTGGGCCCACGTGCCTCGTAACTCGTGGTACATGTCTAGCAGAGATCGCAGCAACAACGTCTCTCCTGCTTATCTCGGCAATCGCCCACTCTCTTGTTGATCGCATCGGTCAATTTATCCAACCAGGCAAACTCAGCGCCCGCTCAAGTTCTATTTCTGTCCAGGTTCGTGGCGTTCATCCTAGTGTGGCTCTGGAGCTGGCTGTTATAATCGACAGTTCTACGTTCGCGCGCCTCAGAACTTTCGCGCGTGCCTCTGACCTGTTACTGCAGGTCCAGCGACGCCGTTTCGTGCATGGAGATTACGTCGTTATTTGTAGAGGCTTGGAAATCCGTGTTATTGACCTGCTATTGGAAGGCAGCGCGCCACGTCCTTACACCAATCATGGCCGCTGCAATTTCTACAATCTGACTTGTAAGCTGCTCCAGTTCGTTGCTCCTAGCAAACTGATGCGCTCGCAGGGCTCCGACGTTTGTCTGGGGTTTATGCACCATGCCATCGCGCTGTGTAATCCAGGGCTGATTGCTCTCCTGCTCGGCGTCAACCTTATTGAACCGTTGGCCCAGCACCGTGAGCTGTTAATAGAAGTAGGCATTGCTGTTCTGTCTCCGCTGCTGCTCCTCATCCTGATCCCTGGCGCCCTGGGCCACACAGGCTTCGACGGAAGCCCGAGCTTCAGAGCCGATAGCTGGGCGGACTGCTTGTGGTCGACTGGCCACTTGGGCCATCAGCTGGGCTTCTTCTTCTTCAACGGCCCGCGCTTGCTGGTCGCCGCGCTCATGGCTGGCCCTCGTGCATTCTATGGATGCGTCGCGGGGGGCCTGGAGCGCATCTCTCCCGTGCTCCTTGAGAGCTATCTGCTCTTACCAGATGTGCTCCTGCAGCGCAATTTGCACATTCAGCGGGTCACTGGGCAGCGCGGGCGCGACGACTCGACGCTCATTTGGTTCACGGTTCGCGCCGGTTCGACACTCATTGGTTGGTCCGCGCCAAGTGGACGCTCATCATTATGGGGCGCGTCAAGTCGACGCCCACTGGTACGGGAGGTTTGCCCCTGTTGCGCGCTCTCGCTCACCCTCGCTGACATTGCACCTCTGTTTCGTTTTGGTGCGCGACCAGGACCACGGGGGAAGAAAAAATGATCGCAAGGGGCGGGGCACACGGCCCGCCCGCTTTCCTGGCTCTTCCGAGATCAGCCAAAACACGGCCGGCGTTCCTATAGCGCCAGGCTCCCCCGACGAAACCACTTCAGCGTCGGGCTTCCCCGCCGTCATGACCGCGGCGTCAAGCTCGCCCGCCGAAATGCCCGCGGCGTCAGGATTCCCCGCCGCATCGCCCACGGCGTCAAGTTTTTCCGCTGCAATGACCCCGCTATGCGAAGCAGCTGCGGGCGCCGGCGCATCGATGTTATGCCCTATCATAGCGGCACTTCCATCACCAGATTTTTGATTCGCCCCAGCCGTGGCGGTGAGCTGAACGCTCGCATGTCATAGCGCGGCCGTTAGCGGCCCCATCAGACACAAACGAAGTACCCGAGATTATGGCCTCGAGATTCGCGGCCAGCGAATCCGAAGCGTCCATCCCCCTCGCGAGAGCGGGCCCTTCGGCTGATAACTTACGTACAGGGATGGAAAAGCCCATGGGCCAAACCTCCCTACAAGTCAAACCTTTGTCGGTCGAAGGCCCTGGCTCGCCTGCGAAGTCGGCCAAGTTCCCGTCAATTGTTCGAGCTCGCGCCCTGCCGTGACTCACGAGAACGCCCCGACAAGACAAACACAAAAAAGAAGCCGTTTGCCATTCAACTCGACGACGACAGCGACGACTACGACGCTGGAACTGGAACCACGGCCCCTTTTAGCCTGTCGTCAAAGACAGAATCGCTGCGGCTCTCCCTTCTTTGCAGCAGCACAGGCACGAGAAGGGGAAAAAAAGGCGGAGGTTGGACGGACCCAGACGGACACGCGAGCCCCCGAAACCGAGACGGGGATACCGTCAAAACAAACATGCCCCAAGAACGAAGGGTAGCGAGCAGCCCTGCGCCGAACGCAACGGCCGCGTTGTCTATAGACGCATCCACCCCGAATGTATCGATTTACGTAACGACACCCAAGGTGTCTATAGACGCGTGTGGCTAGAAATCAAAAGCGGTATCTGACACGTGCCCCAGATGCTGGTCATCACGAAGGTGACAGACTTTGCCCTTTCTGACGGCCCCGAAGCCTAGGAAAAGCCTCCAGAGGCTGAAAATACATAGCAACTGTCCGTCGTGATCTTTTCATGACTCGAGGGGGCCTTGCTTCCCCCACATCTTTTCGGGGGCCCAACAAGATGCCAACATCGCTGATATTCCGCGGCCCCCTCTGGGGACGCGGCCTGGCCGCGAGCTCTCGAGGCGAGACTGGCCGTGGCGACGAGGGAAAGGCAGCATCATCGGCATCCCGGCGGCGCGCTCAGGGGGGAAGGTGAATCTGGATACGAGTTGTCCCAGAAGGGCCCGAACATATCCATACCCACCGCCTGCCAGGGTCCCTGAAGATCGATGCCCCAGGGTTGGTCTCAGACACCGCCCGGATCGTTCCACCTTGAACGGAACGCGGCTCTCCGATAAACACTGTCTCATTTTCTTATTTCCGGTCTTCCTTTATGATTTCCGGTGACGGTCCGTACCCGGGCCCGGGGGGGGGGGGCGGGCAACGGTAACGCTTGGGCGGGGCACGTCATAGTCACTGCGATGAGATCGCCATAATATGCGCGCGAACACCAACCTTTGCCCAGGGGGGGGGGGGCGGGCGGGGTAATGACCGCTACGCGCCAGAGGATAAAGACAATATCATCGTTCAACCTTGAACGGACCGCGGCTCCCCGACAGCGCAGCTCGTCCGATTTCGGCCGACGCAGGGCCACCAGCGGCGTTCCACCTGGAAGGCCCGCGCCGGCGTCACAGCCGCGTCGACGCGGCACGAACCTGCCGCACCCACCAAAGGGGTGGCGCGACGGGAGAACGCCTTGCATGCTTGGCGACAGAGGCCATTACCGGCCCCGGCCCCCCTCACCCCTCCACCCATGGTAGCGTTACGACTCGTGCAGGCGCCGTACGGGCATGCCCAGGAAGCGCCAGGAAAGCTCGACTACCACATAGCTGAGAGGATCTGCTACAGCAAAGCTTGCGCCATGGTAGGGATATGTGACGACCTGCGATGGATGGCTACGGATAACTAAGCGCAGCGTAAGGGATTGCTGGGAACAGACGATGTACATATATGTATAGATATATACATATTATGATATGATGTCCCTCCTCCTTTCCCGCCTCCTCCGCTGGTCGTCCTCGTACGCACGCCCCGTGCTTTACACAGGGACTTGAGAATGAAGGAGGGAATCGAAAGGAGGAAGGGGCCAAGCCGAAACGACCTGTGTGACCACACTTCTATTATCGGTTCGTGCTCCGGGAGGGGTCTGGGCCCCCCCGACACCAGGGGGTGGCCTCGTCGTTCTCTAC
Source organism: Prorocentrum cordatum (assembly GCA_963575745.1). NCBI lineage: Eukaryota > Dinophyceae > Prorocentrales > Prorocentraceae > Prorocentrum > Prorocentrum cordatum. Next base: position 38,079 of record CAUYUJ010015586.1, on the reverse strand, counting down.
CGCGTACTCCTCTTATTGTCGTCACATTCCTTCTCATTGCGTTGCACAATTCTTCACTGCACAACAACGTGTGCACCACACCGGTGGGGCGCCCCGGGGACGTGCCGAATGGCGTAAGCCCATGAACTACACGCGGGCCACTCCCAACTCAACCTTACCAACAACGCAACGCATCTTTTCCTGAATGATCGAAATACGATCGAGAATCCCAAGCTGGGTGTCTCAATCAATCCAGGAGGCTGGAAACACACGCGGTTGGACTCACACGCGGAACATGCGGAGGCCAATTGCTGGATACACGTGCGGATGGCTGGCGTACTGGGCCTCTCGAGGGCCGAACCCTGGAAAGACATGCAGCCACATGTGAATCCAACTCTCGCCCAAGCTGGCCACGACAAAGTTGGGGGGAAGGAGAATGAGGGATACGGGAGGAGCGCGGAGGAGGATGAGAAGGAGGAAGAGAACGAGCAGGGATGTGCTCTGCCGTAGCAGGTCCCTTCAGGTATGCGCGCGTTGCCGTAACAGATCCCTATAAGTATCTGCGATCCGAGCTGTCTTTGGCTATCCCTGGGCATTCCCAGCAGTGCGAAACATGACTTTACTGATACCCACCCCCCCGGTAACGCTGGCGATCGCCCAAACATAAAAAACTCTGGGAACAGCTTTCTGAGAAAGCAGGGGGGCTTCGTAGAAGGCAGCGGCCTCTTCAGAAGCCCGCCTAAACTGTTAAGATACCTCTTTAAGAGACCTCCCCAGAAACCCGCCCTGCGTTTGATAGACGAGCGCGCTCCACGATTCGCAAAGTAACTACTCGCAAATGGCCTGGACCCACCACAAGGATTTACGACCCTCTACGTGTAGGAGCCGCGGGGGATGAACGATAAAGTACGTATAGAAGACAAGTTTGTTTGTTTCTGACGTTTGCGAGCAGGCACTTTGCGAGTAGTGGAACGCGCTCTGTGATTTAAGGAACCTCCCCAGAACTGCCCGGGGGCTTCTTGGGAGGCTTCTTGAAAGCCGGGCGGGCCTCCAACGAGGCCCCTGCCCTCCGAGAAGTCCTCCCTGCCTCCTCAAGAGGCCGCTTCCCCTCGCGCCACACCCGGGAAGGCGCTGCCAGCCGAGCGATGACTTGTTCAACCACGCCCCCAGGACCTCCCGACCGCTTTCTCCCGGGCAATTCCTCGTCCCCGATCCGTGGTGGATGGCCCCAGGGCCGGACAGTGGCCACCGGAGGCCGAAATCACGCAGGGCCGACGGGTGTCCCAAAATCATATCGTCGGAGACCTGTGCGCCCTTTCCTGACGAGGGGCATGACGACCCCAATCCCAAGATGTGTTGTGTTTTCGATTGGGCGCAGGATGCGGGGCTCAACTCGGGGACATACGATGGGGGGCGCCCATCCTCGACAGGGTGCGCCCAGAAAGCTCCCCAGGGGTGCGTCCCCGAGTTTCCCCTCCGCTCTGGGAGGCCACTTTTGGGGGGGGGGAGCTCGGCACCTGGGGAGAAAAATCGCCTGCGCCTTCCTGGAGGCACCCTGCATGGGCTCCGAGTAGATGGGGTCGGAAGATCGCACCGCATCGCCACCGCATCGGCGACACATCCACGATACATCGTCGACGCCGTTGGTGCATCGGCGACATCGGCGTGGAGAAGCTCTGTCTTCACATCGAGCCGCATCCTCGATGCATCACCGATGCGGGGCGACCCTCCGACCCCCCATCTGCTCAAACCCTTTTTGTCGGAAGCGACGATGAGGGCGAGCAGCCCAGGAGCGGGCAGCACACGCACTCGCATGGAACCTCGCCGACGGCACGGACCATCGGCGCTCCTGGATACCCATCGGTCGGAAGAAGTAGGTACACTTAAATCCTTTCTGAATCGACCCCCCCTTAAAAAACCAGACCTCCCTCGAAATGCGACCTAATATTCCGGACCCCCCTCTTCGACGGGGCGTCTTAATAAACGGGACCCCCTTAAGCCTCAATCGCTAATGAACCGGACCCCCCCCAAATACAAAAAAGGCGCCTTAAAAACCCGGACCCAGGGGACGATTAATAGGGGATTTGGAGAAGAACCATGAAGTAGGAAGGCGTTGAAAGTACACTGGGTTCCGCCCGCTCCCAAAAGAGGACGGAAAAGGTGAAGGCACTCGCTCATTGAAGTAGGACGGCGCTTAACGTAGATTGGAACCTTGGAATCCAAACAATTGCCTACTTCTAACGACCGTGGGGTATCGCTTTTCCCTGGGCCATTCATTGACCACCCTCGCCGCCCCAGAACTTCGGAGGCCCCTCCCGACGCCCGCCCGCGCCTGCGCGCGTGGACGCCGCGGCCCGCGCCGCGCGCCAGCCAGCACGCCGCGAGCCCCGCGGCTGGCGCCGCCGCGGCCGGCGCCGCCGCGCCGGCGGCGGCGACGGGCCCCGCCGGGCGCGGCGAGCCGCGCGCCGTGCGCGGCGCGGCGGGCGCGCGGCTCGGCGCGGCGGGGCGGGGCGCGAGGCCCGCCATGGGCCGCGGAGCGCGCGGGCCGAGCGGGCCTCGGCTCGCCGGCGCCTGCGCGCGGGTGCCCCCCTCTCGCCTCCCATGCCCGCCTCCCGGCCTCCTCCCTCCTCCCCCTCCTGCTCCTTTTCGTCCTCTGCTCATTTCCCTGGGCATCCGCGCTGGGGGCCCCAATTCGCCCACGCCTCCCCCTCGACTCACGGTTTGCGTGAAGGGTCTGTGCGCGAAGCTTACCGTGAAGGTATGGCAGAAACTTATGATATGCCTCAGCAAATACATGCGCGACTCTTCTGAGTAAGCGGAGCGAGTGGGTTTCTACCGATACGCCCAAGCTCGAGGGCCTAGGAAGGCTTCGAGCACATATGGAAGCATATGGCTTCTGCGGCACGCACCCATCATACTTCACACGTTCGATGCACGCACGTACTCCTACTATACAGTGCTGCTCGGTTGTTGACTATGCAGCTGCGTAAATAGCAGCACTTAACAGCATGATTGCGCAGTCCAGCAAACATCTCCTGCTCTGTACATCTAGCCACCATACACCACAGAGTAGCGTGATCATCGCACGCTCGCCAAAACTATGAGACCAGGAGCCGCACGCGCTTGACAGCAGAGCCGGAGCTTGTCATCTGAGCTTCGAGCTCTCTGACATGCTCGGTCGGCTCATGATGCTGCAACGCTAAACAAATATCACGCAACACGACCCTGATCGCACCCCCGCCTGACCGCTTGGAGAACTGGACGCCGAGCTGGTCTGCGCGCGCTGATCATCCGCCACGAACGCCTCGCTGACCTCCTCCTCCTCCAGAGACTTTCTCACGCCCACCAGGTCCAACAGTAGCCGACGCTCGTAAGGGAACTGTGAGTAGCCGTACTTGTGCATCATGTCACACAGGCTAGCGCGCAGTCGGCGAGCCGTGCGAGGGGCGGAGACGTTGGCGGAATTTCCCCCACCCAATCGGCACTTCCAGCGCAGCAAAGACACAGGGAGCAATGCAGGCACAACCCAAGGCGCTCATTGCAGAAGTGGCCTCGGATGCCAACGTAAACCAGCGCACTCGCTCGACGGTGCCAGACCTCAAGTCTACTATACAGAATCGAGCTCGTCCTCCTCTAAGAAGCTTGACCTCGGCTAGGAAAGTGCCAGGGCCCGCTGGGCATTTGATATTGGGATATGTGTCCTTGCCGCTCACTAACTTCGAGAGTAGCTGCGGAAACATCCCTCCTGGCTGTTCGCCGGCGTTGGCCCGACTGGCACAGCGGGAAGAGACGGGGCGCATCAGTCCGTGCAGCACTGAGAACTCTAGCCCGGCGTCGCGACAGCGCAATGGGCTGGCTGCGGCGACTGTCGCTGCGAAGCCTGGGTGCGATCGCTCCGCTCCTAGAGCGGAGCGGTTATCCGAGAACTCACTCCGCGTCGCATCCGACATCAATTCCGTCTCGCGCTCCTTGCTGCGCGGGGTGCCCTCGATGGCGTTCGCGCACTCTGCCTGGCGCAAGCGCAGCGCGCCACTTTCGTCTCGCCGCTCGTGGAGCCCGTCGCACAGCTGCGGGCGCTTGGGCGAAATCCCAAGACCAAGTCCTCCACGCGCGCGACAACCGCTGCGGAGAGCTCCCCATGCTTGTCGTAGCCGCAGCACAAGGGAGGGCTCAGCGAGTGCGGCAGCAGGCGCAACGTAAAGCCCGGCGTCAACTGCTCTTCCACCGCCGGCAGCGCTTGTTCGCAGGATGGCCCAGCATGTTCCTCGATGGTCCTCGCCGCGAAAAACATGCACATGTCCGAGCGATGCCAAGTTTTGGGAATTAGTTGCTCGAACCTCCATGTTCCCATCGGGGAGGAGCGCACGTCGCGCTCTGGCAGCCGTCGGGCCGCGCCGGGCCTACCGCCACACAGAGCAAGCCAGGGGAAGGAGAGAGGCGGCCGCGGAGGAGAGAAGAGCGGGACGAGGCCCGAGTACCCACCGGTGCGCGGCCATTCGAGGCTGCCCAAGGTGGGGGCAGCGCCGTCACTCTGATGTTGAGTAGGGCTGGGGGGTCGGGTCTGCAGAAGACCCTGAAAGGAATTCACGGGGCGCAACCGACCTGCTCGGTCAAGCTGAAGCTGGTGCACCACAACCGTGCCACAACCAGCGCTCGACCATCTTGACGTCCTTTTTGTTGGTGGCCCTGCAGAGGAAGGCGCTCCCTGACCCTCGACCCTGCTCAACCCTGATGTACACGCGAGTCTGATAGGAGGCGCCCGGATCCCGATCGCGGTCGTGGCCACGGCAGGGCTGCTGCAGCGCGGGTCGGGCACCACGTGGGAAGGCCAGGCAGGCCAGGGGTGCCGCGGACGGGCGGCCGGAGCGCCCTCGGAGCGCGAAGCACTTCGGGAGGTGCACCCCTCGGATGTACACAGCTACACACACAAACATCTGCAAGCGTGTGCACACACACACACACACGCTATAGAGAGAGACGCACACACACGCACACACACGCACACACGCACACGCACACACACACACACACACACACACGCACGCGCACACACACACACACACACACGCCAGAGAGAGAGAGAGAGAGAGAGACGCAGGGGAGGACGGCGGCGGACGCGTGGGGGCGGGGCGCGGGCGGGCGGTGGTGAGCGGCCCGGCCTGCCAGGCGGGCCGCGCGGGCACCGCGGCGCCTGGAGGGGGGGGAGGGGGGCCTGCTGTGCGAAGGAGCCTCTCGGAGAGCGCCAGCCGGCCAAGCGGTCACGCACATCGATCCTGGCCGCCCAGGAGCGGCGTGAGCCTCCCGGCTCGGCGAGGCGGACAGACGTGCAGCGCTCTTGGGCCCAGCAGCCGTCCGTCCAACGGCCAGCACCGAGGGGGAACGCCCGGGCGAGGCCTGGCTCGGAGGAAGCATCGACCTGGAGTCGGCGATACGTCGCCGACAGATCTGCGCGATGTGCTCTCGGTGGTGGAGCCGCACGTGGGCAGGGTGGGCCAGCGGGCCACCAGCGGCGATCCGTGGGGGATCGGGGGTCGATGCGTGCCCCCCTCGAGCCCATTCCCCCCCCAACGTTAGGTCGGGCGTGTCCCCCTACAGGCGGATGTTGGACGACAAGTAACAAATAGTCCTCCAAAAATGCCCCCAAGATGCTAAAACATAGTGTAAAAACTCGTCCCCGGGCTATCTGTCTAGAATGTGTGCAGATTCCTCCTGTAGAGGAACGTGCCCGACTTAACCCTGACGTTGCCCCTGGAAACGGCCAGCGCCTACGGTCGGGAACTGTCGCTCGGCGTGTCGCGGCGGCAGCCCCTGCGACACACTGTGCCTTGCAGGCTGGTGGCGTGGCGCTCCGCTTCGCGGGGCGGGAGGCTGGGGAAAGCTGCGAACGTTGATGCTGAGGGACTGGGACCTGGTTAGCGTCAGGTCGGGCATGTCCCCCTACAGGCGGATTTTGGAGGACAAATAAAGAAGAGTCAAGCAATACCCAAACAGATTCAAGAAAGAATCGAAACATCGTCCCCAGACTATTGTTTGAACTAGTTTTGGAGTTTCCCCCTGTGGGGGGGCATGCCCGACTCAATGTTAGCGTGTCGCGCAGAGGCACGGAGGGCCAGAACCGACGCCGCGACACTCGAAGCAAACCTTCAAGACCGTAAGAGAGCCCAGGGGCTTGCGAAGCAGGAGTCGAACATTTCAAAATTGCACAAGTCCTCCTCCCTCACCTTCCTGCCGGAGAAACAAAGAGAACTGCATAAACGTAAACTGTTTGAGATCCGCGCGTATATCTTAGGTCAACGATGAGCCCCCCCTGGAAGTGCCTCTGGCGCCGCCAACGGGCGCGCTCTGCGCGTCAGTGACGCACAGCGCCGGCCCAGGAAATCCGCGCGGACCTCTGAAGGTTTAGGTTCATGCGGTTGTTGCCTTTTTCGACTCCAGCGGTCAGCATCTAGCAACTCAAGAAGAAGGGATGCGAAATGGGAATTGAACCATCTAACAATTATACACGTCCGCCCCCTTCCTCCTCCCTCCCCCTCCTCCTATGATTGTTTGCCTCCTTTTCGCGAGGGGGGGAAAGCGGAGGAACGAGGAGGTGAATATGTATACTTGTCTTCCTCTTCCTTTTCCTCCTCCTCCTCCTCCTCCTTTTCCTTTTCCTTTGGCGGCGCGCACAGGGAGGTAGCACGAGGAGGGTGGCCTTCTGAGAAGGCGAGGGGCTTCTTCGAACGTCAGGGCCTTCTTGGAAGAGCCCTGAGGCTTCAAATGCACAGAAGGCATCTATACACCACCACCGTGGGTGGCCAGGGCCAGCCTGGGCCCTAGCATGGTGTATACGGCCACCTGGCCCAGGCCAGGAGGGTCTATACACCATCCTAGGGCCCAGGATGGCCCTGACCAGGCACGGCGGTGGTGTATAGATTCCTTCATAGGATAAAAAGCTGCGAAGGCATCTTGTGGGAGCCTCCAGGCGCTTCGAATTAAGAAGGCCCAACCAAACAGATCTCTCGTCTCTCTAGCAGCTAGTATCCAACTGCCCCAACATTGCGATTGAATGTGATTGAATCCAATCACTTTTGGTGCCAGACGTGTGTGTCCAGGCTCCAGGAAGAAGCCCTGACCCCCCCTAAAGCAACAACAACTGCATTGCTTGAATGCGGATCTTTACTTCCGCTGGCTTCCGCTGGAGGACCCGCCACCGTTTCACTTCCGCCAGCTTTCGCGGGCTCCCGCGAGGGGCGAGGACGCGCCGAAAGCAAGGCCCTAACCTGAAAGCGCAATGTAGTCCGTAAGTCGTTGGGCCTCCGGCGTCCACGTATCAGCGAAACAACACACTCTATGGCCAACCGCGCCCCTCTCGCATGGCGGCGCACGCCAGCACGCGTATTCAAATTTGGTCGAAAAGCGAATCCCGCAGTCGAAAGTTGTTTGTTCACTGCACAGCACAGAAAAATTTGAATGGCCTACCGCTGTCATCGAACATCTGTCATCGTACTGGCAAGCCCGACGCGAGCCATCGCCGTCCCGAATCGCCCCTGCATATTTGACCCCGCGATCACTCGCGGCCCAGAATCAAACTCGAACTTGTCCCTATCCCTAAGATGGGCAAGCCAAAAGCGATGACAATCTTAGGGATGCGCCCCCAGAAACTGAGGGAATCCTTAAGATTGGCATCGATGGGGGAGCCAAGAAGAACCGATACCGCGATTCCCTGGACTTCTGGGTGCAGTCTGACCGGATAGCGGTGGTGACGAGGGCCTCCCAGGAGGCCCAAAAAGGCGAAAGCGAGGGAAGTATAGCGGTATGGGCACCTGTTTCTGCTCCGAATCGACGTAAAATGAGCCCAAACAGAAGGATATGGATATGTTTCGAACTAGTAAGCCCACGGCGCAGTGAATCTTGTGCTCCACCGAACCGTCCGCCACGCACGAGCAGGCGGGCACGCAAGACTGGCGCCCACGCCGCAGCGACCGCACTTTCCAGTCAGTCGCCCAATGGTTGAAGATCGTACTTATCCGAAGACCGACCACAACGATGTCTAAAACGATACAGCATTCAAAACGAAACACGAAACGAAAACCAACGTCTAAAACAAACGTTTGAAACGAACCGTTGCCAAACGAAACGGAAAACGACACGAGGCGCTTAAAGCGAAAACGATCAAAGAAACAAAAAAACAACGAACAAAGGAACGAATAACAAGACAAAGGCCCAAACCAAGCTAAACAGCGTAGTGGTCGGTATTGGAGGTACCAACATACGAAGCATCCGTAAATGTTGCGCCACCATGTGGTCCGCGCGGCCCAACCATTCTGCCAACCCCCATCTCGCCAACCTCGCGCGGTGACTCCACTCCATGCCGAAGCCCACTCCGCGACAAGAGACGGGCCACGAACCATGTCTGGTCTGCGTGTTGTTTGAATGTCCAGTCGCCCGCCTCCGCAAGTGACCCCAGCCTGATATTTCTGCTGGCCGCGCGTTCTGCCTGAATATAACTAAATACCGGCGCGAGCCTGCTTCGCGACTACCGCAAGAACAACCGTGGGGATGTGGGAGCCGAGCCATCTGTGCCACCGCGCAGCGCGAACCAGACGGTCAGTGTTAATCCGTGCCGCCACGAAGTCTGCAGCCATCCCGACCCAGTCCACGCCGCAGTCCCCTCTCGATTCCCAGGAGCGCGCACGCATCATCGCCAAGAAGCCCCAAGAGGCCGAAGATGAGCGGCCAGCGAGAGCTCGTCCCCAGGGTGAAGATCAGCACGGCAACACCAAGCCCCAGGCCCCAGAGCCACCCGTCGGACCGGAAGGCGTTCGTTTTTGACGAATAGAAGCGTAGGTCGCACACACGTGTGGCAGGCAAGCAAAATCAGATTCAAGCCGAGCTCACTCCATCGCCTCTGGTTTTGACCATGTCTAGTTTTGTTTGACATGGCCAATGTACTACCTCTCCCCGCTGCTAGCCCATGTGTTATGCACGGTCTCGGGGTTCGCGCAGGTAATTGTTTGGAAACTGCCAATGTCGGCCTCCCACAAGATGGTACCACAATGTTGTCAAAATTGAAAACCAAATGTGAGACAAGTTCGAAAGTACGGAAGGTCGAAAACACGATTTGGTACTTCCGTCGCAACGAGCGCATCACCATGGCTGTGTCATCCGCAAACGCCCTGGTCGTTGACGTCGGCGCTCTGAGCCCCAGAATTCGCAGCGAGCCGCCCGAACCCAAAACGAAGAGCAGCGGCGACAGGGGACACCCTTGTCGAATACCAGCCTCCAGGAGCACCTGGTCGTGAAGCTGCCCGTGCAACATAGAAGCACCCCGACCGTCACGTGGTAGAGGGACGAAACAACTTGCATTGCTCCGTCGGGGAAGCCTGCCGCTCGTGCAACAACCAACAAGTACCCATCGGTCGGAATAAGTAGGTAGAAACATGAAGTAGGAGGGCGTTGGTTGGAAGTAGACCGGATCTCCGCCCGCCCCGTGAACAGGAGGGAGGAGGGGAAGCCACTCGATCATTGAAGTAGGAATGCGCCTTGAGTAGACTGGAAGATGGGAACCCCAAATTACCGACTTTCAACGACCGATGGGTACTGTCGCGACAGCAGCGTCGCTAATTTGCAGCAGGACGGCACGGCGGTTGCCCTGTTCGGCATTACGCTCCACGGCGGCCTTCCCGGCCGGTGTCGCGGCAAGACGTGTTGGCCGCGGCACGAGCGGCAGGCTTCCCTGACGGGGCAACGCAAGTGCTACCGTCCCTCTACTCGACAAGCGCGTTCCATTACTCGCAAAGAAGTTATTCGCAAATGGCCTGGATCCGCCGCAGGGGATTTACGATATATCTCACAAAGGCAGACGTATGATTTTCAGGACGTTTGCGAGTAGGCACTTTGCGAGTAGTGGAACGCGCTCGGCGATCTACCACATGACGGTCGGGCCCGTGCTGCACGGTCAGCCTCACGACCAGGTACCTCTAGAGGAACACGGACATACCGCGTGGATAGTTCGATCTTGGACGATCCCTCCTCTCCGGCAGCGGAGATCGTTCAAGGTTGGCCTGGCTCAGGCCAGTAGTTGGCTTCAACCTTGAGTTCCTGCGCCTGCTATGGTTCCTTCTCAATGTTAATTTGAATGTGAACCGACATTGTTGGCATCCTTGTGGTTGCTGGCACGACTGAAATGGAAACTGCGCTGGTCGATCGGTAGGCTTCTTCTCTGTAAGCGCGGTGTTCGTGGTATTCATCACGGTGCTCTTCGCGCTGGTCGTCTGAGTCGTCTGTGCGCTACGGTGCGGTGTGCTTGGCTTTCTGCTAACTCGCTCGCTGGTTATGTCATGTCGTAACGCCCCAGGTTGGTGTGGCCACCGCTACGCCAAAACATGACCGTTATGTGCAAAGGTGTGCCCCGGTGAGAACGCAATAGCGATACGATTGTGATTCGGCGCGAGCCTGGCAGAGGGGAGGGGGGCAGTGTTCGAGCAAGAGTTGGCGAGTAGCGATTTGTCACCAGACGCAACTCATACTGAGGGGTGGCTGGGCTTTCGCCCAGTTCTCTGCCGCTCCGCATGAAGGGCGGGGGAAACAGACTGGCCCACATCTCCGGCGACTCGAAGAAATCAGGACGGCCGACTGTCACCCAGTCGCATCCACCCGCGGGGGGTCGCAGCTGTCAGCTCGCGCTGTACAATTTCGCTTGCGCCTGCAATGTGAGTGTGATAAGCCGTGCACAGAGAGACATGGAGAGGAGGGACAGGGAGGGGGGAAGGGGAAAGAGGGAGAGGAGGGGGGGCACCTCCAAAAGATGAGAGCTAGAACGCGGCGCTGGCACGCAGGCATGCTGCTGCCCAGCCCTCAAGCTCGCACATCCGAAATTCCCCACAGCCAGAACTGTGAAAATCCCCTTTCGATCATGAACAAAAAAACACTCCGATCGCCCCGTATGATCATACTTCCGTGCCCAACCTGTAGGAGCATGACGGTACCTACACTGAGGCTCAACCGACCACTCCTGGCATGCTTTCTGACAAGGATTCCCAGGCGAATCCAGCTGCGACTACGAGACCCTGCAGGACGCCCCCAAAAGCGAAAAACTCGAAAGGGGGAGGTGTGTTGCAAGAGTTCTGGATGCACCAAACGGTGGATTGCATTTTCACTCGCCCTCGGCGAACTACGCGAAACACACACACACACACGCATACCAAAAGCAACTAGCTTCATTACGATGGCTGTGGGGTTGCAGGCTTGGGCCGGTCCAGCATGTCCAATGGACCAATGGAGAGTGTGATGGACCAATGGAAAGTGTGATGTTTTCTGGAATGGTAGCGGGGCTGTCTCTTCTAGACCTGCCCAAACTAATCATCAGGATTTGTGGGGCCGTCGGTCTTGATACGATCAGCGTGTGAATGCTGAAGTGCATGACCGTAGAGCCATCGGTATCGGCTGGAACACCGTGATCAATGAATCAGATCATGGTTCTGGGGCAAGTAGCTTTGATAAACCCATCCTTCCTCATCTTCCCTTGTCTACTCGCATAACCCACCAATCCTGCGTGCGCAAGCGGTTTCGATAGCGTGTTCTTCCAACCCCCGTGATCCCCTTTAGGTTGTGTCTCCCACCAACCCCCGTGCGCCAGGGTTTCACCCCTTTCCGTAATCTCTCCCCTGGGATCTGGACTGGGGATCCCGCAAGGTGCCGAGCCCTCACCTCCCCCCCCCGCTTCCCATCCCCCCCCCTCACTCCAACCCCCCTCCACCCCCCCATCACCCATCCCCAGACCATTTTGGCAGACCATTTTGGCAGGAGCCCGCACCCTGGGCTACCACGAGGTGCCTCAGGGGCGCGCAGCCTCCTGGCCACCTTTCAGTCAGGCAACTCTGCGCAGCGAAAGCAGGGTCATCTCACTTTACATGCTCTTTTTCTCCTGCCCCTCAGCCCGTGCATGTACCTCGTAGAGCTCTTCGGCATCAATGAGCTAGAGGAATTCCGGCGCGGGGTGGAGCTAGTTGGTCGACCCGAGCAGAAAGGACACTGTGGCAACTGTTGGTCGGTTTTGCTAAGATTTGAGAGATATTTGACCATTTATTTTGAGAAATCAGATTTTTCGCACCTGTAAACGACTATGAGGGCCTCTGCGTCTTAATATTAGCTCTGTAGGCGCAAATTTACTATCAAAACACTTGGGGGAACCAACTTCATCTCGACATGAAAAAAATGAATGTTCAATTTTTCGAGAAATGCCTCCAGAAGCTCTCTCTTTCGACTCTGAGCACTTTACGCGTGGGAGGAGCTCTACGAGGTTCCCGGCGGTGACCAGGTTGACGGTTCACCGCCAGCGCCAGTATTTCCAGCGGCGCACGGCACTGGAGCACGTGCGTGGGATGCCACACTCACGAGTGGAATCATGTGTTGCAGGTGCATGGGAACACATGTTTAAAATGCCAAGATATACAGGCCCAGGCAAACGCATCAAGAAAAGTCAGAATTGGTATTGGGATTGGGAACGTCTCAGAAGAAGGTCGCCCCGTTCCTGAAGGTTCTGACGCAAGCCTTGGGCGTGACGACGGATCCTCTTCTCCGTGTTGCTCTTCAGGCTGCCATTCAACAACAATCGGCAGCGCCCCAGCCGCCACCGCCTATGTCGGCAGCAGAGGCGGCGCGGAGGGTGAAAGCTGCAAGTTCGAAGCATGATCAAGCGATGGCGGCAGTTCGACGCAACAGAAAATTGTTATCGAAAGCGGGGCAGAAAGAGGCAGGGGAGCAGTGCAGTTGTTGGTCGAGACGGAGATCGCGAAGAGGCTGGCCGCCCGTGCGCTTGCCGAGGAGAGGTTGGCATCGGCGCGGAGGCGGCAGCAGTTCCACCGCAGGCCGACAAATAATCCGAGCAAAATGGATTGCAATGAGATGAGGATTTCTCCCAGGCGCTGCACCGTGGGCATCTTGTCGTCGAGAAGGCATAGATGGACGAATAAAGTCAACTCGAGAGAAGGGCTTGCAGACGGCCAGGACCTTGTGGAGCACCCAGGGTGATCAGATCTCTGCTTGGCGGGATCGTGTGGAAGCACTCCAGAGAATAAAGAGAGAACTGCATAAACATAATAAGCTTTTGGCGCTCCGCGCGGATTTCTTGGACCTGCGCTGGACCCCCCTCCCTGGCGCGCTCCGCGCGCCAGGGGCGGCGACGGAGGCGCCGCTAGGGGGCCCCAGCGCGGATCCGAGAAATCCGCGCGGACCTCCGAGTTGTTATGTTTATGCCATTCTTCGTTGCCCTACGCTTGGAAACACTCCTGAGAAGGCCGTCAAGAAGAGGCAGGTCGACGACGGCAAGCCCCAGGGGTGGAGGCGAAGCAGGCGCAGGTGGCTCAGGCGCGGCAGCGCCCTCGACGCGGACGGGGGCGGTCTGCACGGCAGGTTCCGCGGCTCCTGCGACACCTGCACCAGCGGCCACTGACGACGTTGCCGACAGCCAGGTGCGCATCGACGCGGAGGTCAATCGCACTCGCGAGCCTAAGATTAGGTCGGTTATGTCCTCCTACAGGCGGACTTTGGAGGAGAAATTAAAAATAGTCAGAAAATGTGCAAAAATATTCATGAATATGAAAAAATCGTCCCCGTACTAGTGTTTTGGTATGTTCGAATATTCCTCCTGTGCAGGGACACGCCTGACTTAAGGCTAAGGAGGCGGCGGCTGCTGCGGCGGCCACGGCGGCAGCCCACTCTGGTGGCGGCGGCGGCCAAGAGCTCCGGCAAGGGCTCGGGCAGCAAGCGATCGCCAAGCGCTGCTGGCACCACGTCCCCTGGTCCAGCAGCTTCGACTACGGGGGGAGCGGGTGCGACCAGTGCGTGCTCGAGTCCTGCAGAACTTTCAGCCTCGGCATCTTCTGCCCTGAGCTCGGGAACAGCTGCCGGTACGTCAGGGGCCCCTGGGGGGTCAAGAACGCCCTCTCCTACGGCGCCTCTCCCTTCTACCGTCGAGTCTACTTCCACCTGCGACTCAGCATCTTCAAGTCGGGAAGGCGCAGCGGTGCAGGTGTTCTTCAGCGGCGATATTTCTTGCTCGGGTCGCAAAGCTTGGGATTATATGATGCACCTTGCGGGGAGCAAGGCTCTCCAGCATATTGCCGTATGTGAGAACCATATCAGTAATGCCAAGTCTTCTCGGTTCGTCACAAAAGGCGAGACAGCACAAGTGGAAGTGCGTCGTCAACCCAGCTCGGCTTACATCGGCAAGGTGCGCGAAAAAGCTGGACAGACTCGTGCGAACGAAGGTGGTGAGATGTTTCTGTCACAAGGCTATCGTGCCACTCATCAACTTACTCGCGGTAACTTCAGAGAGCTGTTTGGTGTAGGCCAGAACATGGTGGGTGGACGTTTGCCAGTTGCCCAGATGCAGGGCTGTAGCATTGTTGTTGTCACGTTTTACGGAGTGAATGGATGCGAATTTGGCCAAGGACATCTTGCTAAGTTCGCGCGTCTCGGGGCCCTGCTACAGGCCTTCCGCCTGCCTGGGGTTGTGCTCAGGGATGTAAGCCCCGCTCCTTTCGAGCTCCAGCGTTCGGGTTTTGCGCGGAATCTCGGAGCGTCGGTGATGCAGTCCCACGTAAAACAAACTTGCATTGGGTCCAGCGGAACCTCGCACATCGATTGTGCTCTAGCCTCTGAGTCCGCGGTTCCGTACATGTTAGCTGTGCATGCGATCCTGGATATGCCTTGGAAGCCTCACTCTGCTTTGGTTATCCAGCTTAGGTGATCGGTGGCCCCACTCATAGCTGGGGTCCTGATGATTCCCGAGCGTTTTCCTTACATTGTTAAACCTCCGGCGCAGGGAAAGCCTGGGTCTTAGTCTTCCAAGTCTGAGAGGGAGCTGGCATTTCGTCAAGGGCTGGCTAAAGAAAAGCAGCGCGAGCGAGTGCTGATTCTTTTCGGCGATGTGGTCAGCACTGCTAAGCCCGATAATTGTCTGCTTGTTTTAAACACCCCTGGTCAGGCTCAGGTATCCCCCAGCGCGAGGGATCGCAACGAGTGCGACTACGTGGAACACGTGGCATCAGATCCTGAGGTGCTGGATGGACATCGGGTATCCACAACTTGAAGGGGCATGCTGCAAAGGTACGCAAGGACGTGCTACTTTCAAATCTCTGGCTGATTCCAAAGGCGGGCGTCTTCTCATTCTGGGTTCCGACACTTGGCACATGTGAGGGGTCCTGGGTCTGAGCCCGCGCTGAATCGATCTGCTTCTGCCGGGCGCGCCAGCAGACTGGGGGGGAAGGGGCCCTGACCAGTAGCCAACAGCAACCGAGATCTGGTCTACAAGGGGGGGGGAGAGGGAGGGGGGGCAGGGGCCCGCGAAACAATGAATCCAAAAACGGCGACAAGCTTGGGTGGGTGATGATGAGTTTTCTGGCGCGTCGTTTCGTGCTACCACCGAGGTGCCTTTGGCGCCAGATGATGCGGTGGTGGGTGATCGCGCACTGTGCCACTGATTCACGCAGTGCACCATCGGGCATCCAAGTGGAATTCTCTGAGGACATCCTCGGCGCCCATGGACACCAGTGACGTTCAGATGATGGTTGACGATAGTCGTGCGAGAGCGAGGGCGGATATGCTGGAGCCTCTCACGCTTCATGATTTCAGCAGGGCCCTCAGGGCCATGAAGGCGACGGCGGGGCAAGGCATCGATCGCCGATTCCCGCTCGACCTCGAGCGACCCCCAGATCAGGCGCTCGACGAACTGGCACAGATTCCCTACATGTTCGAGCAGTGTCGAATCAAGCATGGCCCGGGCATCTCCCGGCAGTCCTGGGGAGGATATCCCCACAGAAGACGGCAGAGCAACACCGTGTCATGGGTCTGATGTATGAGATGTGCAAGGTGCTGCCACTTGCCAGGGAGCCCCACCGTGCGGCAATGACCCCTTGACGAGCAGCCGTCGTGGGACGCGGCCGCCATGAGCAAGTCTGCGACCACGGAAGCGCCCGCGCGTGCGATGGACGAGGAACTGTGCACCAAGCTCGGGATGGCGAACGGGCACGCACTGTCAGACGTCCAGAGCTTCCACGACGCTCTGGAATGGAGCACCTCAATCAAGGGCGCGACCAAGTACGGTTTTCCAGCGGCTATGCTCGGGCGCGGACTTCAGATACGCACGAGCCCTCGGATGCTGGATCCGGGCGAAGCGGTGTCTCTCCCCGTTCAAGCGACAAGAGGGATTGTTCAAGGGCTGAGACGTGGGACGAATGTTGCGAGATGTCTCAACAGCCTGGTAATGGAACGCCCCGCGGACACGCATCCGACTCTCAGCGAACGATTATGGATCGACGACGTATTTTCATCGGCGGCGGGATCTAGCAGGCATGCGCAGGGCGCCCTCATCGAGGGTATCGCGGCAGCCCATGACATGCTGGACGATGCGCACCTACAGCTTGCGAGTGAAAGTGTTGTGTCATGCTCGGGAGCGCTGGATGCTAGAGCGACAGTTGCAGACTTGAAGAAGCGAGGTATAAGCATCCAGTGAGCATTGTAGGTGCCGCATCTAGCGTGCGGTCTCGGATACGGTAGGAGGTTAGCTAGATCAGCAAGAGTCAAGATACTTACGCACACTAAGAAACAGAGTTTGTCTCTCGAGAAGTTTGCTCTCTCATCTAGGAGGCTTCACACTTCTATGAAGGTGGAGCTGGCGGGCCTCAGGCGGGTGCTAGGTTTGGCCGCCAGATCCAGGGTCTCCCTGCGTCCACGTTGCAGTTGATGCATAGGCGTGTCGGGGCTGTCTCGGGACATCGTCGGGAGGGGAGGCCTGACTATATACCCTCCTGGACCTTCGGGCCCCAGGGTCCTGTCCTGGCTACGTTTTGCCTAAGCAGTGCCTCGAACAGTAGTGGTTCAGATGCTGGCTGGATTTTCCTCCTGTTGGGGAAGCCGTTTCCAGTCTGGAAGGGCACTGTGGAGCAGTTCCAGCGCCCCGAAACTAGCATGGGGCTAGGCATGTGTGTGGCTCCCTCACAGCTGTCACTCAGTGTTTAATGTGCTCTGGATGGGAGGCACCCTCTCCCACCGAATGGCACTCGCCGCCCGCCGCAAATGGCAGATAGGAAGGGTGGTCTTTCCAGAATTCCAGCGTCCGTGCCCTTGAGCAATCCAGCGAAGTGTGCAGGGGTGCAGCGTCTGATGCGGAGAGAACGTGTTGGCTGGACTCTCACTGCTGTGCGCTCGAGAAGTGGCCTGGCCCAACTTTGAGGCTTTCGGCGGGGAGGCATTTACATCTCGCCGGATGTCTTCAATGGAAGAATGGGCGACTCCTAGAACAATGCACTCGGCTCTCTGAAAAACAAGGCATAAGCTCCATGGCGTCTTCCCTGGTACTTGTTGTGTCTAGGGCGTTCCTGGCGGACTCCAGGACGGCCGGGGTTCGGTGGCGCGTTTCGACGCGGCCTGGTGCGAACCATCCTCCACCACATCCGCTTCCTCCTCGTCCTCCTCATCCTCGTGTGCCCGACCACATCAAGGATGCAACCCCCTGGCATATTCCCTTAACGGTAGCGGCTGCCCGCCTGGGGCGCACCGGGTCCGCGGAGGCTTGGAGGGAACCTCCTGCTTGTCGTCCTCCTTGCCGGGCGGGGGCCGGATATCTTCAAACAAAGCCTCCCGAGGTGCCCAGAAGAACAAAAGACTGGACCCTCGATCCGCGAACCTGGGTCCTCGATCTGCACCTGCTTCGACGCGGGAACCTCGGCCCCCGATCCGTGAACACCTCGAGCCTCGATCCTCGATCATCCCCACCCCCGGTCCCCTCGGGACGAAGAGTAGTTTAATGAACGCCGCCTCTGGGTCACACGCCGCCGATCCTGGCCAGGACCGCCGGTCACGGGGCCGGGCCCCGCGACAACGCCCATCTGGCATCTACGGGCGAGGCCGAAAGCCTTGAAACCTCCGTCTCGTCGAAGCGCTGTCTAGATACATCGCTCCTCGGGCCAAGGTGGGCCTGGCCAAAATCGGGGATCGGCGTGGGGAAAGAGGATGAGGATGAGGGCGCGGAGGATGAGGAGGAAGCGGAGGAGGACGAGAAACAGGAGGAGGAGGAACATCAGGAGAGAAAAAGAGGAGAAGGAGGAGCAGCAGGAGAGGGAGGAGGTGGAGGAAGAAAGGGGGGGATAATGAGGAAGGAAAGAATGGAGGGGGATGAACAGCAGGAGGAATAGGACGACGACGACGAGGAGGAGGACGAGGATGAGGACAAGGAGAACGGCGGGGAGGACGATGAGCAGAAAAGGGGGAGGAGGAGGAGGAGGAGGAGGAGGAGGACGAGGAGGAGCGAGCGTCCCAGGAGAGTTCGGTCCCGCCTAGGGCCGCAGATTGCGCGCCGAGCCTCCCAGGCTCGTGTTGAGGAGGTCCAGGGCGTCGCTGGCGGGGGACAGGTCGACCGAGTCGAGGGGCGCGCCGAGTGCGCCAGGGTGGACTCGACGACGCCGATCTCGAGCATGCCAGCAGACTCGTACTCGGGGAATGCTGCACCATACAGATTCTTTACCATGCCAGGGTCCGCCAGCTCAGCTCCCAACAGAGAGTCATGCGCAGCATCATGCGGATCGCCAGGGGCGGGTACATGTGGTGAATGTGGAGCATCCACCGCTTGATCTTCTTCGCCAGGAGCTGCATCATCAGCATCATGAGGTCCATGTGGAGGTCGATCATCAGGTGGGTCACCCTGCACACGTGGAACTCGGTGTACACGATCTACGGCGTCACGATCAGACGGAGGACGGTCCACATATTGAGGCGCGAGGTCAGGAGGTGTATTGTGGGTCACAATCAGAGCTCCACCCAACGAGCCATCAGGGTAGATGGCCCCAAAGCCGTGTGCAGCCATCGTCGCATCGAAGTCGTCATCAGCGCTTGTCGACTCAGCCGACGAGCTGCTCTTTCGCTGGACCAGCATCGTCGTGGGTGACGCAGGGCGCGGGGCGCGCCGCGAAGAGCTGGCTGTGGGGTCGCGGGTCACAGCCTCATCAGGGCTATCACGAAAACGTCGTAGAATACGCTGGAGTTGGCGATCCAATTCCTCATCGCTGAGTACTGGCCAATGATGTGGTCCAGGTTCTTCATATTGCATCTCAGCGTCAAAATCGTGGTCCGTCAGATTGTCGCCGCCACCCGCGTCCGAGATCATATCCTCGAGGTCCATCGGAGAGGGATTCGAGACACCTTCGTGGTCGACACTGTCAAAATCTTCATCAGGGGGAACCTCGCACAGAGAAAGCTGTCCTCTCGCCTGGCCCGCGAGCAAGTTCGGGAGAATGAGGAGGGGCGGTAATGCCTCAGGCGGTGTAATCGGGGAGACCGCCGTATTCTGAATCAGGTAGTCGTCGCGGTTGGCAGCGGACATGCGATTCGGGTCGGCCCGCCAACCGAGCTTCTGAAGGTGTGCAAGGGCCAGAAGACGGAGGCGCCGCACCCGCTTCCCATCATGCTCGGGCCAGGGGTCACGAAGGAAACGGCGGAGTTGCTCACGTGCAAAGGCGCTGCTGCACCACCCGCCGAGACACCAGTCCAGCGCGAGTTGTCTCCGATTCGCCCAACCACCGCCCAGGATTTGAAGGCCATCATACCTGAGCACGTTCTCCACGTAGTCAGGACACCATTGCATCCATTGTTTGTAGTCCGTTCCGCATGCGCTGATCAGCAGCCATGGTATCCAAACGCAGGCCCAAGCTTCGATCCTGTCCACCAGAGTCTTGCGCCGCTCTGCAATCTGCAGGTCAGACTCTTCGGGCGCGGCGAGAAAGGATTCAAACAGCGCAGGGAGATCGTCCTCGTTAATCGTAGCTGCAATCTGGATAGCGCCCTCGCTGTCCCCTGCTAGCCCTTCAAAGTGGCTAGAAGCACCACCCACAAGGTCAGTGCGGCTGGCCGACGAGGCCAATAAAGATGGCGATGGAATCGACGTACTCGTCGTAGTTGTATAGGAAGTGCTGGTTATGTCCCCATGGGCGGCAGCCAGCGGCTGACAGATGAGCCCCAGCGTGAAGACGATCATGGATGGCATGTCGTTGGGAACCCCAACTTGAGCCGCAACGCTCTGCGGACGTGACATACTGCGTATCGGAGTCGCTGGGCAACGGGAAGCGGACTGCCAAGCTTCGCTACCCAGTGGCTCGGATCCCTCCTGCATCCCATGCACCACCTGTCCCGCACCAGTGACAGTGGGAAAGCCAAGAGACGCCGCAGTACCAGACGAAGTAGCAGCAGCATAAGGCGACGGTGGTGTTGATGGTCGACAGCAAGAGGATGGCGGTGTTGACCTCGGTGAAGCAGGTGATGAGGACAAGCTCTCCGCGAGAGCGAAGGCGCCTTCAATGATGTCGAGAGTTGGCATCGATGGCGGGGAGCAGGACAACTCGCTCGAAGGCGGGGGGAGCGAACCAGGTGAAGACGAAGAAGAAGATGAGGAGGACGATGAGGAGCAAGATGGTGCATTTCTTTTGTCAGAACGCTCCTGTCCAGCGCGCCGTGCCCATAGGGGACGGTGGGGCGACGAAATTTTGCAAGTTGCTCCTGAATGCGCGCGGCTGCACTTACATTGCGGCGCCACCTCGACGAACAATCCCCGCCCCCTACATCTCAATGTTGGCGCCAAGCGAGCACCCCAAGTCCGGGCGGACAAAATAATGCAGGTCAACATTGAAATGTGGGGATGGGGGGGGGGGGGGTCCTCAGAGATCGATGGAACCTGATCCTAAGTGGCACGCTGTTTATCATAATGCTCTGATAACTTGCGATAGTTTGTCCACCGACTGGAGCTCTTGAAGAAGCTGTAGCTCCAAGCTGCGCCGAACGAATGGCTGCTTTGACAAGCGAGCGTGCTGCCCCTTTTGGCCAAAGGTGGGTGGCGGATGAGTGGGCAGCACCAACGTAAGTGTAGTACATCACCACGATGTCAAAGATTACCCTGTCCAGTTCGACAGCCGAGCCCAATAAGCCGAGACGCTCCAACGGTGAAGAAGGGCGCGAGTGGCCAAACTCCTGCTCAAGAAGCAGGCGAGATGGGCGGCACTGTAGGTAGTGGTGTACAGCATCGGGTTCACGATGACACCCAAATCGGCAAGAAAGGCGCCCGTGCGGCTGCAGTATCCTGTGCGAGGTCGCCCAGCCGTTGGCAACCGTCTTGATGTAGGCAAACGCCCAGGGCATTGAGCATCCACGGAGGTATTTATATTTGATAATGTGCTCCCATCTATTTGCGGGAACCATGTGTCCACCAATTACACCAAGCTCCGGATAACGACGACTGAGCCTTTTCTCGGGAAAAATGCCAAAGTGGTTGAGGGCACGGGTGCTTCTTGATCAGCAGGGTGACGCAACTCTGAAAGCCCACCGACTTGGTATATTCAGCTCGCCAGCGTTCAGCCTCTACGCCAGTGGCAGCAAGATGTTCGTGCGAATAATCAGGAAACAATCGGCTTGTAGAACAGTCCCTGACTCTGGCCAGCGTTTCCACGAATGCTTCAGATTTCCAGAAATGCCGACATGGGCGCCGCCCAACCTCAACAGTTTGGGAAAGTGCTCGAAGACCGCCCAGCAGAAGGTGTTGGCGGTACATCCAATCATGCAGCCTTTGAAATCCGGGAAGCGTAGAGTGCGTTGTCCGACCCAAAGCCCCAATGCTCATAGCTAGCCATGAGGGGATGGAGAGCCCACCCTCACTGCGGAGTTGTAGCCAAGACGCAATGTTGAAGGGGCCGAGGGGGATCCTGAACGTCCTGGAGAGAGCAACCAGCTCCTCTCGGATGAGCCACCGCGGCAGCATGCGGAACTGTGCGACATAGGAGAGCACAGGGGCAATTCTGGTGGTGTAGTGGACGGCCAGCTGCGAGACCGCGAGTGGGCTCCCACCAACTAGCTTTGATCTCAGCTTGACTTTGATCGAGGGCGCCAGCCAGCACGAGCTCTCATCTGCAGCAGGGCCCAGGACGAGACCGAGATAAATAAGTGAACTTACCCCATGAACGTTGGCAAAGAATGGGGCAACTTCACGGATTGAGTCGCGAACAGAGTCAGCGAGCTGCCTCGAGAACGGCGCGTGAAGCGGCACTACCATGCATTTGGTGAGCTTGAGCGCCAGGGTAGCGATCTTCTCCGCCGCCTGCATCACCTCCGCAAGGATGCGTAGTGCCTGCAGCCTTCTGACCACGCAGCCAATGTCGTCAGCGCATGCACGTGCCAGACCGAGACGAGGGCCTTCCAACCTTCCTTGCAGATCAACGAGGAAGCAGGCCGTCACAGCCGCGTAGATCGAACCACTAAGCGAGCAACCCTGGATGATGCCAGAAGAGATGCGCCAAGCAAAGGTAGGGAGCCCATGCTTTATCACGGTAGCATCTAAGCATCTCAAGCATCGCCATGAAGGCGAGGGGAGCCAGCCTTTGCCGAAAGACCATCACCACGAAAGACTAAGCCAAAACAAGGAAGGCCGCGCCGAAGTCCAGGGCAACCAGCGCGGGGAGGTCTGAGCTCGCAGTTGGCGAATTGGAGTAAGTACGAGCGGCTACGTCAAGCTCGAGGATGTTGACCCCGAAATTCCTCTTGGGGATAAAGCCTCTCTGCGAATGATGGGGCCCAATCCATGAGAAGCTTGCGGAATTGGATGTTGACCGTGGCGGTAATCAGCTTGATGTCCGCGCTACGCAGGCCCAGCACCCTCACAGCACTCGGGGAGCGCGCGCAGCCAGTAGCCAGTGAGTCGCCCACCTCTTCGCCCTTGGGGGGCCATACCTGCAGCGTGTCGTTGGAGCTCTTGAAGAGGGACTGACCCTGCATTATCCGTATCATTGCATCAGAAAGTACTTGACTGCCCACATCAGAGGCAGCCCACGCCGAGTACGGGATGGAGCCAAGACCCGGCTCAGAGTAGTGCATCTGTTTGGCGACTCGACGTAGCAGGGCCGGGGATGGTGGCGCAACTTTTGAAAAATCCAATCTCGGGACATGCTGTTCGATGCGCGCTTGAGCGCGGCTGAGATCGATCGGCTTGGCGGCGAAAATGGGGGCCCAGTGCTCAATCGGGCGGCCGGCCATGGTCGCGGAGTCGTGGGAGATGCACGTTGGGAGACCAGATGCCAGCACGCCGTTTAACTGCTGCTAGCTGATGACGGAGAGCCTGAGGGGCACGGGGACAAGCCAAACGTTCTTTAAGCCGTTGGCGAAGCTGATCAGCATGACGGCGTTGAATCGCATCGCACCAGCGTTGGAAAGAGGAGGGATGGCGAAGACGGGCAATGTTGTTCGGGACCTCGAGAAAGTCGTAGGCCGCCGAGTGACTGGACATCAGCTTGTGAGCGAGCTCATGGTCGTTGCGCCAGATCACCCTGGAGATCTGCCTTGCAAGTAGTAAGAAAGTAGAATTAGCTTCAGGCGCTTGGTGAAATTGGCGATCACGAAAGTCAGCAGCAACTTCACGGACTGTCCATTTGTGGAGTTCGATCTGGCGGGGGGGGGGGGGGGGGGCTTTTGTCCGCATAGTTGAGCTTGCTGCAAACGATGTTGAGCTGCTTTTGGAATTCTTCGTTCTCGAGGAGGCGCCTAGGGATGCGATGAAAACACTCAGGCCTTGGAGCTCGCTGCGTGCACTTCACGACGTGCGCCGCGTGATCGCTGACATTGTGCTCGGCGAAGCTCTCAGGGCAGTCGATCGCCCTAGGCTCAGCAGTGAGCTGCGTCATAATCCAACCAGGCCAACTGCACCAGAACCTGTCCAAGATGGATCATGGTGCGTGGGCTCGTCAGATGAGATTTCCAGCATAGATTTGAGCACAGCAGTCCACCGTGCAGCCCTGGCGCGTTGCCCTTTGCCTGCCGCAAGACGACGATGGGGCTGGCGAAGAAGGAGAGGGACACGCGGAGCAAAATTGAGGTCGCCATGGAGAAAAACCACATGGTGTAGTGGATCAAGATGCGCCAGCTTCAGGTCAGAGGCTAACGCCAGCGACACCCGATTGAGTTGGCCAAGAATCAGAACGTGGTTGTGTACATTGTAGTGGAAGGTGCTGATGCCATCCAGTCGCAGCGCTACTCGTAGCGCCCCCCCATGGACCAGCGGGCGCTGCGAAACCTCAGCGCGGCAATCACCAGGAATAATAATCGCAGCACCGCCCCTTGCTGCAGACCCCGCGCAGTAGCTGGTGTATACTCGCACTTTCGGTGCCACCCTAGCGAGAAAGTCGATGGGCTGCTTCTCGTCCTGATGCACTTCCTGAAGGGCCACAGTGCCACGGGTGAAGCTCAGGCGCTTGAGGTGCGCAAGCTTCGGCCGAGCGGAGCGACCATGATATTGAAGTAGGGCGCGGGTATTCCAGGAGAAAAAGAGAAAGACGGCGGGTTGGCAAGTCGCCCATGAATCGCTGCCGCAAACCCATTAAAGAGACCACTCAGCAGCCCCGGGCGGCGCGATGATGCCCTTGGCCGCCTCCGCCAGCCTCTCCTTCGGAGGCGCCAGCTTCTGCGCGACGTTGTCGGCCCAGGCGATCTCCGATGGGATGTTCCCTGGGTTAGACGAGAGACGAAGAACAGAGTCCCATCCAGCCATGAGGCAACCCCTGTCACGGTCAAAGAACCACCTCTTGTCGCTGGCCACGTTCTTGAACGCCTCTTTGAGTTTGCGGCCTTGCATCTCCAGCTTGATTTGCCTAGGGTTCTTGTCCGCACCAATATGGAGCGTCGCCATCTGGTTGTCCATGGCCATGACTTCGAAGCGCTTCCATTGGCCAGGGGCCAGGCGCTGGGCGCCCAGAGCCCGAGAGACACGACGGGCAGCGGGGCCCGCTGCACCAGAGAATTGGATTGTGAACTGTTTGGCGACCTGCTCACTTGAGGTGATCCAGAAGAACCCCGGCTTGACCCCGCAGCTGGCAACCCATTTTGACATGATTTGCTGCACTGCCGATAACTAACTCAACCAGCTTAGACGCCATGACACGGATGATGGTTGCATCGATGTCCCTGTCAAAGCCCGCCGCGCTGGTGGTGGTGTGTGGGTGCGTGTGTGCGCGTGTGTGTGTGTGTGTGTGTTTGTGTTTGTGTTTGTGTTTGTGTTTGTGTGTGTGTGTGTTTGTGTTTGTGGTTGTGGTTGTGGTTGTGTTTGTGTTTGTGTTTGTGTTTGTGTTTGTGTTTGTGTTTGTGTTTGTGTTTGTGTTTGTGTTTGTGTTTGTGTGTTGTGTTTGTGTTTGTGTTTGTGTTTGTGTTTGTGTTTGTGTTTGTGTTTGTGTTTGTGTTTGTGTTTGTGTGTTGTGTTTGTGTTTGTGTTTGTGTTTGTGTTGTTTGTGTTTGTGTTTGTTTTGTGTTTGTGTTTGTGGTTGTGTTTGTGTTTGTGTTTGTGTTTGTGTTTGTGTTTGTGTTTGTGTTTGTGCTTGTGTGTGTGTGTGTGTTTGTGTTTGTGTTTGTGTTTGTGTTTGTGTTTGTGTTTGTGTTTGTGTTTGTGTTTGTGTTTGTGTTTGTGTTTGTGTGTGTGCGTGTGTGTGTGCGTGTGTGTGTGTGTGTGTGTGTGGGGGGGGGACTTGGGCTTGACCTTGGCGAGGGCGTGAGCATCACGGAGTTCTTGAATGTTACCACGCAGCGCTTGTAGTTCAGAGCCGTGCCCATCCAACCTGTGCTCAACGGATCGCATTCGCACTGAGTGGCCGTCGATCTGTTCCTGGAACTTGCGGTGGAAGGCGTCCAGCTTCTCGGAGCAGAACTGCTCAGATGCTTGCTTGGCCATGGTTGGAAGCTGTTGTACGCATTCAGCCAATTGCCCAGCAGCGCGAGAACGCTTAGTAAGCTGAGCAGCGAAATCCTGGATCTGGTCGGCGACCGTCGCGAAGACCACATTGGTGAGGTCGCGGATGAGCTCGTCCCTGTGCTCGGCCATTTCCTTAGCGACGCAGTCTGCGGCCATTTGCTTGATGTAATCGTCCTTGGTCCACTCGTCCTCGCTGCTGATGTCCACGTCCGCCTCTGCCGCTGCCACAGGGGACGCCGCGCCCGAGCCAGAAGCAGCAGGGGGAGGAGGCACGACAGCGTCAGCATTGGCCCCATCATCATGATCAGCGCCGATGCCCAGAACGTCAGGAGCGTCAGGCAGGCCACGGCGCACCTTCTTGCCCTTCCTCTTGGGGCCGCGGATGGCAGGAGGGCAACCATTGCGGCCGCCGCCCATGAAGTACTCTGAGCGTTCGAGCAGGCAGGAACGGGAAAAGCATCCGTTTACCCACCGACCCGAGCGCAGGTGCGATGCAAATGACTGCCAGACCACAGGGGTCCTGCCCGCCGCGGACTAGCGGCATCCACTTGTTCCCCTGAGGAACTTGGCATCTTGAGCCAAAATGGCCACGGAGGATGACGAGGAGGAGGAGGAGGAGGAGGAGGAGGAAGGAGGGACATGATGGATGAGAGAATAAACATGGGGAGGAGGCAGGGAGAAAAGACGAGAGGGGAGGAAGAGGAGCGGAAGGAGGACCAGGAACACGAAGAGCAGGAGCAGGGGGACGAAAAGGACGTGGACGACACAATGGGGAGCGAAGGGTTTTCGTTGAGTGTTCGTGGAACGGCTCCGCCCCCATGGCGATACCCGCCATGAGGCGTGAGACTGCACCCCGCAACGTATCGGGGTGTCGCAACTAGCGGGGCTGAGTTGTCAAACGGGCTTGGGCCTGGCGCGCGCGAGAGCTAGGAGTAGGAAAAAGAGAACGAAGAGGGGAATGGGGAATGGCTGCGTCGCTTGCGTCCCTGAGGCCAACAGCAACAGCAACAGGGGGAGAGGAGGAAGAGGAGAAGGGGGAGGGAACAGCGGGGGGACGAGGGACGAGGGACAGGAGGATGGGGGGGGGAACAGGAGCAGGAGGAACAGGAACAGGAGGGGGGTGGATACAAAGAGGTGGGGGGCGGGAGAATGGGGCAGAAGGGGAAAGCAACCAGAAAGTACGAGGAGGGAGGAGCGAGCAACTTTGAGTCGGCGGCGCCAAAAAAAACGCAACATCGCGAAACATCGCGACAGGAAGCCTGGGCCCCATCTCTCTGCTGCAGTCTTCGACCCGGATCGATATATCACGGTCTTGGGACTCAAATCTTCGACGAATCACCCGGCCCCAGAAAAATGCGACGCCAGCATCAAAGGAAGGAAAAGGGCGCAGGGAGGAGCAGCAAAAACATGAGGAGCAGGAGCAGGAGGAGGAGGAACAAAGGGGAAGGAGGAAAGGGACGTAGATGGGGGGAGAAGGAGGGATCAATTAGGAGGGAGGAGCGAACGTCACCTGAAGGGCATGTGCGTTCGATCACCCAGGCGCCGCGCGGCCCAGCGCCGCCCGAGAGGTCCGCGAGGAGCCTCAGAACGCGCCGAGCGGTGCAGATGCCATTGTAGCTCTGCGCGTAATCTGGGAAGTAATTCAGCAAAGCCCAAGGGCGCGATGGAGGAGGCGTCGCCAAGTGCGCGCGCAGACGCACCCACCTCGCGTCCTGGTCGTCGGGCACGGCGTCACTGTCCACCAGGTCCGAACGGGCTGGCAGGAGCGCCTGGCGGTTCTCGATCCAGCCGCGCATGGCGCGGCACTTAGCAGCGAGGTCGGCGCGAAGAGCCGCTTGCTCGCGGATGCCACTGTCGTTGGAGCCCATGTTGCCCAGAAGTCTCATCCCCAGCGGGCGCCAACCAAACGAGCCATCCGACGATGTGATTCTCGACGCCCGCTGGCGCCGATGGGGACTTCACCTCTGCCATGTCGCAGGTCCCCTCGACGACCTGGACCTCGATCTGCTTCTGCGACGCGCTCGCCCAAATGAATTTCTCGACGTCCGCTGCCACCGACGAGAACTCCGCCTTGGCCGCCTCGCATGCCCCCTAGACGGCCTGGCCCTCGGTCTGCTTCTCGCAGATGAGCTTCTCCATGTCCGCAGGCGCGACCAGGTACTCCGCTATGATCACCTCGCAGGTCTCCTTGCCCCTCGTGCAACGCGAATTTGCAGGTGGGTTTCTCGACGTCCACTGGCTCAGGCGGGGCCGCTGCCTGCGCCTCCTCGCAGGTCTCCTCGACAGCCTGGTCCCCGATCTGCTTCGGCGACGCGGGCTCGCGGACGTGTTTCTCGACGCCCGCTTGCGCCGTCTTGAACTCGGCCTCCGCCACCTCGCAGGCCTCTTCGACAGCCCCGCCCTCGACCTGCTTCGGCAGCGCGCGCGCGCAGACAATCTTGTCCCCGATCTGTTTCTGCGACGCGCGTTTGAAGATGAGGTTCTCAACGTCCGCCTCGAAGGCCCCTTGACAGCCTGGCCCTCGACGCGCTGCTGCGGCGCGTCGCGGGCGAGCCTCTCGGCGCCCTCGGGGCCCGACTGGCCCGCCGCGCCACGGCGCCCAGTCGTCGCTGGGCCGCCGCCGCGCGCGCGCCCCGCGGGGCTCCAGCGCCCGGCGCGCGGCAGCCGCAGCAGGGGCACCTCCCAGCCGCGGCTCTTTGGTCGCGCTGCCCAGTCGAGGCGCAATGCTGGGGCCGGGGCGAAACGGGCGCCAAGCACGCCCGGGCCGCGGCCCCCGCGCCCGGGAGGGCGAGGGGGAGGGGGTGGGGGAACTGGCGGAGGGAGAGGAGGAGGAGGGCGGAGGAGAGCGGAGGAGGCTGGGGGAGGAGGAGGAGGAGGGAGGGAGGAGGAGCAATGGGGGAGGGCGGAGGAGGGAGGAAGACTAGGGAGGAGGGAGGGAGCGGAGTGGAGTGGACCCCGCTGCGGCATGCAAGCACGCGGCATGACCACCTCACCTAAGCCAAAGACCTCGGCCGCCCCAATTTCTGCTCGGCTTGGTTGAGGACCTTCGGCTGGCGACCAGCCGCAATCCGATCGAGATAATCTCGCCGCAGTTCAGCGTGAACCTCAGGGCCGGGGCTGAGGGCGCACAGGGAACGGCGCTGCTTTTCAGCAGTGGCCCCACAGAAGCTGCAAAAAGCAAACTCTCAAGGAAGCGCGAACGTTCAGAATGTGGGGCGCATGGGGTCAGCCCCCCGACGAAATGCAATCTAGAATCTACCTTGGGAAACATAGTAAACTCATCAACGCTGATCGGCCACGGATACTCCGCGCCCCGCCACCGTTCCACGCCGGCCTCGGCGGCACAAGGAAGCATCGCAAACGTCGTCGCCTGCACTCTGAGAGCCCACGGGCAGAGAGGAAAGACGAGACAGAAGCAGCAGACGGAGGGGGCCACAAAGCCTTTCCGTTTCATCCCGGTCTCCATTAGGGCCGTGGCTTTCACGCTGCCGCGCGCGGGTCTCAACAGGCGTGGCCTTGCTAGATATGCTCGCCTTTCGTGCTGCAGAATGTCGGCGCGTGCCACTGAAGGCGCCCGCGCTTCCTGCGCTGCGCAATCTGCCATCGCGTCGGCAATTGTGTTGCCCATCGCCGTGGCCGAAACTGCGTGGTTCTTGACGACGTCCTCAGCCGCCATGCGCGACAGCGCAAACAGGACCGCGATATGCCGACCCACCGACAAAAGACCAACAGATCCGCGCCAGGTCCTGCTGGCGGCAGGCGCGCGCCTGCGCGCCATCCAGACGCGACCGAGTCGCAATCGGATACGTGGATCACGCGGCATCCCCAGCTCCACAGCGGGATGAGGAAGGCCTCGAGCTCTCCTCGCAACACCACATGCCTCGGCCCCCTGAGGGGGCCGTGAACAGATGCACGCGTCTGGGGGCCGATCATTTTCACCACTGCAAGTCCTACTCTTCCGAGCCCGGCCGACGCCGCGCAGGAACCTCCAGACGCATCGCCGAAGAGACATATAGGATTCGACTCGATGCCTGCGCCAAACACTCCCTGCTCGAACGCGTTCACTCCAGAATAGCTTGACTGCTCTTGGCTGAGAGGGTCTGGGGCTGCTGCCCAAGCGCAAGGCAGCAGCCCTCCCACCGCTGTAACGACATTGATCATAACCTCGGCTACCCTCGGGTCCTTCTCGCAATGCTGCTTGCGTAAAATACGACAGGATTCTGAACCGATGCCTCCTTTCAAGCCACTGCAGGAATCATGCGTAGCTGCTCGTTGCCACAGATGGCGTCGAGCTGCGTGGCGAATGTATGCTAAGAGGGCTTGGTGTGGACCGATCCACTTGTTGCCTGTGTAAATATCATATGGAAGCTGCCATTCTCCAACAGTGCAACCACCCCCTTCACGCGCCCAAGAGCGCGGAGCGAGCGGCTGCCATCCGAACCTCAACACAACCAAAACCGTAGCTGCTTTGGGTCCACGAATCTTCCTGAGTTGTTCACTCGGCGTGGCATGTTGCAAGGAAGCAACAATAGATGGCCGTGCATACTACACACTACGCTGTAAGTTAAGATACGCGTGCCACACACATAATCACATGTCAATCTGCCTGACGGGGAATACAATGGTTGGGTCACCGTGCGGAACGCGCAGCTCCAACAGTGTGGCGAGGCACCTGTCTGCTGTTGGTGCCGCACATGCTCCTGTCAATCTGCTGCGACGGTCCGTCCGTGAAGAAGGCCCCGAACGTGCCATGGATTTGAAATCCATATGTACACGCAGGTTGCCCGCCAGCCTTTTCCAGCCGCGAGATTTGATTATAACGCTCGGATGCCTCTGGACAGATTTGGCGTGCAGCACAAATTTGTTTGTGGCGTTCATCGTGTGCTGTTCGGGTTGATCGCCCTCGCTTTCCACTACTGAAGCCCGCACCTCAGTAAGGAGCCTCCTGCACTGCCTGAATACGAATGTCCCTCACACGGAGGGCGCACACAATCTTGGCGGAATCTTCCTTGTTGGTGCGCAAAACAACCGACTTTGGCGACACGTTCAATCCACGAGCCTACAACTCCTTATGTCTGATACATTGAATCAAACTGCGAAACACTTTCCTCCGAGATCCGAGCAGCTTCTTCGAAATATCGTCCACCCACAGCCGATGTCCCATCTGCGGGCGGGCCTGGGTGACATGTTTCATGACGAAGTGCGTCATGATGCGTGCGAACCTCGTGCCACTATGACGTCATTGGGCTACCGACTGGACAGGTTCATATGTCTCGGCGTACGACACATTGCAACAACTCCAGATAAACAATCACATGTGGAAACAGATAACCATAATGCTGCTCCGGTGAGCAAGTACCATGGTATCGACTCATAACGCTATTGCACGTCCGCCAAAGCGTGGCCGTAAATCATCTTCATGGTGTGGGCCAACTCCTCGTCGATGGCGCGAAGATGTGCCTGCTGAAAACAGATGTTGCCAGCCACAACCGCGTCCCACGCCTCGGCGGGGTCCTTGGACCAGACCTGGACCTGTATCTCGTGCAGAAAAGACCACCGTCGGCCCAGCATAAAAGCCACTCCAATGGCTCTATCTTGGTGACCACCTTCTTTGGAATAACTCTGCACATGATACGCATCGTCTGCGCATGCCACGTCAGCTGCCGCTCGACCGCCGTGAGGATGAGCGCCAGCTCGCACAAGGCCGCCATTGGCAGCCGCTGGTCGTTGGTAGTCTTTGGGCGTGAACATGAGCCAGGGGGAGGGCGGAGGAGAGAGGATTCGGAGGAGGAAGAGGGAGAGAGGGAGGAGTCGGAGGAGGAGGAGGGAGAGAGGGAGGGAGGGAGGAGTCGAAGGAGGACCCAGGAGGAGGAGGGAGGGAAAAGTCGGAGGGAGGGAGGGAGGAGCCGAAAAAGGGCCCGGGAGGAGGAGGAGGGAGTGGAGCGAAGGGCCCCCGCCCTCCGCCCGCGGGGCTCCGTGGGCGGCCGCGGCCGGCGCTCTGGCCGTGCGCCGCGCGCCGCCGGCGCCGCCGCGGGGAGCGCGGCACGGGCGCCGGGGAGGCCGCAGCGGGCGAGGGCCTCCTGCAGGGAGGGGCGGCGTGCCCAGGCCCCCCGTCGGGTCGTGGGAGTGCGGCGGTGCGGCGCGGGGACTTGTTCCGGGGCCCATAGAAGATCACCACCAACCACCGCCCTGACCCATCCCTCTCCCAGGAGAAGGGGAGGGGAGGGGGAGGGCAGAGGGGGGAGGGGGGGAATGGAGGAGGTGGTGGTGGTGGTGGTGGTGGTGGTGGTGGTGGTGGTGGTGGTGGTGGTGGTGGTGGTATATGCTTGGAGCCCGCAGACTGATCCGTAGCCACCGCCTGGGAGGCAACGTCCTGCGGACCCAACGGGGGGTGGATATGGATATGACTTGCCTCTGGCGCCAAAACCGTCATGACCCCGGCCCCCCCTCTCCCTAGGTAATATGGTAACGATCGTACGTAGGGGTGGGGCCTGGACCCCCCCCCACACACACACACATGCTGACCCTCGCGGGCATACTTTGGCGATCGCAGCGCACCCCGTCCCCGACAAATCCCACCCCGCCCAAACGTTACCGTTACCTGGGTCCCCGCACCCCCCATGGATAATGACCGCTACCGGAAATAACAAAAAACAATCTCCTGTGTGGTGCAGAAAACGTGGTGCAAGCTAGAGGCGGCAATTAGGTAGGAGACAACGGGCGGGCGGCAATGTGGCGAAACATCGCTAGACCCACCCAGCGCACCAGGCGGCAACGTGGCGAAATCTCGCTGGACCCATCCAACTCCTCAGCACCAGAAGCAAGAATCCCCAAGTGCAAGCACTGCCTTGGGGAATAGCATAAGATTGTATGCAAGTGCGCACGGGCGGAAGTCCTCGACGGCGGCGTCGCTCGCTGGGGCGGAGGCGGGAAGCACAAGGGTTGGGGGCCCCTCTGGCCATCGCTTCCTCGCGATGCCGCCCCCTGGTGTTAGGTCGGCCGTGTCCTCCTACAGGCGGACTTTGGGCGAAAAATTAAAAATAGCCAAAAACAATTATTCAAACATGGTCAAAAATACAAGGAAAATCGTCTCCAGACTATTTTTTAACAATAAGATCCCTCCTGTAGAGGGACACGCCCGACTCATTTCTGGTGAATGCCCTCGCGTCGCGGTTGTCTTTGTGCCCTGGGGCCGTCGCGATGCCACCCCTGCGGAGGGGCAGCTCCCCGGTCCAGACCGCGACTCGCGAAGCGCGATTCGTCTTCGTGTATCGTCCCTGGGGACAGCAGAGCACAGGTCTGGCCAGCATCGGCGCGTTCCCCCATAAGGCCGACCACGGCATCCCTGCCTTATGCGACTCCAGTCGACCGATACTTCGGCAGGCACCCAGATGCACGCGGGCATCGACCCTCGACCTCGGTGCTGTTCGTAAGGCGGAGGCGGGGAACACGAGGGCTTGGGGGCCCCTCCTTGGCCCCAGATCGGGCCGGCATGGGCGCGTTCCCCCGCGACGCCGACCGCTGGATGTCCATGTGCCTTACGCCGGAAAAAGTGCCAGCCAGCGCCATGAAACAACTTCGGATACGATTGCCGCGCGCGCACTTGTGCGAATGCGTATGCACATATACTGCGGAGAGAAAGAGAAAGAGGGAGAGAGAGAGAGAGAGACAGAAGAACTGCACGGTTCCAGGGTGACGGAAGAGGAGCTCCACCGAGACGGGGCAGGAAACCAGTGCGGCAAAAACGCCGAACGAGCGCTGGGCTTGCACTCGAAGCTCTGGGAGGAAGAAAACGATGAGACGGTGGAAATGTTTCAAATGTCCTAGATGGACAATGGTGAGGTCGTTGCGCGGGGCGCGCGTAACATCTCCCTGCAAGGTGGCACCCTCTGCCAGAACGCGCGCTGAAGCCTGCGCGGCTCGGTTGAACTAAATGATGGATACTCTTCCCGCCCCCGAAGGGCCCACCGTTGAGCCCTGGACGTGTCCTGCGCAAGCGCATGGCCGCTCTTCGTGCGATCATGTCGCTTTACTTGGCCAGTTGTTCGCGACAGAAGGACAAGTTGCGCATGTAAAGGCCCCCGTGGCTCGGCTGATTCGACCGCGATGCCAGCAAACTATAATTGTTGTAGTTTTCGATAGCGCTCGCATCTGCAAAAACGCTAACCCCCGGTGGCCAATTCTAGAATCGCGCCAAATTAGAATCCTTTCGCGTAGCCGCTTTCCAGACTGAAGATAACGACATCCAGGAATTTCTACTGGGAGAGCCAGGACACGCCCAGCATGAACGCGCATTCGACTCCATGCGCGCACTTGCTGCGCATCTTCAAATGTGGAATCATGATGCATGAGCGTCTCACATGGAAAACCGATTACAAAAGCAACCGCCCTCAATCCCTGTAGATTTCCAGCCCCTACCCCACGCTCCGCGCGACCTTCTCTACATCTTGCTCTCTGTACTTCAGTATGTCCAAAATAGCGCGCGCACTGAGGCCGCCTTGCCCTGTTTTTGCTTCGTGGGCTGGCGGAGGAGGAAAAAGGCCACGGGGAGGAGGGCGGGGCGACCGCGGCCCTGCAAAGCTCAGAGCTCACAGCAAAGAGCTGTTCGGGTGGCAATGAGCCGCGCGTGCCGTGAGCAATATAACCCCTGCGAGCCCCACGAGCTGATTGGCCCCCGCGAGCGGCCTTGCATGAGCTTTGCGAACCCCATCCGCCCTCATGGGCCTCATGAGACAAATGCGCCCGTTAACCCTATCAACCTTCTCAGCACGGTGGTCCCGGTTAGCCCTACGAACCACCTTAACCACGTGAGCCCAATGAGCCAGCCGTGGGAGCCCTACGAGCCCCATGGGCCCTATGAGTCGGCTTTGCGAAACACGTGTAACCCACGCGCTCTATTCGCCCTATGCGACGCAACCTTTGCGCCCTATGAACAATATGGCCACCACGACCCCTAAGATATGTTTACATTGATGCGCTCATGGGCCTTGTGGGCCCTATCAACGCCATGTTTCTATCAGCCCTGCAGGGCCTATGTGCTCTAAGATCGCATGACCTGTAGATCCCAATGAACCCTATGAGCCGCGTGCGCGCGGGCCCTTTGAGCCATAGGAACTTAATGGGAACCCTGAGCTGTATGTTCCTGAGGAACTATGAAAACTATGCGACCAACGAACCCTATGACCCCTGTGACTCCGTTCAGCTTTCGGCTTTATCACCTTATAAGACCCGTGAGCCTCATGCGCCCCATCGGCACTAAAGAATATCGACCACCGCCGCGCGTGGGCCCCAGGCGACAATTCTGTAAGGCGTGAACCACTGGACGACCCTTTGTCCCAACCGTGTTCGCCTCACTTGCTCGGGCATAGAATGAAGTAAAACTCCCTGTTGCGCCCTCGGTGAGCGAATATGTGTTCAAACAAGGCACGGAATATTCCTCTTCCTATATTTTTATAAGCCCGGGCGGGGGGAAACCCGTCACCCCCCCCCCCCCCAAACCGGACTCCCGGGATCTGGGGCTTTGGGACCCTCTGGACGGGCCTCGAAGCGCCCCCCCTGGCCTCGCAGGGCGTTTTGCCAAGCCTTCCCAGCACACCTAGGGCGATCAGGGGGGTCATCGGAGACGTCTCAGAGACCCCCATGACAGCGCAAGAGCGCTCCAAGAGTGACCGACGTGACGTCAAGATGGCCCAAGAGGCCTCCAGGACGGCCCCAAAGAGGCCTCCAAGAGCACTCCCAAGATGCAAAAATCATAGATTTTCTGACAGTTTTTGATGAATTTTGGGGTTCTCCTCTTTTCGGCTTCCCGACGCTCCAAGACGGCGGTCTTCTGGGCGTCCGAAGCCACCTGGGAGGCTCCAAACTCGCCCCACAACCATCCGAAAGGGCTTCCAGGCAGTCCAAGAGAGCCCCCAAACGGCACAACACGGGTCCAAGATGGCCCTCAGAGAGCCCCATGGCGGCCCAAGATGGCCCCAAGACACCCTCCGAAGCATTCCAAATCGTGACCTGGTCGTTCAGGGAGACCGTGGTTGGAGGCAGGGTGGCCCGAGGAAGCCCCCAGAGGCCCCCAGAATACGCCCAGGAGGCCTCCAGAAGGCCTTAAGAAAGCCTGAGACAATTTTTTTTAGGCCCCCAGAGGCTCTCCCAGGAGGAGCCTCCGCAAACAAAAAGCTGAGGAGGATAGGGAGAATGTGCAGGGTATGGCGAACATGAGGAAAAAGAAGAATGGAGGAAGGATAACGCATCTCATTATCAGCGGCGATGCCAGAAAAGGCAACAAGGAGTTATCGCTAAATTGTCGGCTTGATCTTCCTGCTATTCCGCCTGCAAACCAAACTTCAAGGACCAAGGTGCAGTGGCGCGAAGCGCCACTGCAGCCTTGTATCTATATATATATATAATATGTGTATATATATATATATGTACACACATCCTCCGTCTGAGCCTTGAGCGAAATTCGGCTCATGCGTAACGCCCAGGCACTCGGGGGCGAGAAGGGGGGGGACGGGGAGAAGGAGGAGGACAGGAAAGAGGACAAGGAGGATGAACACCATGTCCTAACTGAGACCACGCGGGCTGGCAGAGGCCTTTGAAGCCAGCACAAGGCCGTCCTGGCGCCCATCGTACGTGGTGTCCAGATTGTCTTGTAATGGCTTGCGACGCAAATGAACCATATTGTAGTTTCTTACCAGCTGTTGTCAATTCTTCAATAATGTTGCTCACTCTGTCGTGCTCATTCGCCATATCGCTTTCAGGTTGTCGTTTTGCGCATTCTTTTTGGTGTGCTGCAAAATTTGTTGGGATTGCGTGCTTCTGGAATGGTTCGTAATCTAAACTAGATTTGCACCGGAAACGGCTGTGGCTCAGGGTTCTCGTTTAGTTGCTTACCCCCCGACCCCAATTTGCAGAAGGCTGGCGGGAAGATTTCCTAAGTCGAAAGGAACCAGGTGCATTATATTTTTATGATGTATCAAGCGAAACGCTTGTTATTGATATCCCGATCGATAAATCACGGGGTGCGGGACGCCTCTTGGTCGAAGACGCGCATTCCGAGCTTGCCCGCTCGAGGGGGGTGCGCCCAGGGGGGTATCTAACATGAAGTCGCCGGCCTCTTCACGCGTAAAGATTCGGATGGAGGGTATCTCTCGTGCGTCTGTCGCACGTCCACGTGTTTTCAAGCGTCCACGCCACCCAGGGGGATATGGATCATGCGGCCGTCAGCCTTTTTTCGCACATAGATGTACGTGCGCAGAGGGCGTATCTAACATGCACTGGCGCCTGTGCACTTAGCAAGTGGTTTCACGTGTTTGCTTTTACGTGTTCAGGCCCAGACACGCGATAACACGTGGGTCCCTCGCCCCAGAGCAGAACAAGCGTGAAACCACGTGGGCCCCTTTCGCCCCAGAGCGGAAGAAGCGTAAAACCCCGTGAGCCCCTTTCGCCCAAGAGCGGAAGACACGTGAACTCACGTCGGTCCCTTTCGCCCCATAGCGGAGGAAGCGTGAAAACACGTGCGTCCTTTTCGCCCCAGAACGGAGGACGCGCGCAAACACGTGCGTCCCTTTCGGCGCTGGGCAGAACAAGCGTGAACACACGTGTGCCCCTTTCGCCCCAGAACAAAATAATGGTGAAAACCCGTGGGCCCCCTTCGCCCCAGAACGGAAGAATCGTGATAATACGTGGGCCCCTTTTCGCCCCGGAATGGAAGAACCGTGAAAACACGTGGGTCCCTTTCGCCCCAGAGTGGAAGAAACGTGGAGACACGTGGGCCCCCTTCGGCCCACAGCAGAAGAAGCGTCAAAAGATGCGGGTCCCATTCGTCCCTGAACGGAAGAAGCGCGGTGAAAACACGCGGGCTCCATTCGCCCCAGAGCGGAAGTAGCGTGAAACCACGTAGATCCCTGAACCCAGGAGGGCTCCAGGAAGCCCTAAGAGGCCCAAGGAGGCTTCAGGAGGGCCCAGGACGCCACACGAGGCCCCACGAAACCCCACCTGGCCCCAGGAAGCACTCGGAAAGCCCAGGAAGCCCCAATGAGGCCCCAGGAAGTCCGCCAGGAGGCTTCAGGAAGGCCCAGGATGGGCCACGAGGCCCCAGGAGAACCCAGGAGAGGCCAAAAGGCCCCGGGAAGCCCCAGGAAGGCCCAGGAAGCCCAAGCAGGCCCCAGGAAGCTTCCAAGAAGCCCCAATATGCCCCGGGGAGCCCCAGTGAAGCCACAGGAGGCCCCAGAAAGCCTCCAGGAGGCCCCAATATGCCCCAAGAGGCACCAGGGGGATCAATTTCGAAGAAAATGCTGCAAGGGAAGCGCGGGGCGGTGTGGGGCGGTGCGAGGCAGTGCGGGGCAGTGCGG